>CM037637.1:11241884-11771959 GCA_015227895.2 Colaptes auratus | reverse complement strand
TTCCCCCACTCCAGTGTGGGGTCCCTCTGAGAAGAAGACAGTCCTCCATCAACCTTTCCTGCATAAGCCCTTCCCAAGGGCTGCAGTTCCTCACAAACTGCTCCACCATGAGTCATAAAATCGTAGACTCATCGAATCAATAAGGTTGGAAAAGACCTAGTCCTTTAGGAGCAGACTGCTCCAGCATGGAAGGAGGAACCTAAAGTGATGCTCCCCAGGAAAGAAGCAGGAGTGCTGAGGGCTGATTCTGCTGGAGAAAGCTGTTTAAGCAGACCACTGCATGAACTCCATCCCAGTCCTGATTTCCAAGCAGAGATGTCATCACCAAAGGCCTTTTGGATCTGTTAGGGAAAGGAAGCTTAAGCCTTAGAAATCCCAAAGGAAAGACACTGTATTATTTTATTTTTTTTTTAGCAGTGGTACTCCTTAGCCACAGGAAGAAATGTTGAGAGATGTGATGAATTCTCTAACATCTGATACACTCAGATGACTACTGGCTACCTTGCTGAAGGACACGCTTTATTAGCACAAACCTCCTGGGCTTCATGTAGTGGCAACAGGATGAGGATGGAAACAGCCTGAGATTAATTCAGCAGATGAGGTGAACCATGTAAGAATCTATCAGCTCTGGACAACTAACTCAAGCTTTCAGCACCAGCTATTTCAGCAGGAAGAACTAGTGCTTCATCATTTAATAGAGGCATTGTGAAGTGTAATTCAATTACATCTGCAAGATACATGGATTCCTTCCTGTGGAAACTACCCCAGAAACAGAAGACACAATTAGCAGCAGATGATTGCTCTAATTGTGTGCTCAGGAACACGTTCCTCTCAGTGTTTCCTCATAAGGAAAACGTTGCATAAGCACAGTTTGGGTGATGAGCAAGTCGTACAGAAGGATTCTTGCTCACATCTCCAATGAGACACAGAGATTAGAAGCTGCTCAGTGATTTTCATTTCACCTTTTCAAGCAGTAGCTAAATGCATTTGAGGGAAAGGAGGCATGTTTGCAAACTCATGCTTAAGAAAAAAGTGACAGAACACCCTACTGTGATATTATCAGTGGATTTTTTTCCCCCTATACTCTGCTTAGGGAAAAATGAATCATGGACTGGATGATTTGAAAAGGGTATTTTGCATTAAAATTACAAAAAGGCATTTTGGCTTTCAGGTAGGATTACTGTCTTTCATTTAGTGCAGAATATTTACCTTCCCAGGTCGTCACTAATCACAGAAGTATATGACCCTGTGTTTTGAGATCATCCTGGCTTTTGGTCCCAGTTTGCTGGGGATTCAATCTGTCCATCTGCCCTTATGCTCATGCTTACTGGAATGGAATGGAATGGAATGGAATGGAATGGAATGGAATGGAATGGAATGGAATGGGGTAGAATAGAATAGAATAGAATAGAATAGAATAGAATAGAATAGAATAGAATAGAGTAGAATAGAATAGAATAGAATAGAATAGAATAGAATAGAATAGAATAGAATGGAGTGGAATGGAATGGAATGGAATGGAATAGAATAGAATAGAGTAGAATAGAATAGAATAGAATAGAATAGAATAGAATAGAATAGAATAGAATGGAGTGGAATGGAATGGAATGGAATGGAATGGAATAGAATAGAATAGAATAGAATAGAATAGAATAGAATAGAATAATCAACCAGGTTGGAAAAGACCTTTGAGATCATCGAGTCCAACCTATCACCCAACACTACAAGGAGAGTATGTTATTTGACAATGTGAATGTCTGGAGATCCACCTGTCATCAGTCCAGGTAAAGAGAAATCCATGCACATATCATATTCCATTCTTATTCAGCCACCAGTTGTTGTATATTCTGTCCTTCCTTCCTACACATTGCTTAGGTGGCAATTTTTTCAGATGCACATGTGCATGGTGCTCACAGAATGATAGGGGCTGGAAGGGACTGTTGAAGATCACCTTACCCAAGTCCCCTGCAAAGCAGGATCACCTAGCAGAGGTCACAGAGGAACACATTCAGATGCCTCTTGAAAGTGTCTGGAGAAGGAGACTCCACAACCTCTTTGGGCAGCCTGCTCCCGGGCTCCGGCACCTTCACAGCGATGAAGAGTTCCCTCATGTTGAGGTAGAACTCCTTCTGTTCCAGTTTGTGCTCTTTGCACAGCCAGGAGGGGGTTGGTCTCTTCTCCCAGGTAATCACCACCTGAACAAGAGGACATAGTCTCAAGCTGCACCAAGGGAAGTTTAGGCTCGAGTTGAGGAGAAAGTTCTTCACAGAGAGAGTTGTTAGCTATTGGAATGTGGGGCCCAGGGAGGTGGTGGAGTCACCAACCCTGGAGGTGTTCAAGAGGGGATTGGACGTAGCACTTGGTGCCATGGTCTAGTAGTCATGAGGTGTTGGGTGACAGGTTGGACTTGATGATCTTTGAGGTCTTTTCCAACCTTATGGATTCATTAATTCTATTATGATTCTGTGATTGGTGCAGACATCCAAACGGCAAGGAAAGTAGAAGGTGAGTGAGGAGAGATGACATCCTAGGTAGCAAACTGCGTAGTTTTTTCTCCCCTGGATTACTTTAGGAGCTTTTAAAATGCTTGAAACAACTCATCCAGATGACCAATGGGATGGAGACAACGTGTGAGCCCAGGAACACGTTTTATGTGCAGGTCATGCTTTGTTTGCAAAGTCAGGTGTCTCCACCAGCCTGAAGCAGCCTTTCTTGTAAGAGGAGGAATTGTACTTCTAAAGAAAGGTGCCTGTCAGAGCCCCTTCATCAGGGTTACCTGATAAAGCACTTCCCACCTGGACTGTATTTTACACTCATAGAATTATAGAACTGTTGAGGTTGGAAGAGACCTTTGAGATCATAAAGTCCAACTGCTCACCTAGAGGTAACAACCCACCACTACTGCTAAGCCACTACTACTAAAACACATCCCTCAGCACCACATCCACACCTCTTTTAAATACCTCCAGGGTAGTGACTTCACCACCTCCCTGGGCATCCAGTTCCAAGCTTTGAGAACTCTTTCTGGAAAGGATTTTTCCCTAATCTCCAACACAAACCTCCCTTGGCACAACTTGACAACATTTCTCCATGTCATGTCCCTTGTGGCATGTGAGAAGAGACCAACGCCCGCCTAGCTCTAACCTCCTTTGAGGTGGTTGTAGAGGACAGTGAGGTTGTAGAGGACAGCAAGGTCTCCCCTCAGCCTCCTCTTCTGAAGAATAAACAACCCCAGTTCCTAGAAAAAATGCATATGGTACCCATACCAGCTCCACTCTGTTTATCTGTGCTACCCTTGCCTGTAAGAAGGAGGCTCAGACTTCCCTTTTAATAATTTAGGGCAAAGAGCTAACAGAGAGCTCCAAAAACTGCAGGAGAAATGTCCTTGAACTTAAATGGCTGGATAAAAATAGGCCTTTAATACAGTGAGGCAGCCACCTGAAATGTGCTTTCTGACTGCCACTTCATCGAACAAACTTTAACACGCCTGCCACTACCTCCCAGCATCCTGCGACTGGGTGGTGAGAGATCCTTCTCACCACAGAGGTGCTCTGCCTGTCCATGCTTGATGCCAAACTGCAGAACTTGAATTTCCCCTACCTGCCCAAAGCATGGCTGCATGATCTCCAGTCCTCAGGTTTTAAATCACCTGATGATAACCCAGGTGACGATCCAAAAGAAACAGAAAGCTAGATGAATTTATTCAGAGCTATGCAGAAAGAGAGCAGAAGCTGTGGTTAGAATCCAAACCTCCTTACTCACATTCCTTACCCTTCCCTTCCCTCCTCTCCACTTCTCCCTGAGATGGTAGGAAACCTGAAATTCCTATCCCTGCAGGTGTGAGGATGCTGTCTGACATGCTGGCAGTGTGGAAGTCCTTTCTCTGTCTTCTGCCAGAGTTCAAATGGATTACCTTGGCCAAAGCAAAAGGGAGTTCCTTGACCCATTTTCTCCTCTGACAGAAGATGATTAATCATAACACTGGGGATTTTTTGACTCTTAATTCAGTGACATTCATGCAATAGTTTGTTATTAGTGGAAGTAAAGATTGGAAAAGAATGAAGCCGCTCTAATGCAGCTGTCTTGTTGGCACAATATTAAAGCAGCTGATAATGGGCACTTAATTGAAGCAAGTGAGAATTATGATCAGCAAATGCAGAAGCAGAGCTGTGTTCCACAGCCTGATGAGAACAGAACTCCTTATTTTCTGTTCTGAAGAGAATACTGAACCACGACATGGGCATTTTGTTGAAGATGCTTTGGTGATGAACCCCAGGGTTTTCTTTTTGTCTAGCTTTTGCTTGCTAAGAGCTAGTGAAGTTCTGCGATGCATGTTCTGCCCCTCAGAATGAATGTGAGCTGAAAGTACAGGGGTTTTGCCCCATCAAATGGTGATGTGAGACAGACAGCCTGGAACTGAATGTCTCGAGAAGAAACATTGTTCTTGCCTTGATGTCTTGATAGGCTGCTCAAAAACTAACCCCCTGCAGGGCACTTGGCTGTCTTTCCAGATGGTGAAATGGCTTCATCCACAATACACACAGAATCCCAGCATGGTGAAGTGTGGAAGGGACCTCTGAGGATCATCCAGTCCAACCCTCCTGCTAAAGCAAGGTCATCCATAGCAGGCTGTACAGGATCACACTGTCCAGGTGGGTTTAGAATCTCTCCACAGAAGGACACTCCACAGCCTCTCTGGACAGCCTGTTCCAGGGCTCCAGCACCTACACAGCAAACAAGTTTTTCCTCATGTTCAGAGAGAATTTTCTGGGTTCCACTTTGTGCTTGTTGTGCCTTGTCCCATCACTGTGCACCACTGAAGAGTCTCCCCCATCCCTTTGACCTTTTTTCTTTCTGTTTCAGTGGATATTACTGATCTCCTGTTTGTGATCATTGCCTCTTGTCCTGCCACTGGGCACCAAAGAAATAAGGCCAGCCCCATCCTCTTGCGCCCCACCCTTTAACTCTTAGTCATCTTTGACGTGATCTCCTCTCAGGCTGCTCTTCTCCAGGCTACACAGCCTCAGGTTTCTCAGCCTTTCCTCATCACAGAGATGCTCCAGGCCCCTCAATGTCTTCATAGCATCTGTTGAACACTCCCAAAGTAGTTCCCTGCTTCTCTTGAACTGGGGAGCCCAGAACTGGGTGCAGTACTCCAGATGTGACCACACTGGGACAGAGTAGATGGGTCAGAGACCATTCCTTTATCTGCTGCTCACACTCTTCTTAATGCCTCAGGATACCACTGGCCTCCTTGGCCACAAGAGCACACTTCTGGATAGCTGGCTCATAATGAACTTCTTGTCCACCAGCACTCCCAGGTCCTTGCCCTCAGAGCTGCTTTTAAGCAGGTCAACCCCTCACATATGTAAGTGCAAGGGGTTGTTCCTCCCAGGTGCAGGACCCTATACCTGCCCTTGTCGAACTTCATGAGGTTCCCCTCCACCCATTCTCCAGCCTGTCCAAGTCTCAGTGAAATTGAAACACTTCCTTTTAAACAATCTGTTCTAAACCAATCTGTGTGCTTAAGTGGTTTCTGTTCCCTTGTTCGTGTGTTTGGTTGGGGTTTTTCTGCCTGCCTAAGAGTTTTCTAAAGGATGAATCTCTAGCAGAGAATAGAATAGGATAGGATAAGATAGGATAGGATAGGATAGGATAGAATAGAATAGAATAGAATAGAATAGAATAGAATAGAATAGAATAGAATAGAATAGAATAGAACAGAATAGAATAGACCAGGTTGGAAGACACCTTCAAGATCATCGTGTCCAACCTATCATCCAACACCACCAATCAACAAACCTTGGCACAATCACACCCCATCAAGTCTCCTGAGCACCTCCAGTGATGGCGACTCCACCACCTCCCTGGGCAGCCCATTCCAATGGGCAATCACTCTCTCTGTGTAAAACTTCCTCCTAACCTCCAGCCTAAACCTCCCCTGGTGCAGTCTGAGACTGTGTCCTCTTGTTCTGGTGCTGGTTGCCTGGGAGAAGAGACCAACCTCTGCCTGTCTACAACCTCCCTTCAGGTAGTTGTAGAGAGCAATAAGGTCTCCCCTGAGTCTCCTCCTCTCCAGGCTAAGCAACCCCAGCTCCCTCAGCCTCTCCTCATGGGGATTGTGTTCCAAGCCCCTCACCAACCTTGTTGCCCTTCTCTGGACACGCTCCAGCAAGTCAGAATGGTTGGAGAGCGGCCAGGCAGGGGTCAGAATGGTTGGAGAGCGGCCAGGCAGAGAGGGACCTGGGGGTGCTGGTTGATTGTAGGTTGAACATGAGCCTGCAGTGTGCCCAGGCAGCCAAGAAGGCCAATGGCATCCTAGCCTGCATCAGAAACAGTGTGGCCAGCAGGAGCAGGGAGGTCATTCTGCCCCTGTACACTGCATGGTTGGCTGCACCTTGGTACTGTGTCCAGTTCTGGGCCCCTCAGTTTAGGAAAGATGTTGTCTTACTGGAGCGTGTCCAGAGAAGGGCAACAAAGTTGGTGAGGGGTTTGGAAGACAAGCCCTATGAGGAGAGGCTGAGGGAGCTGGGGTTGCTTAGCCTGGAGAAGAGGAGACTGAGGGGTGACCTTATTGCTCTCTACAACTATCTGAAGGGAGGTTGTAGCCAGGCGGAGGTTGGTCTCTTCTCCCAGGCAGCCAGTACCAGAACAAGAGGACACAGTCTCAGGCTGCGCCAGGGCAGGTTTAGACTGGATGTTAGGAAGAAGTTCTATACTGAGAGAGTGATTGCCCACTGGAATCAGCTGCCTGTGGAAGTGGTGGAGTCACCTTCATTGGAGGTGTTCAAGAAGAGGCTTGATGGGGTGTTTGGTGCCAGGGTTTAGTTTAGTTTTTTAGTTGTTTAGGTGGGTTGTATTGTACTGTATTGTACTGTATTGTACTCTTTTGTACTGTATTGTATTTTAGGTGGGTTGGATTGGTTGATGGGTTGGACGTGATGATCTTGAAGGTCTCTTCCAACCTGTTGTATTGTATTGTATTGTATTGTATTGTATTGTATTGTATTGTATTGTATTGTAACATCCTTCCTAAACTGAGGGGCCCTAGAAACATGTCAGCGTGTGGCTCCTGTTTCTGGATATACCTGTAGGATGTTTCAGAGACATGTTTATCACTATATAAGCACAAAACTTTGTAATTTGGTTTACATAGGTCTTAGCATGGCATTGACTACTATGGCAAAGATGCAATGAACTTGCAGCAGTAAGTCTGGGAGCTAAATGACACCATTCCATAGCTCCAAGCAGCTTACAGACTCAGAACTTGACATTCGTCCCCCAGGTGAACACCTGGGAGAAACTAGGACAACATTTGAATTCCCTTCAAACTGTTAATAAACCACAGGCATCGTTAAAGAGCATAAGAAAATGCCTTTGAGGATGGAAGGATGAGATAAGAAGTCACACAGATTGACTTTTTCACATCACTTTTATCCCACAGCTTATGGGCATTGATGTCTGCCAGGCTGTGTCTGCTTGACTAATATATAAAGCATGAAAGCACTTTGTCAGCGTTTTTCTTCTCATTGGCAGGTGCCTTCTGCATCTGTGCCTCTTAACATGCTTCCTACTCTCCTTCATCCCTTTTGTTGCTGAAGGCTGTTTTATTGCTGTTTTTCCTCCCAGAATCACAGAGTCATTTTGGTTGGAAAAGACCTTAAGGTCACCACGTCCAGAGAAGGGCAACAAAGCTGGGGAGGGGTTTGGAGCACAAGCCCTACGAGGAGAGGCTGAGGGAGCTGGGCTTGCTTAGCCTGGAGAAGAGGAGGCTCAGGGCAGACCTTATTGCTGTCTACAGCTACCTGAAGGGAGGTTGTAGCCAGGAGGGGGTTGGTCTCTTCTCCCAGGCAACCAGCACCAGAACAAGAGGACGCAGTCTCAAGCTGCACCAGAGGAGGTTTAGGCTGGATGTTAGGAAGAGGTCTTCCCAGAAAGAGTGATTTGCTATTGGAATGGGCTGCCCAGGGAGGTGGTGGAGTCACCATCACTGGAGGTGTTTAGGAAGAGACTGGATGGGGTGCTTGGTGCCATGGTTTAGTTGATTAGATAATGTTGGATGATAGGTTGGACTTGATGATCTTGAAGATCTTTTCCAACCTGGTTAATTCTATTCTATTCTATTCTATTCTATTCTATTCTATTCTATTCTATTCTATTCTATTCTATTCTATTCTATTCCATTCCATTCCATTCCATTCCATTCCATTCCATTCCATTCCATTCCATTCCATTCCATTCCATTCCATATTCTTTAAATAATTTTCTAACTCTCCCAAGGCTGGTGCTAAACCAGGTACCTCAACATGACACCTCAGCCTCATTCCAACACCCCCACCTCGCTAGGGAGCCTGTTCCAGAGTTTGAGAATGCTTTCAGCCAAGAAGTTTCTTCTAATGCCCAGTGTATCTATCCATCTATCTTCATGCTCCTCTAAACAATAAGCAATGTTGTGGATCTGGGAAAAGGGGATGGCCACTGAAAAGTCCCATTCTATACATTTACTTTTAACTAGTGTTATCCCAGAAAGCTTTATCACATCTTCCATTCCACTTGTGTACCATCTGCCATAGATTTCTGTCAACAAAGTCCATCTGATATCCAGGGGAAGGCTTCCAGACAGTAAATGATGTGGGGGAGGAAGAGAGAAAAGAGCATTGTCACCAGCTTCCAATTATGTTAATGCCCTTTTATCATCATAAACTTGAATTAATTTTCAGTCCCAAGTCATCAAAGTAAGTATTGTATATGATAGCTGAAAAAAAATCCTAGGGTCATATTTCCATAGCATTGTCACTGTGTTCACTTCAATATTAACTGCATTAATGCACCCTCAGAACTCCACAGATATTTTCTTCAAGCACCTGAAGACCTGCAAGCATCCCTCCATCTAATTCCATGATCAATCCATCTTTCTTGCATCACATTTCCACTTAACACTGCTAGAAGTATGACAGTCTTCACTGTTGTGGTGCAAGTTATAACCCAAATTCCAAGGAGATGCAGAAGAGTGGATGCTTTGCAACTGTGGTCAGGGAAATGTGCATTAGCTCCTCTGCTCTGAATCCCTTCCATTTTAATCCTCACATATGACTGTAATAGATGAAGGTGGATTAAATTTCCCTTCCAGAAACAGCAATGATTCAGAGGGATGCTTCTGAGGGTCAGTATTTCCTGGGCCTTGTTCCAGCTTAGTCTATCTTGCTCGGTATTCTTTGCTTCAAGCTGTACAAGGACAGCTTAGTGATAACAAAATAATTGTATTTTGACTTGCTTAGAGGTGTTTTATGAACAAAATGCACTTGAAAATCATTCCATCCCAACTTCATTTCTTGAACATCTTTGCTTTTATTGACTGGACTGTCACTGAAGCTGGTGAATCACAGAATCACAGAATGTTAAGTGTTGGAAGGGCCTCCAGAGATTACTGAGTCCAACCCCTCTGTCAAAAAAGGACCACCTAAAGCAGGTCATAAAAGAATACATCCAGACAGGCTTTTAAAGTCTCCAGAGGAGACTCCACAGCCTCTCTGAGCAGCCTGTTCCAGAGCTCCATTAGCCTCACTGTAAAGAATTTTCTCTTCTTGTTGAGGTGGAACCTCCTGTGTTCTAGCTTGTATCCATTGTTTCTTGTCCTATCACTGTACACCACCAAAAAGAGACTGGCACCTTCATCTTGACATCCACTCCTCATGTATTTCTAGATGCTAATAAGATTCCCTCTCATCCTTCTCTTCTCAAGACTAAACAGCCCCAGGTCTCTCAGTCTTTCTTCCAGGAGAGATGTTCAAGTCCTGCAGTCATCCTCATAGCTCTCATTCTGACTCTCTCCAGCAGATCCCTGTCTCTCTTGAATTTAGGAGCCCAAAACTGGACACAATATTCCAGGTGTGGTCTCACCAGAGCAGAGTAATGGGGAGGAGAACCTCCCTAGGTTTGCTGAACACATTTTCCTAAATGCATTCCAAGATGCCATTGGTCCTCTTGGCCACAAGGGCAGACTACTCTCCCATGGATAACTTGCTGCAGTCTGGGTCTCCATGGGGCTGCTTTCCAGCAGGACAACCCTTAGTCTGTACTGGTGTCTGGTGTTATTCCTCCCCAGATGTGATCTCTTCAGGTGAGTAACAAGTACTTACTGGAAGACAAATGAAAGCTACAATGACACAACCTAATTTTGCCTGATTTGTTCAGGCTGCCAGGTACAAAGAGGTACTGGAAATAAACCAGGCATACTTTGTGAACTTGATCCAATGATCCACCCTAGAACAGGGGTAAATAGGAATCTGCCTGTGAATAAAAGTAAGCTACTTAGAAGAGAGATTAAGATACTGTCCAGTTCTTAAACTATGTTTAGGTGTCTATTTTGGGTTTAATAATACTACTCCCTGCATACTATTGAAATATTAATAATGAAGAATTTCAGTCTGACATTCCTTGGCCCATTGTCATGGATTTGGAGGGAGATTTATTCCCTTCCCTCTCGGAAGCACCTGCAGCAAGATTGTGATTTTTCTCCACTTGGGCTTTTATTTTGGTTTTCAGCCTTTGAGTTTCCTCTTCTGGATTTCTTCACTTTCCCCAAAGTAGACACTGCTCAAGATGAAATGGGCCAGAGATGTCTCAGGTGTGACCCTTTTGTATATAATCCCAGTCTCTGGGAGGAAACTCGGTGAAAATACAACAGTGCTAATCCATCTGGGGCTTCCACTCCACTGTAAACCCTGGCTGCTTTCTTGCAAAACTACTTCTGTGCCCAGCTGGCCACAGTACAGGAAGGAGAGTCAATTAGCAGCTTGGAAATGACCAAGGTCACTTCCAATCAGCAGGTGTTTGTGTTCGACAAAGATCCGCCGCGCTGCTGCCAAACAGCTGAAGGAAGGAGTCTGATGAAGATCAGATGGCCCTGTTTTGGCTGGAACTGGTGAAGCACAGCTCACATAACAGAAACATCCAACTTCAAAGCAAATTTGGAGGGCCAGGGTGCCTGAATAAAGACTTTTGCCTAGTAAACTGTAATTTTAACATTGAAGTTGACACCCCTCAATATACGAATGAGGAAAATCAAGTCCATGCTATATACACATGACTGGATTACTCAGCATTCCTCACAAGAATGGAATGGAATGGAATGGAATGGAATGGAATGGAATGGAATAGAATAGAATAGAATAGAATAGAATAGAATAGAATAGAATAGAATAGAATAGAATAGAATAGAATAGAATAGACCAGGTTGGAAGACACCTTCAAGATCATCAGGTCCAACCCATCATCCAACACCACTTAATCAACTAAACCATGGCACCAAGCACCCTATCAAGTCTCCTCCTGAACACCTCCATGATGGTGACTCCACCACCTCCTTGGGCAGCTCATTCCAATGGGCAATCACTCTCTCTGTGTAGAACTTCCTCCTAACCTCCAGCTTAAACCTCCCCTGGAGCAGCTTGAGACTGTGTCCTCTTGTTGTGGTGCTGGTTGCCTGGGAGAAGAGACCAACAAATCATGCTGAATGCCACCTAGAAGGCAGGGACAGCCTGGGATGAGATATAAAACCAGTGAGAGGAACATCTCAAGGCATTGCCTCTGGCAGTGGGGAGGGCATATTCTATTGGCACTGGTAGCAGTGTCAGCAAGGGGGGGTGCAGCACGGGCCAGCACAAGCACCACCACCAGCTGCAGCAGTAGCTGAGGCTGGGGGAGAAGACAGAGACAGGAATGGTTGCCTGGCTGGGCTCCTTTTCCTCCAAGCAAGACAGGGAAAACTTTATGGGTGAGAATTGCACCTGCAATCCACATCTGGACTTCTGCTTCATTTCTGTTAGGGCCATTGGGAAGGTTTGCACCTCCCACTGTCAGGTGTGACCAAGGATTTATCAATCCTGAGATCATCTGTGCTAACATTTCTGTTGTATCAGATCTGAAGCAAAGGTGAATCTCTCTCTATTTGGTGTGACCCAGGATTTATCAGTCCTGAGGTGACCTTGCAGCCAGTGCCTTTATCATTGGCAGTCCCCAACCTGTTGTATTTGTCCTTTTGAACAACTATTTGATTGCTTGAACTTTCTGAGTTGTGACAGCAAGTCCTCATCAAGGCACCAAAAGTGGAGGCAAAAGTTAATTTTGCCAAATAGTTTCAGCAAGAGTTCTGGGCTCTGAGACAGGCAAACATCAGGATTGCATCCTTAAAGTGACAACTCCCAAGCCTTATCTTGTGTTTATGCAGCTGGAGGTTCACAGCACTCACAGTTTACAGCAACACAGGGAGTGAAGAGCTCAGACATTACATAATTTCATAGAATCACAGAATCACCAAGGTTGGAAGAGACCTCAAAGATCATTAAGTCCAACCTGTCACCCAAGACATCATGCCTACTAGACCATGGCACCAAGTGCCACGTCCAATCCCCTCTTTAATACCTCCAGGACGGTGACTCCACCACCTCCCTGGGCAGCACATTCCAATGGCTAACAACTCTCTCTGTGAAGAACTTTCTCCTCACCTCCAGCCTAAACTCCCCTGGTGCAGCTTGAGACTGTGTCCTCTTGTTCTGGTGCTGCTTGCCTGGGAGAAGAGACCAACCCCTACCTGGCTACAACCTCCCTTCAGGTACCTGTAAACAGCAATAAGGTCTCCCCTGAGCCTCCTCTTCTCCAGGCTAAACAACCCCAGCTCCCTCAGCCTCAATTAAAGAGAAGAATGAAGCGTTACAGGCTTGGATCTGGACATGGATATCCACTCTGTAGCTCTGTCTTGCACTATAAACGTGTCATCTCGCAGTGGCTGAGCAGAGCTGAGTAGGAAATACAATTTCAGAAATCTTCTGTCAGCAGCAAGCAGTGCAGTGTTCATGCAGGGAGGACAGGGCAGGAAGCTGGTTCAGTAGATACTTCTTCATACTCTCTGTCAGCACATTGTAAGCTCAGCTTCCAGAGTGACCCAGAACTGATACTCCTGCTGTGAGGTAGTAAGTAATGATTAAGCTATAAAGCTGGTGAGATACTTTGACTTCAAATGAAAGGTTGGACCAGGTGATCTTTCAAGGTCCTGTGCTCAAAATCAAGCTGGTGAGATACTTTGACTTCAAATGAAAGATTGGACCAGGTGATCTTTCAAGGTCCTGTGCTCAAAATCAAGCTGGTGAGATACTTTGACTTCAAATGAAAGGTTGGACCAGGTGATCTTTCAAGGTCCTGTGCTCAAAATCAAGCTGGTGAGATACTTTGACTTCAAATGAAAGGTTGGACCAGGTGATCTTTCAAGGTCCTGTGCTCAAATCAAGCTGGTGAGATACTTTGACTTCAAATGAAAGGTTGGACCAGGTGATCTTTCAAGGTCCTGTGCTCAAAATCAAGCTGGTGAGATACTTTGACTTCAAATGAAAGGTTGGACCAGGTGATCTTTCAAGGTCCTGTGCTCAAAATCAAGCTGGTGAGATACTTTGACTTCAAATGAAAGGTTGGAACAGGTGATCTTTCAAGGTCCTGTGCTCAAAATCAAGCTGGGCTTTTCCACCGTGGGCTGTTCTATGCTTTTGTGTTCAACAAGACCAAGTGCTGGGTCCTGCCCTTTGGTCAGAGCAACTCCTTGCAACACTTCAGGCTTGGGGCTGGAAACTGACCAGCAGAAAATGACCTAGCAGTGTTCATCAGCCACCAGCTGAAGATGAGACCCATGTACAAGTACATAAAGGGTGGCTATCATGAGTAGGGAGACTCCCTTTTTGCAGAGAGTCACATGGTAAAGACAAGGGGTAATGGGCACGAGTTGCTACTGGGAAAATTTGGACTGGATGACAGAAATTTTTTTCTCACCATTCAAGCTATTAAATATTGAAATAAACTCCCAGGAGAGGTGGTGGATTCCCTTACATTGGACAGCTTCAAGGCCCAGCTTGACAGGGTGCTGGGCCACCCCATTTAAACTACATTCTTACCCTGAAAGTTTGGGCTGGATGATCATTGAGGTCTCTTCCAACGTGGTATTCTATGAATGAACCTATGTGTGTGCCCAGGTGGCCAAGAAGGTCAGCAGCATCCTGGCCTGAATCAATAACCACATGGCCATTAGGGAGGTGTTAGGTAGTAGGTAATAGGTTGGACTTGATGTTCTCTGAGGTCTTTTCTATCCTAGTTGATTCTATGATTCTCATAGCCCTTTTGCTGCCTTCCTCTTCAGCCTTGGGGAATCCTGCTGCGGTGCCACTCCACTGTTGAACTCACCAAGGGCAAGAGGAGAGTCTTACACCCTGAAGCCATGGTTTAGTTAGTCATGAGGTCTTGGGTGATAGGTTGGACTTGATGATCTCAGGTCTTTTCCAACCTTATTGATTCTGTGATTCTCTGAAGTGTCTGTGATACCACAGTCAGCTCTGGTGAGATCACACCTGGAGTACTCAGTTTTGAGGTGCTCACTAAAAGAAAGGCATTGAGGTGTTGGAGCATGTCCAGAGAAGGGTAGTGAAGCTGTTGAAGGGTCTGCAAAGCAGGTCTTGTGAGGAGCAGCTGAGGGAACTGGGCTTGTTTAGCCTAGAGAAAAAGATGTTGAGGGGAGACCTTGATCTTCCCTCCTTGGTTGCAGTGAAGTGGCTGTTGGTCTCTTCCCCCTTGTATCGGGTGATAGAACAAGAGGAAATGGCCTGAAATTGTGCCAGGGGAGATTTAGATTGGATATTAGGGAAAATTTCTGTCCTGCAAGAGTGGTCAGGCCTTGGAACAGGCTGCCCAGGGAGGTGGTGGAGTCACTGTCCCTGGAGGTGTTCAAAAAGTGTGTAGATGTGGTGCTTTGGGGCATGGTTCAGTGGCCATGGTGATATTGGGTTGACAGTTGAGCTTGATGATCTTAGAGGTCTTTTCTAACCTTAATGAGTTATAAAAACAGATGGAAAAAATACCTTAAAAATTACAATGGTTAAAAAGAAGAAAAAGAAGACAGAAGGTCAAGTTGCTCATTGTGCTGTTAAGCTGTGGATAACTTTTAGGTTTTTGGACTGGAAATATTTCTGGTTGCATCATGTGATGCACAACAGGAGAAAACAGAAAACTCAGCTGGGCTGAGCAAAGGTACTGGTAAGGTACTGGTGTACTGTACTGCTAAATGCAGACCAGATAATAACCCTGCTCAGCTGCACAGAACTAGCAGCATGTAGGCCAAACATTGGGTTACAGGACCCAGAAACTGAAGTTCATCTGTTATATAACTACTTAGGTCTGAAGGCACCTGGCATGTGAGGAATAGAAAGGGCTTGAATACCTCCAGAAAGTCTTGGACTGCACACTCAAGAAAAAACAGTACTTACTGCTGGGTTCCCAAATGTCATGGTTTGTCTGCCAATATTGAAAGAGTGTGTTCAGCATAATAATGCTCAGCTGGAATCTTTTGCTCTCTGCCTACACGACGTGGAATTTGCTGCCTGTAAGTGTCGAGGGTCAGGGCTGGCCCAGTCACTGGACAAATGCCAGAGGCTCTCTATGAAACCCTCCCAAAAGGAAGAGAATCATAGAATCATAGAAAGGTAGGGGCTGGAAGGGACCTCTGACCAAACCCTCTGCCAAAGCAGAAAGGGAATAAGGGAGAGAGACTGATGGGTTGGGAACGAAACTAAACCAGCTGGGATGGCAATAAGAAACAAGAGATACAAATCAATATGGAGCCCAACTCCTGATGGCAATGATGTCACTGCAACCACTGATGCTGGGGGAATGCACTGGGGAAGTCCCAGACTGGACTTAACAGCAGATGGGAACCAGTTTCAGGTGATGGCTTTCTCAACTGGATTCAGGAATTCATTGATCAGGATCAAAGGCAGAACAGAGAGTCTTCCTCAGGCACCAGCCGTTGAAGAGGAGGCTTGACCCTGGTGATCCCTCAGCTTTCCCCTGAGGATGCCATCCATATGATGGAATCCCTTGTTGGTCAGCTTAAAGTCACCTGATCTGTCCCCTCCTCCCCACAGCTGCAGCCTTCCCCTTCCTGCACCCCAAGGTGGTACACAAGATAAATCAGTGTCCCTGGTCTGCACCCCAACCCTTGGTGCTAACTTTCTTCAGCAGCTTTGTCACTGCCAGCAGCAGCCACTGTGTGTGCAAACCTGCCCTGAGCTGCAAAGGTGCCTCGCAGAGCAGAGACGGAGCCGTACGAATTTTGCAGCAGAGAGCAGGGACAGTGCTGGTCCTGCTCAGACCAGGACAGGCAGCACCCGTGGAGGGAAACAAGATGCTTGCTTCTGGAGATACACTGAACTGGAGTTACGATGGGTGGCAGGCAGCTGCTGAAACAACAGCATGGACATTGCCTCCACTTGCTTCAAACTAAATAAAACCCAAGCAGAACCTCCTCCCCAACACGATGCCATCAATGGAGTTAAGGGAGGAAAGCCCTGTAGGACCTTTCTACCTTTGCAGTCTGCAGTGTGCTGCATTTGCAAGGAAAACAAAACCTCAAGAGGTGTTTTGAGGTTGAATTTGTCAGATCTGTGTCGTTTCAGTAGTAAGTGTGATCTACAGCAATGAAGAGGAAATAAGGGGGCATGATCTCACTTTTGAGATCCATCACAGTGCAGCTCATTTGGTTTATGTTTTCTGCTTATTTGATTAGTTTTCTTTCTTCTGTCCTAGTGAAAGAGCCAGCTGGGACATAACTGTTATTATCTGAGGTAGTTACTGGTGGCTTATTATGGTACAGAGAAGTTAGCTCTGCTGTAGGAAACACAGAGAAATATTTTCTTCAAGATGTTTACTGCAGCCTGCTTGGATATTTTTGCAGCTTGCTGGTAAATTATCTCTGGGCCCAAAGCTGATATAAGGCTTCCAAAGAGATGTAGACAGAGCCGCAAAGTAGTCCTGCGGATGGATTGCTTTGACCCTTGGTGGCAGTGATGACAGCACTGGACATTTGTCATGCCTAATGTACCTCTTCAGAAACCTTGCAAAATCCATCTAGTCTTATAAATTGCTTCTGAACCCTCCAGCTTGCCAAGCAGCCACCAGGAAAGAAAGTGCATGAAAAACAGAGCAGGGCAGATCATTGCGTAGACCTGAAATCTTCCCATCAAAGCTGTTCTTGAGTGAGGGCATAACAATTTTCAGGTCAGGTCTTTACAACTGTATTTCACAGAATCACAGGATGCATTGGGTTGGAAGGGACCCTTGAAGGTCATCTTGTCCAAAATTACTGCAGTCAGCAGGGACAGCAACTAAAACAGTTTGCTCAGGGCCCCATCAGGTATGATCCTGAATGTCTCCTGGGGTGGGAGTTGCTGGAACATGTCCAGAGAAGGGCAACAAAACTGGTGAGGGGTTTGGAGCACAGCCCTATGAGGAGAGGCTGAGGGAGCTGGGCTTGCTTAGCCTGGAGAAGAGGAGGCTCAGGGCAGACAGCTCAGGGCTGTCTACAACTACCTGAAGGGAGGTTGTAGCCAGGTAGGGGTTGGTCTCTTCTCCCAGGCAACCAGCACCAGAAGAAGAGGACACAGTCTCAAGCTGTGCCAGGGGATGTTTAGGCTGGAGGTGAGGAAGAAGTTCTTCCCAGAAAGAGTGATTTGCCATTGGAATGGGCTGCCCAGGGAGGTGGTGGAATCACTGTCACTGGAGGTGTTTAGGAAGAGACTGGATGGGGCACTTGGTGCCGTGGTTTAGTTGATTAGATGGTGTTGGATGATAGGTTGGACTCGATGATCTCGAAGGTCTTTTCAACCTGGTTAATTCTATTCTATTCCAGTATTTTACCATCCCCATTGTGAAGATCTTCTTCCTAATTTCCAAACTGCACCTACTCTGCTCTAGTTTGAAACTATCACCCCTCAACTCTTGCTACAAGCCCTTCCTGTAGGTTCCCTTCATGTAGTGAAATGCTGCTTCTTGGACTCCCCAGAGCCTTCTGTTCTGCAGGCTGAACAACCCCAACTCTTTCAGCCCTCTGATCATCTTTGTGGCCCTCCTCCAAACCTGCTTCATCCAGTCCATGTCCTTCTTGTGTTGGGGGCCCCAAAGCCAGACACAGTACTCCAGGTGAGGTTTCACCCAGAGGAGAGTGGCAGAATCACCTCTCTCAACCTGCTGGCCAGGATGCCATTGGCTTTCTGGGCTGCAAGTGCACATTGTTGGCTCATGTTCAGCTTCTCACCTGCCAGTACCCCCCAAGTCCTTTTCTGTAGAGCTGCTCTCAATCTCATCATCCCCCAGCCTGGGTTCCTATGAAGAGCTGCCCTGAGCTAGGTGCAGGACCTTGCACTTTTTCTTGTTGAAGCTTATGAGATTCTCCACAGCCCAGCTCTCCAGCCTGTCTGTGTCCCTCTGGATGGCACCCACCCCTCAGTCTTATCAACCACACCACAGTTTGACATTATCAGCTAACTTGCCCAGGGTACACTCAGTCTCACTGTCTGTATCACTGAGGGAGGCATTGAACCACACTGGTCTCAATACAGCCTCCTGAGGGACAACAGTTGTCACCCATCTCAACATTGAGTCCTTATTTCACACATGGCTTGAGACTTCTCATGAGCTTCACTATGTCATTTCTACACCCCACAAAACTTAGACAGGAAGGGATGCAAATATGGAGCAGACAGACAGAAACAGACTCATTCTCAGAGTTCTGTGTCCCTATAATCTTACTATTAATAGTGTTTGTTTCCATTAAGAACAATGAGTCAGAAGAGAAATCTCCAAACTGTAATGCTAACTTAAAAGAACAATTCCTGTGAATGCAATAAATTGCTTTTGTTCCTCTGAATACAACTCCTCCCTAGTAACAGGTGATAGAACAAGAGGAAATGGCCTGACATTGTGCCAGGGGAAATTTAGGCTGGATATGAGAAGAAATTTCTTTCCTGCAAGAGTGGCCAGGCATTGGAACAGGCTGCTCAGGGAGGTGGTGGAGTCACCATCCCTGGAGGTGCTCAAGAAGCATGTGGACACAGCTCTTTGGGACATGGTTTAATGGCCATGGTGGTCTTAAATTGAGGATCTTTGAGGTTTTTATGAACTGAAACAATTCCATGATTCCTTGAGTTACACTTGGATTGAATATGCATATTGAGTAGGGTTTTTTTCCTTTAATATTGAATGCTTAGTATGGATATCAGATATTCAATGTTCAATGCATATGGAACACATTAGATTAATATATGTAATTATGTTCATACACAATACATAGTTATTCAAAGACATATAAACTGGCTTTTCTTTTCCATTTTTTGCCCTCTAGTTTCTGTCCTCTCCTTAGCTTCTCCTCTTTCTGTCTTCAGAAGAGAATAACCCAGCACAGAAGTGCTGGTAAAAGATTGCTTTATTATGTGTAGACTAGAAATGGCTCTTGGTTGCCCACAGGAGTGAAGAAGACACCTAAACTGCACTTGTGTTGTGACAGCATATAAATGTACTTTCAGGAAAAGTCTGGCATCATCATTGAATCATAGAATCATTTTGGCTGGAGAAGAATGTTAAGATCATCAAGTAGAACCATTCTCTACCTCTGCCAAGTCTGGGGCTAAACCATCTCCCTCAGCACCACATCTCTGCCTCCTTGAAACACCTCCAGGGATGGTTTGTGAGCTTCCTTTGACACTATAAAAGCTGGATGGTTTTTGCTTCTAATAAAGCCTAAGCTGTGCATTCTGTCTCAGGACTCCAGGAACTGTAGTTTTATGAAAAATGTCAAATAATGCACGAGGGCTCTAAAATCTTGCAAGGGAAGTAAGAAAATGCTTCTTGCTTTTCATGGTAGGTTAGTCCAAACTGAGCAAATGCTCACTGCTCTGAAATTAGTAGCACACAGATAGGATAGGATAGGATAGGATAGGATAGGATAGGAGAGGAGAGGATAGGATAGGATAGGATAGGATAGGATAGGATAGGATAGGATAGGATAGGATAGGATAGGATAGGATAGGATAGAATTCAATTAAATTCAATATGATTCAATTTGATTCAATTCAATTCAATATGATTCGATTTGATTGATTCATTTCAATTCAGTTCAATATGATTCAACTCAATTCAATTGTATTGTATTAACCAGGTTGGAAAAGACCTTTGAGATCATTGAGTCCAACCTATCACCCAGCACCATCTAATCAACTAAACCATGGCACCAAGCACCCCATCCAGTCTCTTCCTAACACCTCCAGGGATAGTGACTCCACCACCTCCCTGGGCAGCACATTCCAACAGCTAACAACTCTCTCAGTGAAGAACTTTCTCCTCACCTCGAACCTAAACTTCCCTTGGTGCAGCTTGAGACTGTGTCCTCTTGTTCTGGTGCTGCTTGCCTGGGAGAAGAGACCAACCCCTCCTGGCTACAACCACCCTTCAGGTAGTTATAGAGAGCAATAAGGTCTCCCCTGAGCCTCCTCTTCTCCAGGCTAAGCAATCCCAGCTCCCTCAGCCTCTCCTCATAGGGCTTGTGCTCAAGGCCTCTCCCCAGCATTGTTGTCCTTCTCTGGACACATTCAAGTGTCTTGATGCCCTTCTTAAATTGAGGGCCCCAGAACTGGACCCAGGACTCAAGGTGTGGCCTGACCAGTGCTGAGTACAGGGGCACAATGACTTTCCTGCTCCTGCTGGCCACACTAATCTTGATGCAGGCCAGGATGCCATTGGCCTTCTTGGCCACCTGGGCACACTGCTGGGCACGACTTTTGTTGAGTTTATTTTGAGATCTTATTCAAGCCTTATGAGAGTAAGAGTGTTTGGCTGTGCAAAAAAATTAAAATAGCTGATCTCCATGATTTCTACTTTTGCTCACCTTCAGCAGGCAACCAGTGTCACAGATAATTCTTCCAACAAAAGCCTTGCTGAAAGCAGTGGGTAGCTGTGATCAAGCTCCTGATGCTCTCTACAGAAAATACCACACTCTCTTCTTTCTGTACCAGAAAAGCAGGAGCTGGGCTTTGGAGAAGGCAAGCAGAGCACAGTTACTTTGTACTTTTCTGTGTATGGATATTTTCCACATATTTTACTGGCCATGCTGGTCTTAGGTTGAAGGTTGGACCTGATAATGTTGGAGGCCTCTTCCAGCTGAAACAATTCTATGATTCAATGATTCTTTTAATTCTGTACTAGTAGGAGTTGAGCAAATTTGGGCAAAAACAATTAAAAACTAAGAAACAGCTGCCTGCAGGAACAGTCTGTGCTCTTACACATATGGTACCAGCATGCTCTTGAAGTGCAGGAAAACACAAGGAGCTTGTGTTCAGATTGGTAGTGTCAAGTTAGAACTGTGCACAAGCTTCATGCTGAGCTGCAACCTGTTGCACTTCAGTTGGTGCTAACAAAGTGTTTTGCTTGAGCTCAACCCCCTCCAGTGAAAGGCTGGCTGAAAGGGCTGGAGAACTTGTGGTGAGTTTGGCAGAGCTTCTCTGAAACACTGGAACCTGTGGGAATATCCTGCCAGGAAACACAACATTTCAGTTTGGATCAGAGGCAGACCATGAATAGCCTGCCCAGAAAAACCTGGAAAACAGCTCTGGGGAGAAGTATCTAGGAGTGCCGGTGGACAATAAGTCCACTAAAGAACCAGTGACATGTACTTGTGAAAAGAAGGCCAACAGTGCATTAAGCAGAATGTGGCCAGCAGGTTGAGGGAAGTTTTCCTGACTCTCTACTCTCTCTTAGTCAGAACAGGGCTCCCCAGTTCAAAAGAGACAAGGAACTACTGGAGAGAGTCAGAGGGCTACAAAAGGGGGACTGGAACATCTCTGAGAAACCTGGGGCCATTTAGCTTGGAGAAGAGCAGCCTGAGAGGGGATCTTCTCAATACTCAGCAAGAGATAAAGGTTGCAGGGGGAAAAGGAAATCCTTGGAAGGATTAAGGTATGAACTTTTCCTAGGAATGGGAGTATCCTGGAAGCAGGTTTGATAAGGGAGTGTGAAGAGTGGAGGTTGATTCACCGAATGCATCAGATTGGAAGGTACCCTTGATGGTCATCTTGTCCAAAACCCTTGTGGAGAGAAGGGACATCTCCAAATAGATCAGGTTACTCAGAGTCCCATCAAGTTGGACCTTGAATGTTTCCAGGGGTGAGGCCTCCACAACCTCCCTGGCAAGAGGTACTGGGGAAAAATGAATGCTTGGCAGCACTGATTGTACTGCCTCACACAGGATCACAGAAAACACCCCGTTTTAAGAGACCTCAAAGCTCATCACTCCAACCCTTGACCCAGTTTAGGGACAATCCTAAACCATGTCCCTAAGCACCAGGTCTGTATGTTGCTTAAACACACCCAGTGATGGTGATTCCACCAGGGAGGTGGTGGAGTCACCATCTCTAGAGGTGTTGCAGAAACATGTGGACAAGGTGCTTTGGGACACAGTTAAATGGCCGTGGTGGTGGTGGGTTGGTGGTTGGACTCAAGGATCTTTTGTTTTTTTTTCCCAGCCAAAACTACTCTTATGTTTCACACTTTGTGCAGGTGACAACAGTCCAGTGTACATCTCTGACTCTCTGGAGGCTCCTGTTTTCTGGTTTGAATGATCTTATTTTTCTCTATAAAGCCAAGGAGACACAGGGCTGTAATTTAGAGAGGATTATCAGTTCACATTTATCCTGCCAACCAGAAAGAGCTGGTTTCATAGTTTTTTGCCCCCTTCACCTGCTGAACTGCCCATGCTGCATGGCCCAGAGGACAGCACAGAAGAGGGTTTGCTCCTTTCCTGAAGAGAATGCTCTCATTAAGAGAATGTTCACCTAATCCAACGGAGTCAGCAAAACAAGCTTTAATCTTTATTATTTCAGCTTCAAAGCAGATGAATCAAGGAGCAGCAGACAGTGTTTGGTCCACTGTTTCCTGGAACTCCCCATAATCTGTGTTTTTTAAGCAGATGGCTCCTAGATAGAGGCTATTAGCAGACAGCACTGCTCCCCCGGACCCACGTGTGGGCAGGCTGTGAAGTGCAGCTGCTAAGCAGGGGTTAATGCAGTCATGCTGGCAGGGGCCCAGCCCGGTTCTCCAAGTGAGTCACTAATGATGGTTGTCCCTGCATCCAGCAGGCACGCTGGAGTGCATTATGCAGGTGCCAGTCACTGGAAAGATGCTTTGCATATAATGAACCTTCTCTTCCAAGCCAGAGGTTGAGAGTGAGATATTTAGTATTCAAACATATTTTTAGTGATGTCTCAACCCTGTCGACTACGCTGTGCAAAAAAAGGAAGAGAACTGCTCAATACAACGCTCTACAGAATTCCCACTCTCAAATTCTTTTCCTCTCTCCTTCCCAGAACCTCTTTTCTGGGTGTTTTCTGAGTGAATAGATATTGCCAATGTGTGCTTGGCTTGTGCTGTCATAGTAGATTAGTCATGTCAATGACCTGGGCTGGTTGATTTTTTCCTGCAACTGGAGCATATGCTGAATACGAGGATGCAAGACCTGTCTCGGGGGAAGAGGCATGGAGGAATTTGGCATGATGATTCTGTCTGTTGGCCTGCACCAGGTGTAACTCCAAACTGGGTGAGAAATGCCACAGAGCTCCTCCAAATTCTGAGCATTAGAGAAGGAACTGGAATCGTGGGGAGTCAGCTGAGGTGCCACGGAGAATCTGCTTTTATGGGTGGGGGGATTTGTCCAGAGGAAAACTTAGTGGGAAATGAAATTCCCAGGAAAACTTTCAGCAGCTCAGAAGTCCTATGGGTATCATTTCTATCCAACCTCTACAACTTCTGCACAGTTTATAGAATCATAGAATTGTTTTGGTTGGAAGAGACCTCCAAGGTCATCGAGTCCACCAGTCAACCCTACTCATAAAATCATAGAATCATAGAATCAAAAAGGTTGGAAAAGACCTCAAAGATCATCAAGTCCAGCCTGTCACTCAAGACCTCATGACTACTAGACCATGGCACCAAGTGCCACGTTCAATCCCCTCTTGGACACCTCCAGGGGTGGTGACTCCACCCCCATCCTGGGCAGCCTGTTCCAATGCCTGACCACTCTTTCAGGTAAGAAATTATACATGATATTGTGTGTTTGCTAGCAAAACATCTTATACATTTTAAAAGCCCATCCTAAATAGACACTTTCTGGTTGAACTTCCTCAGACCTTCCCTTCAACTTCTTTTCCTCCCTTTTCCAAACTGGAAGCCAGGCTTTCTCTCAGTGTTTCAATACTCTACCCTAATCAGACTTTCATTTTGAATCTTCCTTATATTTGTTTGGTTTTGGGGTTTTGGGTTGGTTTGTTTGGTAGTTTTGGTTTGGTTTTGTTTGGTCATTTTGGGGGTTTTGTTGTTGTTTTGTGGGTTTGTTTTCTTTTGTGTCTGTTGGTTTTGGATAACAATTTCTTCCATCATTGTTAATCTGTAAGTGAAAAGTTCCCCTTACTTTTTCTTTTTTTCATAACTCTCCAAAGACAGGATGAGAAAGATCCTATCCTGTCTTAAATTGGGGTTGCTTAGCCTGGAGAAGAGGAGGCTCAGGGGAGACCTTATTGCTGTCTACAACTACCTGAAGGGAGGTGGTAGCCAGGTGGGGCTTGGTCTCTTCTCTCAGGCAACCAGCACCAGAACAAGAGGACACAATCTCAAGCTGCACCAGAGGAGGTTTAGGCTGGTTGTTAGGAAGAAGTTCTATACAGAGAGAGTGATTGCCCATTGGAATGGGCTGCCCAGGGAGGTGGTGGAGTCACCATCACTGGAGGTGTTCAGGAGGAGACTTGATGGGGTGCTTGGTGCCATGGTTTAGTTGATTAGTGTTGGATGATAGGTTGGACTTGATGATCTCAAAGGTCTTTTCCAACCTAGTTCTATTCCATTCTACTCTATTCTATTCTATTCTATTCTAAATATCATTTTTCATTGGGTTTGATCTAGGAAGATTACTGCCTGCTTTGCTCTTGTCATAAGGCAAAACATTCTCCATATTGTGAAACCAAAGTATGGCAAAACGCTTCACAATTTCTACCTGAAAGACTGTTACCTTAAGTAGCACATAGTTGAAGAAGTAAGGGTGATGTGGTGTCTTGACTAGGAAATTAGATTAAAGCTTTTCCTAGCACTTTTCCTTTTTTTAATCAAAGCCAATAATTTCCTTTTTGTTTATTGCTTTTTTTAAGTGGAAAATGCGCCCCCTTGCCATAAGGCTCAGCCCACTATACCCACTCCAGGCATGTCAAGTGTGAACAAAGTGTTTCTGAACCTTAAACAGAGTGTGACCAAGCTGAGCACTTGTAGAAAAGAATCTCTGCCTGCTGGAAAATCTGGCTCCTTGGTGCTTCCAATAGTCTCAAATGCATCCTCTTGCCTCCTCCTAACTGTGTTTGTGCTTGAGTTGAATTGATTGGGTGTGGCTTCCATTCTGGTACCTCTGAACAGAATAGACGCTGGACCAAATTCTTCCTCCTTGTGTAGCCACATTGATTTCTGATGTCATTTAAGGTTCAAGTCACATTTGGGATAGGAACATGCATTTTGTTGCAGACACAATTTTTGTCTAGGTTCATCTCTGTGCTATGCCAGAGAAGACAAGCTCCATAGCCTTGATGCTGCTAGTAATTGTGTGGTAATGAGCAGGGAATGCAAAACTGTAATGCTCCAGGATGAATTAAACCCAACCACATCCACATGCCTCTGCAAGGAAACAGCCCCAACTTCTTAACCCATACCTGTGCTGTGAAGAATAAGAACAAGGGCAAAGAGACATCATAGTTCAGTTGATTCTGTGGGATGTCTTGACATCCAATCACAAGTAGTGTTCCCCAGGGCTCAGAGCTGGGGCTGGTCTTGTTCAACATCTTTATCAATCATTTAGATGAGGGGGTTGAGTTCACCCTCAGTAAGTTTGCAGATGACACAAAATTAAGCAGGAGTGTTGATCTGCTGCAGTGTAGGAAGGATCTAGAGAGCGAGCTCAACAGGTTGAATGCATGGGCTCAGGACAACTGCATGAGATTTGACAAGACCAAGTACTGGATCCTGCACTTTGATTGCAACAACCCCATAAAACCTCTAGGCTTAGGGCAGAGTGGCTGGAAAGCTCTCTGGCAGAGAGAGGTCTGGAGGTGTTCATTGACAAGTATCTGAACATGAGCCAGGTTGTGCCCAGATGGCCAGGAAGGCCAACAGCATCCTGGACAGGATGAGAAATGGCATGGCCAGCAGGACCAGGATTGTCCTCAGCACTGGTGAGATCACACCTTGAATACTCTGTCCAGTTTTGGGCATCACAGTATAAGAAAGTCATTGAGGTGCTGGAATAGGCATAGAGAAGGGGAACAAAGCTGGTGAGAATTTTGTAGATCATGTCTTATAAGGAGAGGCTGAGGAAGCTGAGATTGTTTAGCCTGAAGAAGAGAAGGCTGATCTCTCTACAGCTACCAGAAAGGAGGTTGGAGTGAAGCCAGTGCTGGCCTCTTTCCCCAAGTAACTAATGACAGAACAAGAGGAAATGGCCTCAAGTTACACCAAGAGAAGTTTAGGTTGGATATTAGGAAGAATTTTTTTTTCCTGCAGTAGTGGTCAGGTGTTGGAACAGGCTGCTCAGGATGTTGGTGGAGTTACCATTCCTGGAGGTATTTGGAAAAATGAGTAGATGTGGCACTTCAAAACATGGTCTAGTGATCATGGAGGTGTTGGGTAGAAGGTTAGACTTGATGATCTTAGAGGTCTCTTCCCACTTCAATGATTCTACGTGATGACTGCTGAGAGGCTGTGTGGGCAAATGACATCTGTTCTATTAGAATAGAACAGAATAAACCAGGTTGGAAGAGACCTTCAAGATTATTGTGTCCAACCTATCATCCAACACCACCTAATCAACTAAACCATGCAACCAAGCACCCTATCAAGTCTCCTCCTGAACACCTCCAGTGACGGTGACTCCACCACCTCCCCGGGCAGTCCATTCCAATGGGCAATCACTCTCTCTCTCTGTATAGAACTTCCTCCTAACCTCCAGCCTAAGAGGCAAGTTGTTTGTCTCCTTAGAAATAAAGCTAGCATGGAGCCTTATGCCTAGGACAAAATAAAACTTTGTGCAAATGGGGACATTTACAAAATAGCCACAAATAATAATGGGTGAGTACTCTAACAATATTCTATTCCTGAATCATCATGGAGAATAGAGAGCAACATAGAATGGAGGTACTAGGGGGAAATTAAATAAACATTGAGGGAGTAGCATTTAAATGCTTGGGAAAAAAAAAACATTACTAGAGAGAATAATGAAGCCAGCAGAAAAGCTCTGGGAAGCTAGATGTAAATAAGAGAAGAACCTGATTGGAAGCTTTCACCTCCAGGACCAGAGAAATTACTCACATTTGGTTACTCAGCCTGCTTCTAATTTATACCAGACCTGTGGATGCCTGAGCTCAGATTGCTTTGCAGTAATTCTTTCCAAAGATCTACAGCAGGAACTTAACAGCCTGAGCAAATATCATCTTTAGATGTCTGCAGGCACTCCCAGACAGCCTGTCCACAAGCTTCCTCTGCCTACAGCTGTGTGGCAAGCATGCAAGAAGGGAATAGCAGTACAGGCACAGGCTGTGTGTGTAAGGCAAGGATGGAGTCCTGCACCTGGGGAGGAACAACCCCCTGCACCAGGACAGGTGAAGGGTGTCCTTCTGGGAAAGCAGTTACAAAGAGAAGGACCTGGGAATGCTGGTGGACATAGAACTGTTGGAGCAAAGCCCACAGGAGTGCCACAAGGATGATCCAAGGGCTGGAACATCTCTGCTACGAGAATAGGCTGAAGGGGTTGGGGTTATTCAGTCTGCAGAAGAGAAGACTCTTCAGGGACCATATGGCTGCCTTCCTATACCCAAAGGGAGCCTCCAGGAAAGATGGAAAGGAACTTTTCATAAGGGTGTCTAGCGACAGGACTAGGAGGAATGGTTTTAAGATGAGGGAGATAAGGTTTAGACTGGATTTTAGGAAGAAACTTTTCAATACAAGGGCATTGACTCTGGAATAGGTTGCCCCTTCCCTTGAGGTGTTTAAGGTCAGATTGGACAAGACCTTGGGCAACCTGGCCTAGGTGAGGGGCATCCCTACTCATGGCAGGGGGATTGGAGCGGATAATCTCTGGGGAGCCTTCCAACCTGAGCCATTCTATGATTCTATGGTATAACTTCATCTCATTGGGAAGTCACCAACACCTGTGGCTCTGTCAGTGAGCAGCTAATTGAAGTCTTGTTCAGAGTCTTCTGTTGTTTCTTTAGACTGTGTTTAAATATCCCAGATGTGGGACAGGATGTGTACCTCTGCTCCAACGAGAGTGGATGTGTAAAATGAGAACCTCCTTAAGATTCAGAAGTTGCAGTTTTTAGTACAGAAAACAAAGAGAGAAATGAGGACAGCAGTCTTATCTAAATTTGGACTGTAATAATTTCTTTCTTCTCTGATGTTACTGACTCATTTTAGAGGACCATTTGCTTGCTGTTGCTACAAGATAAACTACTAAAATTACAGAGTTCATAAGATTGTGAATCTATTTCACTTTTATTGCTTCACTCCAGAAACTATAAAAAATTCACTTTAGAAACTATAAAGGAGAAGTTGTGCCAGATTTTTAGCCTGGGTATGTGCCAACCAGTGCAAATGAGTGAATGATGTAGTCACGCTAGTGACTCAAAATGGCCATTGTCATACAAACTTTGCTGTCTATGCTGCAACTCCAGGAGCAGCAGGCTGGAAACTTGCTTTCAGTAGTGTGGGCAAACTAGTCCATGGAGCCAGCAGGGTGGCCAAGAAGGCCAAGAGCATCCTAGCCTGGATCAGAAATAGCGTGGCCAGAGGGACCAGGGAAGTGACTGTGCCCCTGAAATGGTGAAGACAGACCATGAGTTTTGGGCACTACAGTATAGGAAATACATCGAGGTGCTGAGGTGGGTACAGAGAAGGACAATGAAGTTGGTGAAGGGTTTGCAGAATGTCTAATGGGGAGAGACTGAGGGAGCTAGGATTTTTTAGTCTGAAGATGAGGAGGCTGAGAGGAGACCTTATTGCTTTCTACAACTGTGCCAGGGCAGGTTTAGGCTGGATGTTAGGAAGAAGTTCTATACAGAGAGAGTGATTGCCCATTGGAATGGGCTGCCCGTGGAGGTGGTGGGGTCACCTTCATTGGAGGTGTTCAGGAGGAGGCTTGATGGGGTACTCGGTTGCATGGTTTAGTTGTTTAGGTGGGTTGGATTGGTTGATGGGTTGGACGCGATGATCTTGAAGGTCTCTTCCAACCTGGTGTATTGTATTGTATTATTGTATTGTACTAGACCATGGCACCAAGTGCCACGACCAATGCCCTCTTGAACACCTCCAGGGATGGTGACTCCACCACCTCCCTGGGCAGCACATTCCAATGGCTAACAACTCTCTCTGTGAAGAACTTTGTCCTCACCTCGAGCCTAAATCTCCCCTGGCACAGCTTAAGACTGTGTCCTCTCTTTACAATACAATACAATACACCAGGTTGGAAGAGACCTTCAAGATCATCGCGTCCAAGCTATCAACCAATACAACCCACCTAAATACAATACAATACAATACAACCCACCTAAACAACTAAACCATGGCACCAAGCACCCCATTAAGCCTCTTCTTGAGCACCTCCAATGAAGGTGACTCCACCACCTCCACAGGCAGCCGATTCCAATGGGCAATCACTCTCTCTGTATAGAACTTCTTCCTAACATCCAGCCTAAACCTCCTCTGGTGCAGCTTGAGACTGTGTCCTCTTGTTCTGGCACTGGTTACCTGGGAGAAGAGACCAACCCCCTCCTGCCTACAACCTCCCTTCAGGTAGTTGTAGAGAGCAATAAGGTCTCCCCTGAGCCTCCTCTTCTGCAGGCTAAACAATCCCAGCTCAAGTGTCTCATGTTAACTCCTGTTTTAACCCGGTTTTATCTTGGTTACCTTCTAGATGAAGATAACAAAGCTTTTCCAATTTTTTTTTTTTTTGGTCTTATTTTTTTTCCTGGCCCTAACACAATATCCCAAGCCTATGCTGTAGGTGTGCCAGCTTTTAAATATTTATGGAAATAATACCAGCTGAATTGCTTTGTATTATGACAGGCATAATAGCTTGTACTCATTACCATAAATGTATGCAGAGGACTTGTCAGGGTAAAAAAAGTTCGCCTCGATGACAAATGGGTTTTGAAAATCTCTTGAAAAGCCAGGTTGATCTATTTCAAACAGTGAAATTCTAGGAGGGCATTTCATCTGCAACATGTAGTTCAAATACTATATAAGGTGAAGAGAGATATTGAGGGTGTGAGGATCTTTGAAGGGTTTCACCGACAAAATAAGGACAAACTAATACGAGGCACACGCGGGGAACGCTACCAAGCTGTGATAGGGTGGGTGAGCAGCATCCCACATTGCTCACATATCACTGATCACAAATCATTGCTTTTAATTGTTCTGTTGGTGTAGTCATGGGAGTGTTTAAAGATGAGAGGGGGAAAAAAATCATATCGAGAATCTGCTCCACAATAGTGGAATTGGTTCCACAAATCACAATGTATTTAAAAGAGGAAATGATCCTCCCCTCCAGGAAAAATACAAAGGCTACAGAAATCAGATCTTTACACATGGCTTTTGAAAGCTGTACTATGGAATTATTTCCAGGCAGAGTATAGAATCAATAAGGTTGGAAGAGACATGAAAGATCATCAAGTCCAACCTGTCACCCAAAACCTCATGACTACTAGACCATGGCACCAAGTGCCACATCCAATCCCCTCTTGAACACCTCCAGGGATGGTGACTCCACCACCTCCCTGGGCAGCACATTCCAATGGCTAACAACTCTCTCTCTGAAGAACTTTCTCCTCACCTCGGGCCTAAACTTCCCCTGGTGCAGCTTGAGACTGTGTCCTCTTGTTCTGGTGCTGCTTGCCTGGGAGAAGAGACCAACCCCCTCCTGGCTACAACCTCCCTTCAGCTAGCTGTAGAGAGCAGTAAGGTCTCCCCTGAGCCTCCTCTTCTCCAGACTAAACAACCCCAGCTCCCTCAGCCTCTCCTCAAAGGGCTTGTGCTCGAGGCCTCTCCCCAGCCTCATTGCCCTTCTCTGGACATGTTCAAGAGTCTCAATGTCCTCCTTAAACTGAGGGGCCCAGAACTGGACACAGGACTCAAGGTGTGGCCTAACCAGTGCTGAGTCCAGGGGCAGAATGACTTTCCTGCTCCTGCTGGCCACACTGGTACTTCATAAAAACCATAGAATGATAGAATGGTTTAGGTTACATGAGGCCTTAAAGATCATCTATTTCCAAATCCATCTAGTGGACACCATCCTCTAAAACAGGTTGCCCAAAGACCTCCTCTAACCTGCCCTTGAACACTCTCAGACTTGGAGCCTCTTCAGCCTCCCTGGGCAACCTGTTCCAGTGTCTCACAGCCCTCACTGTAAAGAATTTCTTCCTAATCCCCAGTGTAAATCCCTAGATCACAGGATGTTAGGGGTTGGAAGGGACCTCTGGAGATCATAGAGTCCAGAGCAGGGCCATAGAACCTAGTGCAGGTTGCACAGGAATGCATCCAGAGTCTTGAAAGTCTCCAGAGAAGGAGACTCCACGATCTCTCTGGGAAGCCTGTTCCAGTACTCTGTGATCCTTACAGAAAAGAAGTTCCTTGTTATTTTGAGATGGAGCTTCCTGTGCTGCAGTTCATATCCATAGCTCAAACTATTCTGTCCCAAATTATCAATCTCCAAGCTGTGCAGGAAGTGTGGATAAAGTGTTTGAAATAAAAAGAGAGCAGCTTGGGCTCTACAAGGAGACTTGTGACTGAAAACCTCAGCTGTCACTTCGAGAGATGCTAGAATACAAACCCCAACCCTTCCACATGTGTACAAGTTCTCAACTGCAGCTGCAGAAAGGCTTCAAACACAAGTTTGTAGTGATAAAGTATTTTTTTATTATAATTATATCACAATGCATGTTTCATTTTGACCTCACTGAAAAGAGCTGCTGAAAAGGAGGTAAGTTAAGGCATTGTCCTTCTTTACATATTTACCTTTATTTCTTACAGAGGCACAGCAGAATTGCAACAAGTGGTTCATTTCCTACAGCAGTTACTATTTTTCTAGCTCAGAAGCCAAAACTTGATTTTTGAGGTACCATGAAGGCTTGTAAAGGAAGTCTCTTTAAATATCAGACTCAAAATTCTGAGGTCAGTTGCTGAAACAATCACCTTTAAATCCACATATTTCTGAAAAGAAAAAAATATTCAATAATGACATCAGTAGACACAGGAGTATTTATTTCCACATATTTCAGTGTGTTTGGAAGCAAAGCTAGCTATTAACACATGCCTGTCACAGAGTCACAGAACCAGGGAGGGTAGGGGTTGGAAATAGACTAGAATAAACCAGGTTGGAAGAGACCTTCAAGATCATTGTGTCCAACCTATCATCCAACACCACCTAATCAACTAAACCATGCAGCCAAGCACCTATCAGGTCTCCTCCTGAACACCTCCAGTGATGGTGACTCCACCAGCTCCCCAGGCAGCCCATTCCAATGGGCAATCACTCTCTCTGTGAAGAACTTCGTCCTAACATCCAGTCTAAACCTCCCCTGGTGCAGCTTGAGACTGTGTCCTCTTGTTCTGAAAGGAGCTCTGAAGATCATCTAGCCCAACTCTCCTAGAGTATCCTTCCTGCCCTTTTTCTGAATCAAACTTTGAGTCAGGCTGCAAAATTAGGCATGGATTATGGAATTTTCTTTCTAGAATGACATCATTTAATATATTGGTATGACAACTTGTCTTTGAGTTATCAATTGACTTCAGTGTTTCCACTACCTACAATTTAGACATAGACTAACTTTTGCTGAGCAATAGTATTGAAATAGCCAAACCCTTTCCCCAAATTCAGTAGGATTTTAAATGGTTCTTATGGCAATATTTTTCTTCACTCTTGACATAAGTCCACAAGACCAAGTGCTGGGTGCTGCACTTTGGCCACAACAACCAAATGCAGAGCTACAGGCTGGGGTTGGAGGGCTGGAGAGCTCCCAAACAGAGGGACTTGGGGGTGCTGATCGACAACCACCTAAACATGAGCCAGCAGTGTGCCCAGGTGGCCAAGAAGGCCAATGGCATGCTGGTCTGCATTAGGAATAGTGTGGCCAGCAGGAGCAGGAAAGTCATTGTGCCCCTGTACTCAGCACTGGTTAGGCCACACCTTGAGTACTGTGTCCAGGTCTGGGCCCCTCAGTTTAAGAAGGACACTGAGACACTTGAACATGTCCAGAGAAGGGCAACAAGGCTGGGGAGAGACCTTGAGCACAAGCCCTATGAGGAGAGGCTGAGGGAGCTGGGGTTGTTTAGCCTGGAGAAGAGGAGGCTCATTGCTCTCTACAACTACCTGAAGGGAGGTTGTAGCCAGGAGGAGGTTGGTCTCTTCTCCCAGGCAAGCAGCACCAGAACAAGAGGACACAGTCTCAAGCTGCACCAGGGGAAGTTTAGGCTGGAGGTGAGGAGAAAGTTCTTCACAGAGAGAGTTGTTAGCTGTTGGAATGTGCTGCCCAAGGAGGTGGTGGAGTCACCGTCCCTGGAGGTGTTCAAGAGGGGATTGGACATGGCACTTGGTGCCATGGTCTATTCATGGGGTCTCTGGTGACAGGTTGGACTTGATTATCTTCGAGGTCTCTTCCAACCTTAGCGATACTGTGATAAGAAATGAAATGATTACATGAAATTCAACTGTGACAGGTTAGGCTGTGCCTTTAAGAAAAGGACAGCTGCAGAATTCTCTAGCTGAATGTTTTGGTGTAAAAAGGAAAACAAAAGGAGATAACTCTAAACTAATTTCATTGGTAGAGCAGTAGAATATAGCATTAAGAACTTAGTCTGCCTTCAGTCTTTGTTTTGTTCTTGGGCAGCCTGCATGCAACTGACCTTGGACTGAAACTGATGAGATAAGAAAACTAACTTTCTTAACAACTGCTCTGAACTAATGATTTGCCCTTCATAGCCTTTTCTTTCTCTCCTTTTTCACCCAATTAACTACTAGGGGAAAGGGGAGGATAGGTGAGAGGGGTTTTGGGGGGAACCTGAGGTGGAACCCCCTGGGGTTTTCAAAACAAGGTAGCTTCAAATCCAAAAATCCATCCGTTCATCATAGCTCCCATATTATACTTTCATTTCTATGTACAGTAAAAAGATAAATAAATATGCCCTTAAAAATGCTGCCTGGGTCTAGTGGAAACTGTCCCTGCCCATAGCAAGGGGGTTGCAACTAGATTCATGTAAGTCACAGAATCACCAGAGTTCAAAGTGGTCTCTGAAGGTCATATAGTTTAACCTCCCTGCCTCCCTCACCACCACCCTCCTTCATCTTCCCAAAGCAGCTCCTGCTCCCTCACCACCACCCTCCTCCTTACCTAAACAGCTTCTGCCCTGCCACCACCATTTTTGCACCTACCTCAGAGCCAGGGGCAAGACATTCAATCAGCCAAGATACCACACAGAGGAACTCAGCACAATAAGGAGGCCCAGCCAGCACCCGTGGATGATATTGGATAAGTCATGAATTGTGTTCCTACCTAGCCGGGGGGCCACCAGGCCCCCCGGCCTTTGTTGTCACCACCACCATCACCCAGTGTGCACCATGGGTACTCACCAGCGATGAGAGGAGGATCCTCCAGCCCAAATGGGCTCAGCTTAGGGCTTCTGCCTTTCCTGGTGGGATTAAATAGGGGAGTGGGTGGGGAGGGCCAAGTGGCCACACCTGGGGTGGGAGGAGACTCCAACAGAGCCCAGGTGCTCTGGGTTTGAGGGGAAAAAGGCAGAAAATGGGGTGGGTGGGGTGGAAAAGGGGCAGACTGTGAAACCAGTGTTATTGAGAAAGAATAGATATTAAAATAATATTCAGATATGAACTATTGACATTTAGTGATTGCTAGATGCTTAGTGTGGCTGGTTTCAGGATGTTCCACTACTCTTGGGAGTTAGATAATTTACTGACAAACCCAAACATGATTTTGATAGGCCAATCTTCCTGCTCAGAGCCATTGTCCCTCATCCTATCACAGAAAGTCTTTGCAGAAAGTCCCTCCCCAGCTTTCTTGTAGGCCCCTTCAGGTGCACAAATTTAAAGGTCTGTGAAGAAGTTCACCATGACAATGCAGTTTCCTTATTTCTCTGACCATGTGCACAACTTTCACATTCCAGGTCAGAAAAAGATATCCACTTGACTTCCTTAACCTCTGGATTCAGCCACTGAATTCAGAGGAATTTTTCTTAGGGGTTATGATGAGCAGAGCTGGCCACCATGAGGCAGTATTCATCACTGGACACCTCAGAGCAGCACCTGGGGCCAAAGGGAAGGGAAGGTCCTCCCTAGCTTTTGGGGAATTTCGTATGGAGGCAAAAGAGTCTATCAGTGCTGGACAAAACTGCAGAACCTACTCCTCAAAAATAAGTGAAGTTTTCATCACTGCCACGGTGGTCTAAGGGTGCCAGTTGGAGTTGGTGATCTCAGAGGACTTTTGTAATCAAAACAATTGCATAATGCTGTGGTAAATGAATACTCCTCCAGATTTTTTGATTTCATGATAGTCTTGCTTTTCTTTTCTGAAACTCTTTTTGATATCCTTCAGAAAATCCTTCAGGAAAATGCATTCGCCCTTTAGAGTCATCTGACACCTTTTCAGTAATCATACAGTGACCTTTCTCCCACTTAACTGGAATATTTAAACTGCCCAGACTACTGCATTGACTTGCTAAGCAGGATTAGGGGAAGAAAAATAGCACTTAACCTTCTTTGTGAAGTGAGATATATTTCAGAGGAGAGGATAAGTCCTAATCTATAATAGATGTCATCAGGCTCATACCTACTCAGACCAGAGTTAAAATCAACAGTAATCTCGCCTTAGAGCAACCACAGAGTCATGGAATTGTTTCATTTGGAAGAGCTCTCTGGGATCACTGTGTCCAACTGTCAACCTAAGACCACCATCCTCATTAAACTGGGTCCGAAAGTGCCACGGCCACGCATTTCTTGAACACCTCCAGGGATGGCAACTCCACCACCTCCCTGAGCAGCTTGTTCCAATGCTTGACCACTCTTTCAGAGAAGAAATTTCTCCCAATGCCCAACCTATACCTCCCCTGGCACAATTTCAGGCCATTTCATCTTGCTCTATTACCTGATACTGGGAAGAAGGGACTGACCCCCCCACCTCATTCCAACCTCCTTTCAGGTTTAAAGCACTCTCAGTGCTGAGGACGGGAAGCATCCTATGAGATTAACTGCTAAGTTGTTACAAAAATAGCTGTACCAGAGAGACAATTATTTTTTTAGACACACAGACCTATATATTACTGCAGTTTTTTTATGATTTCTGCAAACAAGATTCGTGAGGGAACAGCCACAACAACCAAATGCCCCCTTGAAGTAAAACTGAAGCATCGAAGCATCGTTTTTATTTTGCTTTAAAAAAAAACCACCCAAACTAAAATGAAAGAGAGAGATGAGCCTCCTGAGTCCCCTCTAACTAGACATATATTGATGAGATTTTTAATTGTTCCTGTAGATGTTTAAAGCAGCAGCCTAATTTTCAGCTGTAATCTTTCTGATAAGCAAACGGGATGGGGAGAAGTAAATGGAAGCACAAAATGAAAACAAACCAAAGGTAGACTGCCTGTGAAAGGTAGGAGATGCGGTGCTAGCAACATCACCACCTGACTGCGTAACTCTCACCTTGTCTCACATGAGGCAAGATGTGACACATCTCCCTTTTGTGCCTTTAAAAATAAATGAAACTAACCCTTCCCCCCTGCATTTGCAAACGCACGCACACGCAGACACGCTCCGTCATATTTGGGGTTGCTCTTACAGCTCCTACTTTTGCATCAGCTCAGACAATGTTGTGTTTCCATCATTGGTGAGAACAATGATTCTCTCTAACATTTCTCTTGTGCACATGAGCTCTCTGTCACACCTTCACAAGCGCACAGAGGCGCACACATGCACACACGGGTGTGTAAGCAGGAGGAAAGAATGAGCCAAGAAAGGGCTTAAGTTGCTTCACTAAGCTGAGTTTCCAGTTCATCTATTTATAGCAGTGGTGGGGCAGAAGCTAAATAGCATTATGCTGGTTTATGCAAATGGTTTAGGATGAAAGGGGAGCACAGGTGATGAGAAAATAAATACAGCATTGGAAGCCGCTGGAAATCTGTCTTAATGTTGCTTAGTGGTCTGGCTATAGGAATAGGGAACACACTGTGATACAAACTTATCTGTTTACTTTCCAAACCCAGCAGTTGATGCCTTAAAGAGGGGGGTTGTTCCAGCTTGAGAGTTCAAACTCCAAATAGATCCAGTAACATCTGTGCTGTTAATTTGACCTAATTAGTTGTTGCTGGTTGCAAGACTTACATCAGGAATCTCATTACATAGATTAGATGTAAAACAGAGGGAATCTTGGTCCTTGGTGGAGATCAAGTTGGAGCAGCCTTTGAATATTTAGGACCCTGAACTGTTGCAGTGGGTCCAGAGGAGGCCACGAAGATGATCAGAGGCCTGGAGCACCTCCTCTATGGGGACTGGCTGTTCAGACTGGAGAAGGCTCCAGGGAGACCTTGTAGCAGCCTTGCGGTACCTGAAAGGGACCTACAAGAAAGCTGAGGAAGAACTTTTTCCAAGGGCTTGTTGTGATAGCACGAGGGGCAATGGCTTTGAAATGGAAAAGGGGAGAGATAGACTGGAGATTAGGGAGAAACTCTTTCCAGTAAGGGTGGTGAGACACTGGAACAGGTTGCCTAGGGAGGCTGTGTATGCCCCCTCACTTGAAGGGGGCCAGGTTGGATGGGGGCTTGAGCAAGCTGGTCTAGTGGAAGGTGTCCCTGCAAATGGCAGGGGGTTGGAACTAGATGATCTTTAAGGTCCCTTCCAACACAAATCATTCTATGATTTCATATGCTGTTTCTGGGTGCTCTGCTCTTTGCAAGAGGGTGTTGGAGGAGGTGGATCTCTCTCTAGTTAGTCTATTCTGCTGCTTAGCCATCTGTAACAAGCTTATCTTTCTAGCTGAAAGATTTTTATTTGAAATAACACTGGTTTGGGGGATTGTTTCCATGGGTTTCCAAAAAAACTAAGGACTATACCTGTATTCACTTCCAGTGATGAAGTGCATAAAGTACTAACTGGCAGGGAACACAGAGGTTGTCTGTAGCGTGCTGTGTCTTGAAACTATTGTTAGCTTCATAGTTATAATCAGAAAATGCTAAAATTAGGGTAAAAAGCTCAATTGTTTCCTCCAGTGGGACTTGACTACAAATACCTTACTTTTTGTTTAATTCATTGTGTTACATTTTTGGGTTAACTCACTGAATTACATTTTGGGTTGTTTCATTCATATTGGCAGAGTAATTTTCACTTTGACAGGAAGCTCTGCAAATGAAAACACTCAGGCTTTTAGAACACTCACTCAAGAAGAGCTCCCAAATGAAATCAGCGTGGAGTTCTGCCCAAATCAGAGGTCCACAAGGAAGCCTCACGTCTGGCACTTGAAAAAGCTGTTTACAGAACTGCTAATGAGTGCAGTGTGATGGAAAGCCAGAGCACAGCACATCCTGAATATTACCAGGAGTAAAAACTTGACTGAAATAAAACCAAAACCACTTATGAGATTTAAAAAAAAACCAAACCACAAACCCCCAAACAACAAAAAAAGACCCAATCCAACTTCTCAACTTCTTCAGAACCTGATAATCTTAATTAGAGAGGAAAAAAAAAAGAAAATAAAATGAAAAAGGGGGGAAGAGGCTGAAAGGAGACCATTTTGTTCTCTCCAACTCACTGAAAGGAGGTTGCAGCGAGGTCTGGGTGGGCCTCTTCTCCCAAGTAACAAGTGTTAGGATGTGAGGAAACGGCTCAGGTTGCACCAGAAGAGGTTTAGGTTTGATAGGAGAAGAAGCTTCTTGGCTGAAAGGGTGCTAAAAGACTGGAACATCCTTCCTGGAGAGGTGGTTGCATCTCCATCCCTGGAGGTGTTGCAAAGAGGCAGAGATATGGTGCTGAGGGACATGGTTTAGCACCAGCCTTGGCAATGTTAGATAATGGTTGGAGTTGAAGGTCTTTTCCAACCCAAACCATTCTATGATGATAGTGATAATAATAATGATAACAATAATAATGATGATGATGATGATAATAATAATACCGTGCTTTAACATAGCTGATCCAAGAACATGTGTGCAGTATACCTTAGAGATAAGTAGGAAGAGTCCAGATTTGGTGAATGTGAACCACTATTTAATGTGCTCCTTCTCCAAATAGGTGTGTCAGAAGTACAAATAGGAGTCAGCTTAGCTGGTCTTTATTTTTGCTTACATCTTGGCTTTTCCTTTTCAAGACATCCAACAGATGATGTGAAGAGAAATGCTTGTCCTTCCACACAATGAAATAGATCAAAACTCCATTTCACTAGGTAAACAGGAAAGCTCTAGGCTCTGAGCAGAGCCATGCTCTCAACTTAGAAACTGGCAATATGAGTACAAAGACAAGCATAAACCTTCCTGTGGAAATAAGCATTTCCTTGGGAAATATAATATCAGAGCTAATAAAGCTGCAGTGAAAATCCAAACTCCCCTTGATTTCAAGGATTGGAGTCATGTACTGTTGTCAAACACTGCCAGCACCCTGATGTTAGGCACTTGCAGAACTCCTGAAACAAGAGTTGAATGCCTGTCATGGAAGAAAGAAATATTAAAAAAAGCTTTCTTCCAAGCAGCCTCAATTTTACTGAACATGTTTTGAGAGCTAAGGGATTTTTAACAGTGCCTTAGTCAGGCAGATAACTCTCGTAGCAAAAATTGATAACAAATCTGCTAACAGGTTGGGAAGTATGCACTGCTCTGCTGCATAGATGAGTGGTGAGGTGTTGGGAGAGAGCTTTAAACTAGATTTGAAGTGAGGAAGGGAGAACACAGGCTTGCTGGAAACAAGCCTGGGAAGCTGGAGAGGTGGTGTGCCAGCTCCACTGCTACCTCAGGGGAGGTAGGGGATAATGAGCCATGTGGTGGGGAAGATGAAAAAGCCAAGAAGGAAACACCAGCATGTGCAGGGCTCGCTGGTAGTCTGGTGGCCACGGAGGTGGCCAGGAGTGGTGGGACAGCAGGAGTGAAAACTAATGGATTAACTCCCTCTCTGAAATGCTTCTACACCAATGCACAGAGCATAGGGAATAAGCAGGAGGAGTTGGAGGTCTGTGTTAGGCTGCATGACTATGATATAATTGGAATTGCTGAAACATGGTGGGACAGCTCCCACGACTGGAGTGTTGCCATGGATGACTAGCTACTGTTCAGGAAAGATAGACCAACAAGGTGTGCAGTGGTGCTGCTCTCCACATGCGAGAGCAACCAGAACGTGTCAAGTTCCACCCAGGGGGGAAGGTAGAACAGCTGGAAAGCTTGTGGGTAAGAATTAAGGGATGTGGAAAGGGAGGTGAAACTGTTGTGGGGGTCTACTATAGACCACCAAATCAAGCAGAAGATGCTGATGAGGCAGCCTCTAGTACACACTCCTTGGTACTCATGGGTGACTTCAATCACCCTGACATTTGCTGGCAAATCCACACAGCCAGGCACAGCCAGCCCAAAAGGCTCTTGTGGTGTATTGATGATACCTTCTTGATGCAGGTAGTGGAGGAACCAACATGGAGAGGCACACTGCTGGACCTTGTATTAACTAATAAGGAAGGACTCATTGGGGACACTGAGGCTGGGAACAGCCTTGGTGACAGTGATCACAACATGGTGGAGTCTAACATTATACAGGGCAGATGCAGGGCAGTAAGCAGGACAACCCTGGACTTCAGCAGGGCTAAGTTTGCACTTCTCAGAGATGTACTTGCAGGAAACCCATGGGCTAAGGCTCTGGAGGCTAAAGGAGCCCAAGGAAGATGGTCAATTTTTAAATGCCACTTCCTCCAAGCCCAAGATAGTGTTAAGTACCTCAGTCTTTACATTGCCTTCCGTTGCTATGTTCCCCCCTTCATCCAGTAAGGAACAGAGATTTTGCCTGGGCCCTCCTTTTGTTGGTAATGTATTGATAAAGCCACTTTTTATTATCCTTAACATCATTGGCCAGATTAACTTCTAACTGAGCTTTCTCATCTCTATTTCTCTTTCTTCATGACCTTACAATATCCTTAACTGTCTCCTGCTTCACCTGCCCTTTTCCCAAAGCTGCTACACTCTCTTTTTTTCCCTGCTGAGTTCTTGCAAAAGCTCTCTGCTCAACCTGCTCTTGCACACTATTCTCCACTGAAGAAGAGTAAGCTCTGACACATCTAAACCAAAATAGCAGAAGTAAATTGGCAGATGGTTTGTTATTTCTTGTTTTGCTGCTGTTTCCCCCCCCCCTTCCTTTCTTCAATATATCTCATTGTTGTATACCCCTTGTATGCAGCAAATGGGTTTGAAGAAGCTTTGAAACCTTTCCTTTGTCATTTCCATGCTGTCCACAGGCTCAGGAGGAAAAAAATATGACTTTTCCCTAAGGTAACAGGAAGCATGTCCTGGCAAGGGGGAAGACAAAAGCCAGATGGGGTGGGATATTAGGGGAAGATCCTGAGAACTGTAGCTTACTAAAGATCAGAGAAGAAACAGTGAATCCCACATGAAAATGTCCCAACCACCTTTCCCTAAATTGTGCCTGTCAAACATTCTTTAGATTGCTCTAATTTTAGGTGAAGAATAGATAAATCAGAGTGGATGCAGCACTGGTGGAGGAAATGAATGGCTTGTCAAGAGCTGGAAGGATCCAGCTGACCTGCTATAAATCCAGGCTGGCTGAAGAGCGCGATGCTTGCTCACTGAAGAGATTCATTAGTATTAATATAGAAGTTCAGTAGGTCACAGAAGTCTCATGCTCTCCTGGAAGGCTTAGAAGAGAAGAGAGAGGTAAAGGATTCAAATGCTCTTAATATCTGTGCTCTCTGCTCAGCAGAGGACTGCAGAGAACCCATCCCCATTCTCTGCTGGCAAATTAGCCAATTCAATCGTATTATTTTTCGGTCAAATCTCCTAATTGCTTCAGCAGCAGTCTTGTCTGACAAGTGACTTGAGGTTAAGGCCTTCATGTAATTTTCTTCTCATCTGATTTTTTTTTTTAATATTTCTTTCCAGCAGATGACACAATTAAATAGTCTTCAATGCAGTCAGAATTGTGATTAAAATAGTCTGAGTACAAAAGCACTGTGTGATCCACAGGAAACTGAGTGAGCAAAAGTGCCGTTGTTAGACTGGAGAAGAGCTGCCTGAGAAGGGACCTTCTCAATGCTGATCAATAGCTAAACAGTGGGGGGCAAGAGAATGGGGCCAGACTCTTCCCAGTGGTTACCAGTGACAAGGGGCAACAGGAACAAAGTGGAACCCAGGAAGTTCCACCTGAACATGAGGTGAGAGGGTGCCAGAGCACTGGAGCAGGCTACCCAGAGAGGTCGTGGAGTTTCTTTCTCTGGAGAGATTCCAAACCTGGTCAACCTGATTGTGATCCTGGCCAACATATTCTGGGTAACCCTGCTTCAGCAGAGGGGTTGGACTAGATGATCTCCAGAGGCCCCTTCCAATTCCCATCATTCTGCGATTTTGTGACTCCGAGCAGAAGCTGAAGCACAGGTTTGTCATTGAGTGATTAGTCTTACAACCTAAATTCACCCTTGAAGGACCCATTTATGTTTAGGCAATTGATCACCCCTTAAAACTGATTCTTGTATGAAGAAGCACAAAGGAAAAGTATACTGTGTCCAGTTCTGGGCCCCTCAATTTAAGAAGGACATTGAGACTCCTGAACGTGTCCAGAGAAGGGCAATGAGGCTGGGGAGAGGTCTCGAGCACAAGCCCCATGAGGAGAGGCTGAAGGAGCTGGGATTGTTTAGCCTGGAGAAGAGGAGGCTCAGGGGAGACCTTACTGCTCTCTACAACTACCTGAAGGGAGGTTGTAGCCACGAGGGGGGTGGTCTCTTCTCCCAGGCAAGCAGCACCAGAACAAGAGGACACAGTCTCAAGCTGCACCAGGCGAAGTTTAGGCTCGAGGTGAGGAGAAAGTTCTTCACAGAGAGAGTTGTTAGCCATTGGAATGTGCTGCCCAGGGAGGTGGTGGAGTCACCATCCCTGGAGGTGTCCAAGAGGGCATTGAATGTGGCACTTGGTGCCATGGTCAAGTCATGGGGTCTATGGTGACAGGTTGGACTTGATGATCTTTGAGGTCTTTTCCAACCTTGTTGATTCTATGATACTATGATTCTGTAAATAAGTTGCTTTGGAGAACAGTGCTGAAGTCAGACACAAATGCTGACTAACAAGTGAGCTTGTAGATGTTGTAAGGCTTTCACTTGGGGCAAAGCTTATTTCAGCTTTGTAGTAGAAATTCTTTAGTTAGGTGAATTCCAACTTGCAGCTCAAATCATTTAACCATAGAAGTGCTATAGATCAGAACTATCTGTTTCAGTCATTCTTCATCAGACTACATGTAAAATATATCAAACTTTCAAATTGCAACCAATGTTAAGTAACAGTTATTATAGAATCATGGAGAGCCAGGTCAGAAGAGACCTCATTATGAACCTCACAAGACCAATTCAAACAGTATTTCAGTAGCCTTACAGAAATCTAGTCTACATTTCACAAAATAAGATCCACAGATTCACAGAATGCATTGGCTTGGAAGGGACCCTCAAATGTCCTCTTGTCCAACCCCCACCCCCTGCAGTCAGCAGGGACATCTCCAACTACATCAGGTTGCCCAGGGCCACATTAAGTCTGATCTTGAATGTCTCCAAGGGTGGGGTCTCCACCACATCTCTGGGCATCCTGTTCCAGTATTTCACCCCTCTCATTGTGAAGAACTTCCTCCTATTGCCCAACCTAAAGTTACCCTGCTTCAGTTTAAAACCATTGCCCCTTGTCCTATCACTAATTCCAAATGAAATCTGTGTATGGTTTAGAAAAAAACCCTCAGAGATTCTCATTTTTGACACCTTGGCTTCCCCAAACTCTACAAAAAAGGACCTGTGAATATATTTCAGAGATCCATGAGAGGAGGGAAACACTCTGTTGAATTTGTATGTTGAAGCCTGGTCATTTCTCCCCTTTGCTGCAGGACCTCTTCTGTTGTCTCCCCATCCCTGCTTTTCTCTCACTAGACACATTTCTGTAGTGGCATTAACAAGCTGTGCCTGCTGGAATGAGTCTGCAGAAATTTCTCAATAGCTTTATGCAGAGTCCTTACTCTTCCTGTCAGAAGGGATGAGAAGAAAGGAGATTTCTCTCCCTGTCTTACATGATAGAGCATGATGTTCACTTACAAATAGACAATACTAGACAGGGGTAAAAGGTGAAGATCTTTCCAATCTTTACTTGGGTATAAATTAACCCAAGCCAAAAATTCTATTGATGCCAAACTTTGACTATGCTTAATTCTAAAATCATCATAAAACTGAAAAGCTCTGGTGCTATGAAAACGATTGCTTCCAAAGGTAAGCTCCATCCAGCCTATGCATCAGGTGGTGAGTACTTGAAAGTGTTGGAGGTGAAGAGGGACAAAAGGCAAGTACTGAGTTCAGTAAGGCAAAACAAGGTGGACACTGAAAGAAAAAATAGAAGGATAATCTGCATACTCAAAGTTAATAAAAACAGATATCCTGAAACTCTGAGGAGCCCTTTAATTCAAGACTATTTCTAAGGTCCAGTAAAAGTTAGAGAGACTTCTGCTTTAGTGTAACCTAAATCCATGTATTATCCATCTCTCCATGAAGAAATGTTTTCCACTTCCAGTGACTGAAACAACCAGGTCAGCTTGCCCCTTAGGAAAAGGACGAAAAACCACAGGTTTTGCAATTCAAAAGGTGATAAAGCTGGGCTCTAATCGCCCTTTCCTGTCAATACTACACTTACTCTCAGACCAGCCTCTGATTACAAATGCTGCAAGGGCATTCAACAGGAAGAATTGCCTTGGATCTGGCCAACATCCAAAACTTTGAGCACATTATTTATCAGCCCCAGCCATGTATCTTCTTTAGAAAGCAGACAGAAGTGCACTACAGACCACAAAGTGTTGTTCATAGTTCATAGAACCCCAAACAGGCAGCTGTCATGTGTATCAGATAAGTTTGGTGAGAAAATAAAGCATTGTGTCAAGAGCATTCCAGCAGTTTATAGCTGGTTACTAGCTGTAAGATCCCTCTCCCACAGAAAGTTTCTGAGGTTCCCTTTTTCTGTCTCTGATATCAGGTGGCAAACCCTGGGTTTGGCACTATAAGCTGAGGTATTTGTCCCGTGATGTGAAACAGGGTTCAAAAAGATGGAGGTTTCATGTACCACTGTGAATTGTTCCCATTGTCATACAGAAGCTTCAGCAGTTCATTGCTTCCCCTTGACCTGACAAGAATGGGGATTTGCATCACAGACTCACGGAATGGTGAGGGTTGAAAGGGACCTCTGGTGATCCTCTAGTCTGACCCCCTGCAGGGTCACCCACCTCAGTTTGTGCTTGTCCAGGTGGCTTTGGAATCTCTCCAGGGAAAGAGACTCCACAGCCTCTCTGGGCAACCTGCTTCAGGGCTCCTGCACCCTCACAGCAAAGAATTTTTTTCCTTCTCTTTAGGTGAAGCCTTCTGGGTTCCAGCTCATGTGCTTTGCCCTTTGTCCTCTGACAGGGCACTACTGAAAAGAGTCTGGCTGCCCTACACTTTAGCTCTTGCTCAGCATCAAGAAGATCCTTTCTCAGGCTGCTCTTTTCCAGGCTAAACAGCCCCAAGTTTCCAAGCTGCTACTCCTCGCAGAGAGGCTCCAGTCCCCTCAGCATCTTTGTTGCCTCCTCTGGACACTCTCCAGCAGTTTCCTGTCTCTCTTGAACTGGGGAGCTCAAAACTGGACTAGGGCAGAGGGGGAGGACAAACTCCCTTGACCTTCTGATCACACTTCTTCATGAACCCCAGGAGACCATTGTTCTCCTTGGCCACAAGAGCACACTGCGGGCTCACGGTGAACTTGTCCATCAGGACTGTCAGGTCACTCTTTGCTTTCTCACACAGATCAGCCTACTTTATGAATATACTAACTAACCAACCCAAACTGAGGTTCCAATAAGCATAAAAATAATTTAAACCACAGGGTGCCTCACAGGGAATTACTTGCCTTCCATTTCCCAGCAGCAAACTGAGACTCTGAGGAAAGAAACTCTAACTGCTAGTGTGACAACTCAAAGACAGAAGGACTTGGAGGTGTCACCTGGCGAAAAATTAAACATGAGTTGACAATGTGTGCTTGCAGCCCAGAAGACAACTGTGTCCCAGGCTGCATCAAAAGAAGTGTGACCAGTACAATGAGGGAGGTGATTCTGCCCTTCTGCTCTGCTCTGGTGAGAGACCACCTGGAGCACTGTGTCTGGTTCTGGGGGGTCCCAACACAAGAAGGACATGGAACTGCTGGAATGGGTCCAGAGGAGGCCACAAAGATGTTCAGAGAGCTGGAGCACCTCCAAGTTGGGACAACATTCCAGTACCTGAAGGGGGTCTGCAAGACAGCCAGGAAGGGACTTTTCAAAAGGGCTTGTGGCTATAGGACAAGGAAGAATGGCTTTAAGCCACAAAAGATACATTTAGAACGGATGGTAGGAAGAAATTCTTTCCAGTGAGGGTGGTGAGACACTGGAACAGGTTACTCAGGGAGGTTGTGGATGCCTCCTCTCTGGAAGTGTGTTCAAGACCAGGCTGGATGAGGCCTTGAGCAAGCTGGTCTAGTGGAAGGTGTCCCTGCAAATGGCAGGGGGTTGGAACTAGATGATCTTTAAGGTCCCTTCCAACACAAATTATTCTATGAATCTATGAACTCTTCCAGTGGATTGTTTCTAGAGCTGGGTAGCCAGCTGCCACCTTTTATGCAGCATGAGATGTGAAATAATAATTTATCCCTCAGGACACATGAGGTCAGAAGAGAGATGAGGACAGGTGAAAATATAACAGCGTGTATTTGTCTAATATATGTGTGAAGTGAATTTATGCACCAAAGTGAAGGAGGAGATAGATTTTTATCAGCTTTCTAAGCACACAGGAAATTTTTTGTAGTTTGGTTGGGGGTTTGGGGGGATTCTTTTTCTTTCTTTCTGTTTTCTTTTTAGATTGAATTTAATTTCAGCAAAACATCTCTTCCTCTTTCCAGAATTCAGGGCAGCAAAACGATCCCCTTGAGTTTCTTCCTGAAAGAATTACAGAAATCTAAATACCAGCTACCTTTCCAGATCTGCATTTTTTGAGAGTGTAGGTCACAGCCTCAGAAACCATCACAGAATTGTTTGGATTGGAAAAGACCTCCAAGATCATCAGTTCTAACCACTGACTTAAGACCGCTGTGGCCATATCATATACATTTTACTATGTCACACACAAGCTCCAGGAATGATTTGAATTGAATTGAATTGAATTGAATTGAATTGAATTGAATTGAATTGAATTGAATTGAATTGAATTGAATTGCATTGGATTGCATTGGATTGCATTGGATTGCATTGGATTGAACTGAATTAACTAGGTTGGAAAAGATCTTAAAGATCATCAAGTCCAACCTATCACCCAACACCATCTAATCAACTAAACTATGGCACCAAGGGCCTCTTCCAGTCTCTTCCTAAACACCTCCAGTGATGGTGACTCCACCATCTCCCTGGGCAGCACATTCCAATGGCCAATCCCTCTTTCTCTGAAGAACTTCTTCCTAACATTCAGCCTAAACCTCCCCTGGCACAGCTTGAGACTGTGTCCTCTTGTTGTGTTGGTGGTTGCCTGGGAGAAGAGGCCAACCCCCACCTGGCTACAACCTCCCTTCAGGTAGTTGTAGACAGCACTAAGGTCGTTCCCTTTTCCTGAGGAGGTCTGTGCAGGTTCAAAGGAACAACTGCACACTGAACCTAGAGGGACATAATTGATATAAAATACTAAAACATTCATATAAACCATTATGTTGCTTCAGAGGAAACTGAGCAGAAACTCCCTTGTTCTCAACAACTCCCTGATAGAGGGTTGCAGTGAGGTGGGGGTCAGTCCCTTCTCCCTAGTATCAGGTGATAGAACCAGAGGAAATTACCTCAAATGGTGCCAGGGGAGGCTTAGTTTGGACATTAAGAAAGATTCCTTTCCTGCAAGAGTGATCAGGCATTAGAACAGGCTGCCCAAGGAGGTGGTAGAGTCACTATCCCTAGGGATGTTCAACAAACACGTGGGCATGGCATTTTGAAACAAGATTTAGTGACCATGGTGGTGTTGAGTTGATGGTTGGACTCTATGATCATAGAGGTCTTTTCCAACAGAAACAAATCTACGATTCTATATCAGAGGGGGTGTTTCTTAGGGTTCTTTTACCATGCAGAAGTGAACCATTCACAGCTGTAACAAATCATTTCCTGCCTGCTCTTGATATTTAAGCCCCTTTAGGCCAAATCCAGAACCAGAATTGGATAACACTGACACAAAAACCACCGACTGGATTTTCAACACACCCATGAGAGTAGGATTCTGCTTTGATTCTACATAGTATCCTTGCACTGCTTTTGAAAATTACAGGCTAAGGGTTACCAGCTGGAAAGCAGCTCCATGGAGAAGGAGTCCTGGTGGACAGAATTCATCACGAGCCAGCAATGCTGTCTTGTGGCCAAGAAAGCCAATGGTATTGCATTCTGAGGTGGCAACTTGGTGACAGTGGTGTGTAGCAGCAGCAGCATTTACAGGCAGAACTGGAAGGTCATTTTCAAAAACAACAGACTCCAAACTCAAAATCTTGATGAGGCACCAAGTGCAGTTTTGTGGGGGATGATAATCAGCTCACGTCACCAGAGCAGCCCTCCACTGCCACTGCCTGATTAGTGCTCCCAACCAGGCAGAAAGTGCACACAGAGACCTCTTTTCTTGAATGTTTCCTCTTTCACTGCACTTTCTTCCAGCTGCTTCAGAATCTAGGAGGCAAATGAGTCAAACCAGCATGTTTATTCAGGCAGATAGGATTTTATTTCTCCAAGGAAGCAGAATTCACCTGTATAATGTACATATACTTATGTATTTACATGTGTGTGTGTGTATTTAAATGTATTTCTCTGCTTTTCTATAGAGCTGTTGTATGTTTGTATCTATTTAAACAGATGCAAAGGCAAGTGGGCAACACAAGGTTGTCAGACAAGTGGTGTGCACAGAAGACTTGTGTGGCTGGCCATGGTCACCTGGTGGGGAGGGCCATGGGATGTCTCCGCACGGCTCCAAGCCTCTCCCAGGGGCCATGTCTGGCTTCCCAAAGAGCGACGTGCAAGTGCCTCTCACTCCTCATCCCTGAGGAGATGCTCTTGGACATGGGAAGGCCATCACCCTGCTTTTCCTTTCCTCCTGCTTTCCTTCTGCCCAGTCCCCTGGCCGAGTTTCATTATTTGTGGGGGGGTTTGTTTGTTTGTTTGTTTGTTTTTCTGTTGCAGTTTTTTTTATTGGCTTGTTTTGTGGTGTTTTTTTTTTTGTTGTTTGTTTGATTTTTAACGTTAGTCCGTTTGCCACCCGCTCTCCATAGCTCGATAGATGCTGCTCCTCCAAACCTCAATGTCTAACGGGAGACCCGCCTGTTGATTATCCCCTTCTCTCCGCTTTAACCCACCCCTCTCCTCCGCTTGATTTCAAACCTTTGGATGGTGTTTTGGTGTCATTAGGAGATTAACATCCCTGGAGCACCAGGGGAGGAGGAGAAGGAGGAGGAGGAGAAGGAGGAGGAGGAGGAGGAGGGTGGCGAAGGGGAGAGCGAGCCAGCAGGCAGGGAGGTTGGCACATCCACGCGAGTGAGGTTGGTCCCAGCCATCCTGGGCAGAACCGGAGGCGGGGAGGGGGGGGACACAGACCTGCGGCGGCGGCTGGCGGGCAGCTCCCGGTGCCCGCGTCCGGAGCTGCGGGGGCTGCCGGCGGGCGGGCGACAGCGGTCCTGCTCGCAGCCCCCTGCGCTGCTTATGAGCAGCGGCGGTAGCGGCGGCAGCGAGGCACAGGAGCGGCAGCGGGGGACACCAGGAGGAGCATCTCGTCCCCGAGGTTTATGAATGGCACTGACATGGAGGAAATACCGTTTCAGAAAGTCAAGACCAAGAGGAAGAAGTGCTGCCGCTGCTGCTGCTCCCCGCCCGCCGCCGCGGCTGCGGGAGCCGGGCTGGGGGACCCCCCGCCCCTGCTGCTCCTGGATGCCATCGCCTGCGAAGACGAGTTCGACTGCAAGGAGCTGGAAGCTCTTTTCCAGAGCTACAACCTGAAGCTGGAGCAGACGTCCACCCTCAAAGCGCTGGCCGTCCTGATCGTGCTGACCGCCAGCCTGGCCCTGGTGGAGCTGCTCTCCAGCCCCAGCCTCACCATCTCCAAAGGCTCACACCCGGTGCACTGCATCATCTTCCTCTCCCTCTTCATCGTCACCAATGTCAAGTACCTGCAGGTCACCCAGCTCCAGCAGATCGTCAAGCTCACCTTGCTCTTCAGCTTCACTTTCTCCTTCCTCTGCTGCCCCTTCTCGCTCGGCGCCTACGGCATGGAACCCCCCAGCGCCCCTGAGCAGGGCATGTGGCAGCTCATGCTGGTCACCTTCGTCTCCTACTCGCTGCTGCCCGTCCGGACCTTGCTGGCTATCGTTTTCGGGCTGGTGGTGTCCGTCTCCCACCTCATCGTCACCGCCACCTCCGTCAGTGCCAAGCGGCAGCGGCTCTGGAGGACGGTGAGAGGAAGGGGTCGGGCCGGGCACTGCAGCACTGCGCGGCCGGGGTGCGGGCCCGGCGAGCGGGGAAATGCGGAGGGGCGCGGAGAGCAGCCTAGAGGCGCAGAGGGGAGAGCAGGAGAGAGGAGAGGAGAGGGGAGGCGCGGAGAGGAGCGGAGGAGATGGCGGCTGGGCAGTGCCCACTGTATGCCTGGCCGGGCAGGGGCCACAGGCAGCCTCTGTAGTTCCCCAAAGTTTGCAGGGAACCGGGAGCGGGAGGGGGATTCGAGTGGCTCCTGGGAGATGAGACCTCTGGGCTTCATGTATCGAGGGAAAAGTGGGGATTGAGGAAGGGGGACAGTCTCCTGGGGCAGGCTCTGGAGCGGCATCAGCACGGCCAGGGCACATCCAGTGCTTACAAAGGACGCTGCTTGACTGGCTCCGAACTTGGCACAGGTGATGAGCTGAGCTGCCTGTGCTAATAATGCTTCTATGGTCTCGGGTTGCATCCTTACCACCTTTCCCAGCTGCAGACCCTTTGTGGCCCACTTCGAGGTGGCGGTGGTGGTAGTGTGGGGGCTCTGAAGAAACGATCTGACACAGATGGGACACCCCAGGTGGAGAACCCACCTCGATATTCTCCACCCAGTGTGGCATTCACAGAATCGCAGAATGTCTTGAGTTGGAAGGAACCCCAAAAATTAGCTAGTTCAACCTCTCTACCATGAGCAGGGATCCAGCAGCATGTTAAAGCCATGCCTCATAGCTCTCAGTTACAGATGGGCACACCGAGGTACAGAGGCAGAAAGCAATCATCACTCCAGCTGCTGCCCTGCTCCCCAACAGCACTCCCTGCTATGTCACTGAACTTCCCAGTGTCCCCTTTCCCATCTGAAGGAAGCCATCAAAACCTCTCTCAGCAAACAGCATCTTTGGAAATGTGCTGCTGCACTCTTCCCCCCTTCCTCCTTCCTTTCCTCCCTCCCTTCCCCCAGTCGCTATTTATAGCCCTGCAGGGCTTTCTCTAGCTTCTCTGGCCTGATGGGCAGCAGAGGCAGGGGAAGGAGGATGGGGACATGTGCTGGGACTGGAAGTCGGGGTTTCCTGCTTAAGGCTCCATTATGCGGTGCCTCTGAACCACTGGGAAAGAGAAATTGGGGGCAAATGTGGGTCCTCCCTCACATTTCATCGATTCTGTCTGCCCTCAGTGAAAGCACGCGGGTTCTGGGGTCTAGATTGGTGCTGAACAACAATTTAATGCCTGATGGAAGTACTTGGTACTCTACTTCTCCTAAATCCTGGTATTATGCTTGGTGTCTGTGTAAGGCTGCGCTGCTAGGAGGCACAGTTGGCACAGGCACAAACACTGCCATACCCAGAATTGTACACCTTTGTGCCCAGCAGTGTGTATTCCTTCCTCCTCCTCACCTGCCCGCAGGGACACACATCCCAGTGTGACATACATACACGTAAGGGAGAAACACAGGGACCATCAAAGGAGTGAGGTTACTGAGACAAACAGGATTATTCATGGCTTCACGCTGCTGAGCTGGTGGACAAAATAAATTGTATATTTTGAAGGGGAAGAGAGAGATAAGCTGAGCTTTATGATTTACCCGGATAATCTGATGGTCTATTTTTAAATGCGTGATTTAGAGTTTCCATGAGAGAGGGAGAGCTGATGAAGTGCAGAAGTGCTGCGAGGAGCCTTTCTTAAAAGCATCCAAAAGGATGCTAAAAAACAATAACATATTTCTCTTTGGGTAGGGCTGAAGGCAGCTCTTTTTGCTGGAGTACCAATTAGTCCTTATGGGACTCCAGGCTTTGCTGTCTGCCCTGACATGGAGACAGATTTCCCCTGATGCAGATCAGTGTGGCACCTGCTATTCTAGACAAGCAGCATAAAGACGTGGACAACAACGTCTGCTCACTAAATTGTCTAACCAAGGGCTTAAACGTGGAACATTTGGAAGGGTGGAAATCTGCTGACTCTTTTCCTTCACCCAAATTTAACTCTGTTACTTAACCAACAAGAAGCTGCCTGGAAAACACGTAGAAATAGTTGACCAGCAGCTGATGTCGCACATGTAGGTCTCTTCTCCAGCAGCCTCTCCCCCCAAACCAAACTGATTTCGGTGATTTGCACGCAGTCCCCTGAGCAGCACGCTTTGCTGGGAACAGGAGGCAGAAACCAGCAAAATAGCTGCTCTGTGAACTCCTGTCACAGAGAAAGACACGTTGATTTGTCACATATTTTCAGGCAAAACGTCTTCTCGTTTGAAGGCTACCTCTGGGCATGGAAGAAGCTCTTGCTTCACATGGAAGATGGCTTTTCTTTTTCAAGTAATTGTTTTGCAGTGATTAGATATTTAAAGCTACATAAAAGCCACGTTGTCTGATCTTTATTTGCCTGGCCTGAGAGTAGCCCAAGACTAGCACAGCCTTTCTTTGCAAATAGGCACTGGCTTGCAGTCCAAATCTGCTCCTCATCCACTGGATTTTGTCATGGCCACCCTACTGCTCATAGACACAACACACGGTTGGCCTGCCAGGGAGGCAGTACTGCTCTGTGCAGAGCTGCAGTGGCGTGAATGGCTCTGTTTTTTCTCCCACCTCCTTGTCTCCTAGCCCCAAGCAAACAGGTCAATTAAAATCTTTAAATAGAAATCTGCCAGGTCCAGAAATGAAGAATCACCTGTACCAACCACAGATGCCAGTATTCTGTTAAAGGAGCTTGCTTTGGCTGATTCAGGCAGGGAACCAATTTTACCTTTGTTTAGCCTGAGCTTTAGGAAACAGAGATCTAGTAACTTTCATTGAAGTCAAACTGACAAGTGCTTCATGTTGTTTGAACTTTGAGCCACTGGAAAACAAAAGGCCATAGCCAAGTTGAGGGGTTTGTTCTGGAGTGGATTTTTGGATGCACATCTTCTCTTCCTTCTGCCTGAGGAATCACCGTATGCCAATCTTGGAATGATGATCAGAGGGTAGGAGCACCTCTGTTATGAAGACAGGCTGAGAGAGCTGGCATTGTTCAGCATGGAGAAGAGAAGGCTTCAGGGAGACCATAGAGAATACCTGAAGGGTGCTACAGGATTGCTGCAGAGGGACTTTTGACGAAGGCATGGAATGACAGCAGATCAAGGGAGGTTCTCCTCGCCCTCTCTGCCCTAGTGAGACCTCACCTGGAATATTGCATCCAGTTCAGGGCTCTGTGGTCCTGTTTTGTCAGGGGGGTTGGACTCGATGGTCTACGGAGGTCCCTTCCAACCCCCTGCATTCATCCTGTGTTCCTGTGACAGGATGGGGGATAATGGCTTCAAACTGGAAGATGCTTGATTTAGATTAGACATGTGGAAGAAATTCATCTCCATGAGCATGGTGAGGCACTGGAGCAGGTTGGTCGGAGAAGCTATAACGGCTCCAAGCCTGGAAGTGTTCAAAGGCCAGGCTGGACAAGGCCTTGAGCAACCTGGTCTAGTAGGAGGTGTCTCTGCCCACGGCAGGGTATTGAAACTAGATGATCTTGAAGGTCCCTTGCAACCTAAACCATTCTATGAGTGCCAAAAGCCCCACTAGAACTACGCTGAATCAGACCCTGAAGGGTTCCCATGGCATGCTTAAAACCTTCATTCCTATAGAAGTACAAATACTTCAGCATGTTGAAATCAACAGATCACCTTACTGTGGGAGAAGTTCATTTCCAGGTGTCCACAGTAAGGCACATTTAATTTGCAAGTGATAGCTTTCTGAGAGCATAGCATTGTCCGTGGAGATCATGGGCTCATGTTTTCTAGCTCTAAGCAACAACAGATGTCATATCATGCCCTGTTGGAGTTGAGAGTTGGAGTTTGAGGAGAAAGTTCTTCACAGAAAGAGTAATTGGCCTTTGGAATGTGGTGGTGGAGTCACCGTCCCTGGAGGTGTTCAAAAAAGGATTGGGTGTGGCACTTGAAGCCATGGTTTAGTTGTCATGAGATGCTAGGTATTAGGTAATATGCTGCACTTGATGCTCTCTGAGGTCTTATCTAACCTTATTGATTCTGTGAGATACAAGTATGTGTAAAAGAGAGAGAAAAGGAGGGAACACAAGTGCAGGGAGGCAAAGAGAGTGGGGAACTGAACTTGACCTCCATCTTTTCACTCAAACGGAAGATTCCAATATGCTGATCTGTCCTGCTTGTTGCTTAATGGAAATGTAGTGATAGATACAAAATATGTCTATAAAAATAAATGGAATACTAAAAATATGCAAAGTAATTGTGGGCAACCTTCACTCTATTTGGAAGATATTTGGGCTTGAGGTGAGGAGAAAGTTCTTCACAGAAAGAGTTGTTGGCCATTGGAATGGGCTGCCCAGGGAGGTGGTGGAGTCACCGTCCCTGGAGGTGTTCACAAAACAATTGGACGTGGCACTTGAAGCCATGATTTTGTACTCATGAAGTGTTGGGTGATGGGTTGGACTTGATGATCCTTGAGGTCTTTTCCAACCTTATTGATTCTATGATTCTATGATTCTATGGCAAAAGACATGGTGACTTCACAGCTAGTTTTGCATGTTTTGTCTGACACTGTGATAAGGGTGTAAATAGTGTATAGAACCCATGGTATATTGATTAGTCAAACTTTCGCTTCCTTTGGAGTCATGGAAAAAATGTTGATGCTGTGGAATGTGAAGAGGTACCCATATATGGCCTACAAAGAAAGTTGTAGCAGCTTGGACTCTAGGTGGTTTTCCTTCTTTCACCCCTCCCCCCTCCCGAGTAATTTCCAGATGTACTTGAGGGGCTTCAGAGCAGTTACAGAAGCACAGAACCCAGCCCCAAGGAGCTTAGTCTAATTTTTGCTGCGCTGCAGAGAGTAGGTGTTAGAGACATTAGGGCCAGATGGGGTGAGGAAGGCAAAAGCTGCTGACAGAAATTACTGAGTGGTTGTATGTGCAGATTTCATGACTTACTGTTCACCTACTCTTTTTGGCCCGCTCTCTATCTTTGCCTCCTTATTTTCCATTAAATATGTATGCTTACTTCCAGACAATTCAAAAGCAAATCATACAGCAGGGAGCACCCTCACACACCACATCATTTGATTTCTTTTTCTAAAGAGCAGACCTTTTGTGAAAACCAAAGTCCCAACATGGTTAACAAAGAGCAGAAGAAAGAAAGGTGTTGCCATAGATTAGTGGAAGAAAAAAACCCACAGCACCAACAAACATTTTTTTTCGGCAGTGGGGTGAAACCAATGTTGTCTTTGTCTGTGGCTATGTTTTAAATGGGTTTTGTGGATGTATTTATTTATTTCCATGATCAGTGCTTTTACTGAGCCAGCAAGAACCAAAATTGCAGCAGGGAATTAGCCGACTATGAAAGGGATTACATAAAGGAAACTGGTGATGGTTGTTATCTGGTGAGAGCTCACCTGGAGTACTATGTGCAGCGCTGAGGCCCCCAGCACAAGAAGGGCATGGACCTCCTGGAGCAGGAGGAGGCCACAAGTCAGAGGGTTGGAGCACCTCTGCTATGAAGACAGGTCGAGAATTGGAGTTCTTCATCCTGGAGAATAGAAAGCTCCAGGGAGACCTTACAGTAGCCTTTCAGTACCTGAAGGGGACCTGCAGGAAGGCTGGGGAGGGACTGTTTAGAAGGGCTTGTAGTGACAGGACAAGGGGAGATGGTCTGAAATTAGAGCAGGGTAGATTTAAGTTGGACATAAGGAGGAAGTTCTTTACAGCGTGAGTGGTGAGACACTTGAACAGGTTGCCCAGAGACGTGGTGGAGATCCCATTCCCGGACACATTCAAGGTCAAACTTGCTGGGGCCTTGAGCAGTCAGATCTAGTTGGAGATGTCCCTACTGACTTCAGGGATTTTGGACCTTGGAGGGTCCCTTCCAACCCAAAGCATTCTGTGATTTAAAATACTCTATTTAATACCTACAATTCTATTTTATCTGAACTCTCTGCAGGTTATTGTGATAGTAGTCTGGAGCATCACAAGTAATTAGCAGTAGCATGCCAAAGTTAATCTTATTTCTACTAGTCTTTAAAATGTAATTAATGAACACATCACTGACAGAACTGTTAATCTCCATACCTTTGTTTCTCACACAGAAGGCAGAGTCTAGCAGCCCAATAAAAAGGGTTGCAAATCAAAGACACCTCAGCTTCGTTGCAGTTATTATTCAGTGCAGTGCTCAGATTTTCTCCTTCGTGCAGATAAAGTACTGCTGAGGGTCTGTTCTAGTTCACAGAATCTCAGCATGGTGGGAGTTGGAAGGGATCTCTGGAGATCATCCAGTCCTGCTCCAGGGCTCTGGCACCCTCACAGCAAAGACGTTTTTCCTTATGTTCAAGTAGAACTGCCTGGGTTCCAGTTTGTGCCCATTGGCCCTTGTCCTATCACTGGGCACCAATGAAGAGAGCCCAGCCCCATCCTCTTGCCCCCCACCCTTTAGCTCTTGCTCCTCTCTCAGGCTGCTCTTCTCCAGGTTAAACAGCCCTTGGGCTCTCAGCCTTTCCTCCCCACAGGGATGTTCCAGTCCCCTCAGTAGCGTCATAAGCCGCACTGGACTCTCTCCAGTATTTCCCTCTCTCTCTTGAACTGGGGAGCCCTGAACTGGACACAGTACTTCAGCTGTGGCCTCACTAGGCCAGAGTAGAGGTGAAGGAGAACCTCTCTCGACCTTCTGGCTGCGCTGCTCTTATCCATGCCAGGGGACCTTTGGCTTTCTTGGCTACAAGAACACATTGCTGGATTATGGTGAACTTGTTGTCCACCAGCACTCCAAAGTCTTTCTCCACAGATCTGTATTCCATCAGGTCACCTTCTCCCCCGTGCTGCTGCAGGAAGTCATTCCATTGAGGTGCAAGACCCTACACTTGGCCTTGCTAAACTTCATTAGATCTGCCCTGCCCTTCAACCTGTTTCTGTCTGTCTGAATGGCAGCACAGCCTGCTGGTGTGTCAGCCATTCCTCCGAGTTTGGCACCATCAAATATAATATATCATCAAATACATTATATCATCAAATATAGAGGTTGGGTTTTTTTTCCCCTTTGTTGTGTTTTTCAAGTATTAGTATCTCTAGTATTGTTAGGCTGGATGTTAGGAAGAAATTCTTCATAGAGAGAATGATTGCCCATGGGAATGGGGTGCCCAGGGAGGTGGTGGAGTTGCCATCACTGGGGGTGTTTAGGAGACTGGATGGGGTGCTTGGTGCCATGGTTTAGTTGATTAGATAGTGGTGGATGATGGGCTGGACACGATGACCTCGAAGGTCTCTTCCAACCTGGTCTGGTCTGGTCTATTCTATTCTATTCTACTCTAGTATTCTATTCTATTCTATTCTATTTCTATTCTATTCTATTCTATTCTATTCTATTCTATTCTATTCTATTCTATTCTATTCTATTCCATTCCATTCCATTCCATTCCATTCCATTCCATTCCATTCCATTATGGACTACTGATCTCTTTGAATTCATTTTCCTCTGTTTCCAAAGACTGGAATGATTATTACTAGAGGTTCTCAGCACCCCTGTGTAACTTTCATAGACTCATAGAATCAGTATGGTTGGAAAAGACCTCAGAGATCATCAAGTCCAACCTGTCACCTCATGACTACTAAACCATGGCTTCAAGTGCCACGTCCAATCCCCTCTTGAACACCTCCAGGGATGGTGACTCCACCACCTCCCTGGGCAAAAAACCCTTTCACTTTATGGTGACATGTAGTCGTTTAGACATTTTTTTGTGTTTTCCTTAGTCTAGTTAAAGTGGGATTTTAATCTTCATTTGTGGCAGGGGAATTGCCAGGTATTGACCACAGTCCTTTTATCTCGGGGATGAAGTATAGGATTTACTCTGGAATGGAGAGCTCAGTGTCATTTTCCACACGGAGATTAATGTACTCCTGGCCTTTGGAGTCTGCAGACTGCTGACTCTGCTAATCTTCCCTGGTTTCCAAACAACAACAATAGCAGGTTACTGTCACCATGTTCAAGATTGTATAAGGATTGGATTTTTCTCATGGCAGGTTTTTGCAATGACTTCTCATATAGCCTTTGCATGGGCACTCAGTTTCTACCCTCCTTCATTGATGTCCTGCTCACCTTTCCCCCATTTCTCCAAGTCTTAACATCGGTGGCTTCATTCTGCTGCTGGTGTTACCTGCATTGGCAGCATCTGGAATCCTTGACTGAAAGGAATGTTCATGTTAATGGTTTCTTCTTCTTTGCTGCAAGGCCCACTTGGAGACAAATTTATAAGTTTTCTAACATACCTTTTGCTTTTTTAATTTGGTCTACAGCTCTGTGTTGCCTCTAAATGTGCTATAATTTGTTCCTTTTACGCATGCTAAATGCTTGTTCTTTGTTCCATCTTGTCTATGTTTAGCCCATATCTGGTGCTAAACTGGAATAGTTGCTTTATCACCCAATGACCCTTCCCCAGCAGAGAAGGGGCACCTGGAAAAGAAGAAGATGACCCACAGGTTGAAAAGAGAACATATGGAATGAGGTAGCCAAACTGGTACCAATGTCAATGCAAAGTATCCAAAGTTATACTCAGCCCTGTAAAAGAAGAGCAGTAAACAGGGACACAGTCCTCAAGTGCAGGACAAGAAAGAGGAGCCCAAGCAGAAGACTCTACCATAAATTTCCTTTGTCCACAACAAACTTCATCTTTTATACTGAGTGTGATGCTGCTGGTGGGACACACCTGAAGCCGTCTCAGGTTAGCTGTCCTGGATGACTCAGAGCTGCTGATGGTCTGCAGTCCATGGCTAGCCCATGGGCATTCTGGCCCAGCAACACCAGCACACACCTAAACTTAGTTCAGACGACTTGAGGTCTGCATTCTTTAACTGACCGTTGTTGAGTCTGTTATATATAGCTACAGATATTATCATAGAATCACAGAATGGGTTGGGTTGGAAGGAACCTCCAAAGGTCATCTAGTCCAACCCCCCCCAGCAGTAAGCAGGGACATCATCCATTAGATCAGGTTGCACAGAGCCCCTCAAGACAGACTTTGAATATCTCCAAGGATGGGGCCTCAACTACCTCCCTGGACAACCTGTTCCAGTGTTCCACTACCCTTATGGTAAAGAACTTCCTCCTATTGTCCATCCTAAAACTACTCTTCTGTGATTTAAAACCATTGTGCTTTGTCCTGTCACTACAGCCCTTTGTAAACAGTACCTTTCCAGCCTTCTTGTAGGCCTCCTGCAGGGACTGGAAGGCTGCTACTAGGCCTCCCTGGAATCTTCTCTTCTCCAAGCTGAGCAATCTCATCAGCACCAATGTCCTATCTCTTGTACTCCCAGGCCTGCACTCCTCTATGCCATCTTCTGTATCTCCATGTCTAAGGCCATAGGTCTCTATTTGTTTACTCTATATCATCATGATATAGTCATAAAACTGTTGTGCTAGCATAAAAAGATCCATAGTAGTTACACAAATTAGCTACAGATGTCTGGTCAATGAGAAGAAAACTGCTATTATGTTTAAAACAGATAAAGCAGAGTGCAGAGAGGTCAAAAATGCATAGCCTGAGAACCTGAAGTTTTAGCCCAGAGGAAACCTGGCATGGCTCACTCCAGAGATCTTGCAAAACTTGAGCCAGCAGAGTGCTCAGGTGGCAAGGAAGGCCAACAGCATCCTGGCGTGGATAAAAAATGTTTTGGCCAGCAGGAGTAAGGAAGTGAGTGTGCCCCTGCAGTCCGCATGGGTGAGGCTGCACCATCAGTACTGTGTCCAGTTTTGGGCACGGCAGTTAAAGACAGACATTGAGGTGCTGGAACATGTCCAGAGAAGGGCACAAAGCTGGTGAAAGCTTTGAAGAGCAGTTTTTATCTGGAAAGATAATTGCCTCAAAATGTGCTTGGGGACATTTAGGTTGGATATGAGGAACAATTTCTTCACTGAAAGACTGGTCAGGCATTGGAATAAGCTGCCCAGGTCACCAGCCCTGGAGGTGTTCAAAAACTGAGTAGGTGTGGATCTTCCAGACTTGATCTAGTGGTCATGGATGTGTTGGGTAGAAGGTTGGACCTGATGATCTTAGAGGGCTTAATGCTTCTTGAAAATCAGTGCAAAGCCTCAGGTTTTCTGTATAGCAATGGCAATATAGTTTTACAGGGCTGTATGTTTGCAGTCCTTGCTAATATGTGTGTGATTTAGACTGTCTCCTTGTGTCTTATTACTGCTTCTGTTTTAAAGCTAACAGCGGGCCAAACGGTGGATTCATTTCAAAATGGTAACATTTTATCATCTAGACCCTGGCTGATACCAAAATATTGCATGGAATGTTAGCAATTAGGGGCTGCACTTAATTTATGTGCTTATGGTGTGAAAAAGCAGCTTTCATACGTGTTTGTGCAGCTCTAAGCTCAGGGGTTTCTAACTGGTGTTTAAAGATCTTTGAGGCTTCTATGGGATATGTTATTGAGGGCTTCTCTTCCTTCCCCTTTCCCCTTTCCCTTTCCCTTTCCCCTTTCCCTTTCCCCTTTCCCTTTTCCCTTTCCCCTTTCCCCTTCCCCTTCCCCTAACCCTTCCCCTAACCCTTCCCTTTCCCCTAACCTCTTCCCCTTATCTCTTACCAAGAGATAAGACAGGGAGGGAAAAAAAGGCAGAGTTTTCTTAGTTGATTTACAAGAATATTTTGCTCCTCCACTATGAAAGTGTCAGATTATATCAGTATATATATGAAATATAAAGGGAGGGACAGAAAAAAAACCCACCATCTGGATCCCCAAACCAAAGAAAGATGCACCTGCATGGTTGAGCCCTGGAAAACAAGAGTGACCCAGAATCCTCTGTCCAGGTTGTTAATGATCTACAGTTGTAAAATGTCCTAAATTCATGATTCCTGATAGTGGGGTATATTAGCACGTTTCAAACCTTCCTCTTCCTCCTCCTCTTCCCCTTCTCCCTCTTCCCCCCTTCCCCTTCCCCTTTCCTTTCCCTTTCCTTTCGCTTTCCCCTCTTCCTCTCCTTTCTCCTCTCTCCCCTCATCCCCCTCTTTCTTTCTCTCTCTCTGGGAATAGTTGTCCTTGATGCGATCTGACTTTTTTTTTCCTCTTCACTCAAAGTTATGTTTTTTTCCTCCCTGTCTTGTTTTCCCCAGTGGTTATTGCAGTGCAGCGTAACACAACATCCAGCTGGTGCATGTTTCCATTTCTTTTCATCTCTTTTAGGCAGAGCCCCAAAAGTCTGCGTGTCTCTATTAGATGGCCCTTGCTAACTAAAGCAGAAGTTTCCTTTCTACTTTTTTTTTTTCTCTTATCTTTCTTTCAGTGTAGATCCATTACCCCTGCCTTCCCTCCAGGAATAAAATAACACAGAACATCACTAAATGCAGGAGGTGTGTGTGGAAAGAGGAAAAAGAGTCAGAACAGCACCATTCCCTTTTCGCTTGCGAGCTCTTTGTTGTGCCGATATGGAATAACTGTTAGAAAGTAATTTCTGAGCGTGGGAAAGGTAGGGCAATAGCTTCATGCAGGTTTCATGTTCTGATTAATTCATAGAATCACAGAATCCAGCTGTGAATGATGTTGGTGCTTCACTCCTGCATGGTAAAGCAACCTATAAAAAAAAAACCACCACAAACCCCTGAAACAGAATCATAGAATTGTTTTGTCTGGGAAAGACCTCTAAGATCATCGAATCCAACCACTAGAATAGAATAGAATAGAATAGAATAGAATAGAATAGAATAGAATAGAATAGAATTCAATAGAATAGAATAGAATGGAATGGAATAGAATAGAATAGAATTCCATAGAATTCAATAGAATAATAGAATAGAATAGAATAGAATAGAATAGAATAGAATAGAATAGAATTAACCAGATTGGAAAAGACCTTTGAGATCATCAAGTCCAACCTTGATGATCTCTGAGGTCTTTTCCAACCTTACTGATTCTATGATTCTATGAAAGTTACACAGGGGTGCTGAGAACCTCTAGTAATAATCATTCCAGTCTTTGGAAACAGAGGAAAACTGAATTCAAAGAGATCAGTAGTCCATAGATGGAATAGAATAGAATAGAATAGAATAGAATAGAATAGAATAGAATAGAATAGAATAGAATAGAATAGAATAGAATTTCTTCCTAACATCCACTCTGAACCTCTCCTGGTGCAGCTTGAGACTGTGTCTTATTGTTCTGGTGCTGGTTGCCTGGGAGAAAAGACCAACCCCCACCTGGCTACAGCCTCCCTTCAGGTAGTTGTAGACAGCAATAAGGTTTTCCCTGAGCCACCTCTTCTCCAGGCTAAGCAAGCCCAGATCCCTCAGCCTCTCCTCATAGGGCTTGTGCTCCAAAGCCCTCACCAACTTTGTTGCCCTTCTCTGGACACGTTCCATCAACTCAACATCTTTCCTAAACTGAGGGGCCCAGAACTGGACACAGGACTCAAGGTGTGGTCTAACCTGTGCTAAGACCATCACGGCCATTAAACCATGTCCCAGACTGTCATGTCCACACGTTCATTTAGAACCTCTGGGGATGGTGACTCCACCACCTCCCTGGGTAATAAAGTGGGATAAATTGAAATTCCTAGAAAGGTACAATAAATAAAATGCTGGCTTATTGATTTTGCATGAACTTGTCACGTGTGCTGATTCCTGACAGAACTAAATTCACCCAACACACCTCACATGGACAGAAAAGCTGTTTCCTCCAGCAGGATTTGAAACAGTGAAAAATCTCAGAAATGTGACTCTTGTCTGGCTGTGAGGCAGGCAATAAAGTGAGACAAGAAACAGAGCACTGCATTCAGCCGTGGTGAGGCCACACCCTGAGTACTGGGTTCAGTTAAGGGGTCTTCAATAAAGGAATAGAATAGAATAAACCAGGTTGGAAGAGACCTTTGAGATCATTGAGTCCAACCTATCATCCAATACCATCTAATCAACTAAACCATGGCACCAAGTACCCCATCCAGTCTCCTCCTAAACACCCCCAGTGATGGTGACTCCACCACCTCCCTGGGCAGCCATTCCAATGGCCAATCACTCCTTCTGTGAAGAACTTCCTCCTAACATCCAGCCTAAACCTCCCCTGGCACAGCTTGAGACTGTGTCCTCTTGTTCTGGTGCTGGTTGCCTGGGAGAAGAGACCAACCCCCACCTGGCTACAACCTCCCTTCAGGTAGTTGTAGAGAGTAATAAGGTTGCCCCTGAGTCTTCTCCAGGCTTAGCAACCCCAGCTCCCTCAGCCTCTCCTCATAGAGCTTGTGCTCCAAACCCCTCCCCAGTTTTGTTGCCCTTCTCTGGACACGTTCCAGCAACTCAACATCTTTCCTAAACTGAGGGGCCCAGAACTGGACACAGTATGGAAGAATACTGAGATGCTGAATGGGTACAGAGAAGGACAACAAAGCTGGTGAGGGCTCTGGAGAGCAGGTCTGGTGAGGAGCAACTGAGGGAACTGGGGTTGTTCAGTCTGGAGGAAAAGAGGCAGAGAGGAGACTTTCTTACTCTGCACAACTCCCTGAAAGAAGGTTGGAGTGAGGTAGTTGTTGGTCTCTTCTCACATGGAACTAGTGATAGGATAGGATAGGATAGGATAGGATAGGATAGGATAGGATAGAATAGAATAGAATAGAATAGAATAGAATAGAATAGAATAGAATAGAATAGAATAGAATTAACCAGGCTGGAAAAAACTTTATGATCATTGAGTCCAAACCATCATCCAACACCATCTAATCAACTAAACCATAGCACCAAGCACCCCATCCAGTCTCCTCCTAAATACCTCCAGTGATGGTGACTCCACCACCTCCCTGGGCAGCCCATTGCAATGGCCAGTCACTCTTTTTGTGAAGAACTTCCTAACATCCAGCCTAAACCTCCCCTGGCACAGCTTGAATAAATGGCCTCAAGTTGTGCCAGGGGAGGGTTAGGTTGGATATGAGAAGAGGCAGATGTTCCAGTGTCTTTACAGATCCATGCTGGTTTAAAACAAATCAGCTGTTGTAGAGCTGTGGGAGTTGAAGAAGCCTGGGTTTTAAGTCCATGATTGGATTAGCTATGATGAGTGCTCTAGGATCTGTCATTTATCTGTGCTTTGAAATACAAGGAATAATGATGATTTCTAAACAGAGAAACAAACTGAGTGTTCAATGTGTGAGTTTCCTCTTCCCACCCACCGTTACGGAAATGACAGTGGTGAGTGCTAACTGCTTGAGTTCCCTCAGATGGAAGGAAAGTTCACATGAGCTTATTTGCCCTTCTTCATGCTGCTCTTCCTCTATTTTTAGGCAGCAGTAGATTGAGGAGATTGCAGCTGAGTTAATTTGCCTCATCTGTTAGTCAAAATAAAAGCTTTATCAATAGTCCATTTCTTCTCGCTTACGCTGCCAGAAAAGATCAGATTTTTCCCTTTGAAGAAACCACAGCCTTGAAGTGGGGATTCCTCTTCTAAACAGCACTTCACATATCGGTTTCCATTAACACAAGCAGCTGAAATGGCTTTGGTAGGAGGGTAATATGCTTTTCCAACTGACAGTGCATGTTCTCCTCATAAGAGCGTCTGGAATATCCTCCTGTGGCAGTTTAGGCTGGGTGTCTCATGTTACTGCCACATCACTTACACCTCCGGCATCCACAGGGTCCAACCCAATAAGGTGGACATAGGAAACAGTTTATTTCTACCCATAAATCCTGCACCCTATAAATCCAGCTGCAAAGTCTTTCTCTTCCTCTTCCTTCCCTCTCTGCTCCCGTGGGAGGTGCTCCATATCAGGGAACAGTGGGGGAGTATCTCAAGGACTCTTAAGCCTGGCTAGGGCTAATGCCAGGAAGAGAAGGGGGGCAGAGTCTCAGACCTGGCCAGCCAGAGATGAGCCTAGCAGGGCATGGGTGGGGGGAGAAGAAAGAGCCCGGGGGGGTTGGGTATACCCTCAGGTGGGGAGATGGGAAGTGTTGGGAGGCCTTTGGGTGTGCTGTGAGGGACTCTGTATGCTTTGGGGTCTCTTTGCCACTATGCTTTGCTATTCCTGCAAAACACCAATTGCGTTTTCCATTTAAACTTTCCATCACTTTCCAATCCATTTGTGTGAGTGTCGCTCTTTTGCCCCTTTCAGGGGCAATAGAGGATCTGTCTGGCCTTAAACCAGGACACCTTCTCTGAAAGGCATGATGACCTATTGCTCTCTACAACTACCTAAAGGGAGGTTGCGGTCAGGAGGGGGTTGGTCTCTTCTCCCAGGCATCCAGCACCAGAACAAGGGGACACAGTCTCAAGCTGCACCAGGGAGGTTTAGGCTCGAGGTGAGAAGGAAGTTCTTCACAGAAAGAGCTGTTGGCCATTGGAATGTACTGCCCAGGGAGGTGGCGGATTCATTGTCCCTGGAGGTGTTCAAGAGGGGATTGGATGTGGCACTTGCAGCCATGGATTAGTCAGTCATGAGGAGTTGGGTGATAGGTAGGACTCGATGATCTCTGAGGTCTTTTCCAAACTTATTGATTCTATGATTCTATGAGTCTATAATTCTATGTTGAAGAGGAGAGAGTAAGCTTCATATGCTGGAGAGTCAGCCAGTTCCATTGCTATTGCTGAATTTGTAATGCAGCAGATGGTGACCAGTAACAATTTTTGACATGGCTTTTTTATCTCTACAGCATGATTTCAAACTCTTAGTTGATGTCTGACAGAAACAGTTGGGGAACTGTGAATGAGTTCCTGAATGCTCTCTATTTAGTGCCAATCATAGATTCAGAGCGTCCCCAGGATGTCCCCACAGGCAGGGACACCTTCCGCTAGACCAGTTTGCTAAAGGCTTCATCCAGACTTGTCTTCAACACCTCCAGGGAGAGGACATCCACAGCCTCCCTGGGCAACCTGTTCCAGTGTCTCCCACCCTCACTGTAAAGAATTCCTCCCTAATACCCAGTCTAAATGTCCCCTCTTCCAGCTCAAACCCATTATCCCTTGTTATCTCAATACAAGCCCAAGTAAAAAGTCCATCTTCAGCTTTCTTGTAGACCCCTTCAGGTACTGGAAGGTTGCTCTAAGGTCTGCCTGCTGCCTTCTCTTCTCCAGGCTGAAGTCTTGCATTATTTATACATTTGTTTGGTGGGTAATGTATAGAACAAGCTATATGATTTTCTTATCTTGGCTGTGGGCAAGGGACATGAAAAATGTGCCTTTGAGTTCTAGGGAAATATGTTGAGATATTTCTTGGTTAGTATTTACAGTTGTGCCAAAGGTCAGGGCTGGACGGGCCACCAAATAATGGCAGAGGCTATCTATGAACACCTCTGCTTCCCAAAGGGGAGAGAAAGGGAATAAGAGAGACTGACTGATGGGGTGGGAAAGAAACTCAATCAGCTGAGGTGGAAATAAGAACAATCTGATGAAATAGACACAAATAGATATAAAAACAGTATCAGACCCAACCCCTGATGACAATTAGTCACCACTGTCACCACTGATACTGTGGGAAAAGTCCCAGCTAGCCTGAGTAGCAGATGGAAACCAAACTCAGCAACAGGATTCTGGAAATGGAATCAGAAAGTCATGGATCAGTTTTTCAAAGACAAAGGAGACAGATCCTGGCCATTAAAGAAGAGAACTTGGCCTTGGTGTCCTGATTGCGCCTGTCCTGTCCACCCGCTGCAGCTGCAGCCTTTTCCTTCATGCACCCTGAGGTGGCACACAAGATGCAGCAGTGCCCTCGGTCTGCACCCCAATCCTTGGTGCAAACTCTCCCTATCAGTTTGGTCACTGCTAGCAGCAGCCACTGCCTGTGTAAATCTGCCCTCAGCTGCAGAAAGTGCCTCAATGAGCAGAGAGTGAGATGGGAAGGCACAGCACTGAGCAGAATCACTGTTGGTCAGAGCAGGACAAATTTTTGTTTTACAGTTGGGATGAGCAGTACTGAGATGGGCAATGACCTCTGGCAAAGCTGTGAGTTATTCTCTGTCCTTAACTGATAATTTATAGCATTGATAGCTTGTCATCAGAGGACTTAATAGTAAACAAAAAAAAGTGTTTTGCTTGGTTGTTTTTTTTCTGTGCTGCTGCTTTTGTGGAACCAGCCAGTTTTGTGCTGACTGCTACAGCTCTTGGTGCAGTGACCTCTACTGAACATCTCCCAAAAGAGAACATCAACCAGCTACAAAAGAAGGAACTTCCTTCTACAAGAAAGGGGGTTTATCTTTCCTAATGCCCTAAGGCTGCACAACATTCAGTCCTAGGACTTCATCTGTCTGATCAATCTACACTGATGAACCATAGAATAGAATAGAATAGAATAGAATAGAATAGAATAGAATAGAATAGAATAGAATACAATACGAGTAGAGTAGAGTAGAATAGAATAGAATAGAACAGAATAGCATAGAATAGCATAGAATAGCATAGAATAGAATAGCATAGAATAGAATAGAATAGAATAGAATAGAATAGAATAGAATAGAATAGAATAGAATAGAATAGAATAGACCAGACCAGGTTGGAAGAGACCTTCGAGATCATTGAGTCCAACCTATCACCCAACACCATCTAATCAACTAAACCATGGCACCAAGCACCCCATGCAGTCTCTTCCTAAACACCTCCAGTGATGGTGACTCCACCACCTCCCTGGGCAGCACATTCCAATGGCCAATCACTCTTTCTGTGAAGAATTTCTTCCTGACATCCAGCCTAAACCTCCCCTGGCACAGCTTGAGACTGTGTCCTCTTGCTCTGGTGCTTCCAAATCTATGAGGTATCATTTCCTAAAGCCTTTTTTCTCGAGTAGGGTCATCTTCTGAAGCACTGAGCTTGGGTTACTGATCTTAACAATGGGGGGGTTTTGTCCTCTTGGGCAAAAGATGTAAAACCTAAACTGGGCAGAAATTGTCTTCCTCAACAAAATGTCTTATGTGGCCCAAAGGTTACCTTTTAAAGTTTGCTAAGAGTTGCTGGCCCTCTGTAATGGTGAGGATTTAATGCTCATATATAGTCCATTATCTATGCTTCATGTCTTGCACATCTCCTGACCTCTCTCTTCAGGAGTGCATTTCTAGTCCGGCACATGAGTGCTGTGAAGAATAGAGGGAATGTTTTTGTGTTGTTGTTTTTTTCAAGCCAGAATTACCAAGATGTAAACAGAAACAAGAATTTCTTTGAACAATTAATAAACATCTGAGGCCCAGTTCCATCTTCCACTTTGTGGGTAAATTTAGTCCTTGTTAAACTGATGGACACAGTAGATTGTCAGTGTCAGCCAAACATAATGCCAAAGACAAGAAGCAATCTGCTCTCTGCACCAGCCTGTTGATGATGCCCTTGGGGTCTGAAGCACACTGTTCTGAGTGTGGGATGTTCCATGTTCAAACCATAGCTCATGTTTGTGCCAACTATAGAATGTCTGCAAACAGAACAGGGGCTCCATCTAATTAATTCTGACTCAAGGAAACCAGAACACAGCTCTTTGTGTTCAGAAAAGGAGAGCCTTAGTGACACAACTTGGGGCATCATGTTCTGCTGCATTTGCTTTTTACACTGTGGGGTTACTCCTTCCATTCCAGGTCAGTTGTGCCTGTGCCTTTGATAAGGGTGGGTAGCATCCATACTGCCCCACCTAGGCATGCTTTTGGGACTGTGGCAGTCAAGCTTAGTTGCATAAGTTTACAAACTCTCACACAGCCAGGTTCACCTTGGTGATAGAGCCACCCCTGTCATGATCTCACCTCCCTGTGGATTATAAAGTGGTGTAAGAGTGCTAGCACACAGGTCAGATAACAGGATACATGTGATGCTCAAGTAATAGCTTCTGAACAGGAATCAGAAATCTCTGGTGCTCAGCATCAGTGCCTGGACTTTGTTCAGACTCCACAAACATCAGATACCAGAGTCTAGCAGGAAGGAAGTCTCATGGGTGAGTGATTAAGGTTAGGCAAATAATGAAAGGCTGGCTATTTCCTTCTGGGTTTCTCAAAGCAGCTGTTCATTGGCTAGTTTTACTCTCAGGCCACATTTTAAGCCATCACAACCACGGAAGAAAGGATCACAGAATTCACTGGGTTGGAAGGGACCCTTGAGGGTCATCTTAGCCTGAAGAAGAGGAGGCTCAGAGGAGACCTTATTGCTGTCTTCAACTACCTGAAGGGCGGTTGTAGCCAGGAGGGGGTTGGTCTCTTCTCCCAGGCAACGAGCACCAGAACAAGAGGACACAGTCTCAAGCTGTGCCAGGGGAGGTTTAGGCTTGATGTGAGGAGAAAGTTCTTCATAGAAAGAGTGATTTGCCATTGGAATGGGCTGCCCAGGGAGGTGGTGGAGTCACCATCACTGAAGGTGTTTAGGAAGAGACTGTATGGGGTGCTTGGTGCCATGGTTTAGTTGATTGGATGGTGTTGGGTGATAGGTTGGACTCGATGATCTCAAAGGTCTTTTCCAACCTGGTCTATTCTATTCTATTCTATTCTATTCTATTCTATTCTATTCTATTCTATTCTATTCTATTCTATTCTATTCTATTCTATTCTATTCTATTCCATTCTATCCCATCCCATCCCATCCATTCCATTCCATTCCATTCCATTCCACTCCATCTTCTCCAACCACTCTGCAGTAAGCAGAGACATCTCCAACCAGATCAGGTTTTTCAGGGCCCCATCAAGTTTGACCTTGAATGTCTCCAAGGATGGAGTCTCCAGCACATTTCTGGATGTGGATGTGCACCCCTGTTCACTCATTCTCACCACCCAAACACAGAGGAAGCATTGCACTGAATGGTCTAAGGGCTTAATGAATAGCAGAAACAGCCTTGTCAGATGGACTCCTGGGTGAAGAAGTTTCCTAGTCCTGTTTACACTTGCCTGTGTGCTGGTATGAAAGGAATAGAAATGAGCAATCAGTGTCAAGGGAACAAAGCTGGTGAAGGGCCTAGAGAACAAGTATCATGAGGAGTGGTTGAAGGAACTAAGGTTGTTTAATCTGGAGAAGAGCAGATGGAGGGGACACCTCATTGCTCTCTACAATTCCCTGAAAGGAGGTAGGAGTGAGGTGGGGATCAGTCTCTTCTCCTTATTATCAGGTGATATAACAAGAAGAAATGGCCTGAAATTGTTCCATGGAAGGTTTGATTGGATACTAGGAAAAATTTCTTTCCTGCAGGAGTGGTCAGGCATTGGAACAGGCTGTCCAGGGAGGTGGTGGAGTCACCGTCCAGGGAGGTGTTCAAGAAGCATTCAGGATATAGTTTAGTGGTGATGGTAGCCGGGTTATGGTTGGACTCAATGATCTTTTCCAAACTTAATGGTTGTAAGAGTCTATAATTCTAGATAGAATCTAGATTTGTATTGCAGTGTCTTTCAGGCAGAAGACTTAATATCATCTTTGCTATGTCTTGCAATATCATCTTTACAGTGAGGCTGGTGAGATGCTGGAATGGGTTGCAGAGAGAAGCTGTGGATGCCTCATCCCTCAGAGTGTTTAAGACCAGATTGGACTGGGCTTTGAGAAAGCTGGTCTAGTGGGAAGAGTCCCTGCCCACAGCAGGTGGTGGGAGCTGTCTGATCTTCAAGATCCTTTCCAACTCAAACCACTCTATGATTCTGTGGCTTGTATAGTGCTGCTGTTGCGTGCCTTCAAATAAAGAGGTCATGAAGCAAATGCATGGCAAACAGAAGAGCTCTTGTTGAAAATGAATGATGCAGTACTAACCAGACTACTTGTGTAGCTTGAAACCAGTGGGACTTTGCAGCAGTGTTTCAGGACAGCACTGCTTGCTTAAGCTGCTATTTTTTTTTCTCTTTGCAGCTAAGAAAACTGTAGCACCAAGCAGACAAGGCATCGCTGATGAACCTTATATAGCAAATTCCAGGCTGAAATTCATCTTGTCTTGTTATGATTTGCCATTGATGTTATGGTGATGCCTACCCGTGTCAGCTCTGATTAGCTTCTCGACTTCTGTACAAGTGCACAAATAACAGAGAATCCATTGTGCTCTGATAGGCACAGCAAGGAATAGAAAAAAACAACAAACTGGAGAGAAAGAAGCAACACTATTTTCCAAAATCCAGGGGTCAATCAGAGTAGATTGTGAGTCTCCTGACTCCAGCTGCAGTTGCCTGGGACAAGACTTTGATAAAGCAGATTTTGATAAAGCAGACTTCGATAAAGCAGACTTCATTCTAAGGATCCTAAAATCCCCAGGAAGAGTTTAAAATATGTCTGTAGAGTCCGGCCCAAGCCACACTGTCACGTTTTCATCCTCACAATGACTTTGGGATGACTTTTCCTCTGGTCTGCATGACTTGTGGCAGGATGGTCAAAAATGTGTGAGGGCATTTCGTGTTACAGCTAAATGAAGCAGGTTTATGAGCCACTTAGACATTTTTACAAGATATTTGCCTTAGCTGCTTTCTTATTCACAGAAGCAGATGTAGATGAAATCCTGTTTACCTAAAGCACAGTCTCAAGCTGCACCAGGGGAGGTTTAGGCTGGATGTTAGGAAGAAGTTCTTCACAGAAAGAGTGATTTGCCATTGGAATGGGCTGCCCAGGGAGGTGGTGGAGTCACCATCACTGGAGGTGTTCAAGAATCATAGAATCAGTCAAGGTTGGAAGGGACCACAGGGACCATCTAGTTTCAACCCCCCTGCCATGGGCAGGGACACCCCATACTAGATCAGGTTGGTCAGAGCCTGAAGAAGAGACTGGACGAGGCACTTGGTGCCATGGTTTAGTTGATTAGCTAGTGTTCTGTTCTGTTCTGTTCTGTTCTATTCTATTCTATTCTATTCTATTCTATTCTATTCTATTCTATTCTATTCTATTCTATTCTATTCTATTCTATTCTATTCTATTCTATTCTATTCTCCTATCCTATCCTATCCTATCCTATCCTATCCTATCCTATCCTATCCTATCCTATCCTATCCTATCATATCAATACAATACACTACACCAGGTTGAAAGAGACCTTTGAGATCATTGCGTCCAACCTATCAACCAATCCAACTCACCTAAACAACTAAACCATGGCACCAAGCACCCCATCAAGCCTCCTCCAGAGCACCTCCAATGAAGGTGACTCCACCAACTCCTAGGGTAGCCAATTCCAATGGGCAATCACTCTCTCTGTATAGAACTTCTTCCTAACATCCAGCCTAAACCTGCCCTGGTACAGCCTGAGACTGTGTCCTCTTGTTCTGGGGCTGGCTGCCTGGGAGAAGAGACCAACCTCTGCCTGGCTACAGCCTCCCTTCAGGTAGTTGTAGAGAGCAATAAGGTCACCTATCCTATCCTATCCTATCCTATCCTATCCTATCCTATCCTATCCTATCCTATCCCTAGTTCCATGTGAGAAGAGACCAACAACCACCTCATTCCAACCTCCTTTCAGGGAGTTGTACAGAGTAAGAAAGTCTCCCCTCTGCCTGTGCTATGAACAACAAAGAACCTCTATCCATCTTATATATTTCCCAGTAGCAGCTGGAATTGTTTCACATAATTTTTTCTGTCTTGGCAGATAAAGCTGCAGATACATTTTTGAAATAATCTGCCACAGTTTGTATAATTTAAGGACTATTTATTATAATTCTGTATCCCAGACATAACTTTGAGATAAAGATCAAAAAAATCACACTCTCTCAGTAGGGTAGGGATTGGAAGGAACTGCTAGATATCATCCATCCAGAGCAGGATTGCCAAGATGGCAATGTCCAGGCAGGTGTGGAATCTCTCCAAAGAAGGAGACTCCACAACCTCTATAGCAGGCCTGCTCCAGTGCTCCAGCACACTCACAGCAAAGAATAGAATAGAATAGAATAGAATAGAATAGAATAGAATAGAATAGAATAGACCAGACCAGGTTGGAAAAGACCTTCAAGATCATCAAGTCCAACCTGTCATCCAACGCTATCTAATCAGTTAAACCATGGCACCAAGAGTTGTAGACAGCAATAAGGTCTCCCCTGAGTCTCCTCTTCTCCAGGCTAAGCAACCCCAGTTCCCTCAGCCTCTCCTCATAGGGCTGTGCTCCAAACCCCTCACCAGCTTTGTTGCCCTTCTCTGGGCATGTTCCAGTAACTCAACATCTTTCCTAAACCAAGTGCCCCAGAACTGGACACAGACCTCAAAGTACTGAATACTGGGTTCAGTTTTGTGCTGAAGAAAAGGCAGTGAAGGACACTGAGGTGCTGGAACATGTCTAGCAAAGGACAATGAAGATGATGAAGAGCCTCAAACACAAGTCTTATGAGAGGCAGCTGAGGAAACTGGGGTTGCTTAGAAGAGGAGGCTGAGGGGAGATCTCATTGCCTTCTACAAATGATTGAAAGGAGGTTGAAACCAGGTGGGGGAAGGCTGTCTCTCCTCACATGCAGAAAGTTACAGGAAAAGATGAAACAGCTTCAAGTTGTGCTGGGGAGCTTCAGGCTGAATGTTAGGAAAAATTTCTTCACAGAAAGGTTTCTCAGGCACTGGAACAGGCTGACCAGGGAGGCGGTGAAGTCACCATCCCTGGAGGTATTTAGTAGAGGCTTGGATATGGTGCTAAGGAACGTGATTTAGTGCTAGTGGCTTAGCAATAGTGCTAGTATTGTGAGTCCTAGGAGAGTGGCTGGACTTGATCTCAAAAGTCTCTTCCAACCTCAACAGTTCTATGATTCTGTGAAACTCAAGGGAGTCATTGGTTATTCAGAAGGAAAAGTTGTAACAGGACAGCACATGGTTGGAGCATACTTTAGGAGAGCCCACAAGAAGGCTGGGGAGGGACTTCTCAGGCTATCGGGTAGTGATAGGACTAGGGGGAATGGAATGAAGCTGGAGGTGGGGAGATTCAGGCTGGACATGAGGAGGAAGTTCTTCACCATGAGAGTGGTGAAGCCCTGGAATGGGTTGTCCAGGGAGGTGGTTGAGGCCCCGTCTCTGGAGGTGTTTAAGCCCAGGCTGGATGAGGCTCTGGCCAGCCTGATCTAGTGTGGGGTGTCCCTGCCCATGGCAGGGGGGTTGGAACTGGATGATCCTTGTGGTCCCTTCCAACCCTGACTGCTACTATGATATCAAAACGACCAAAAACAGATAAAAAATGAATGAAGTGTGCCATATCAATGGCTTTGTTTTATAAAGCATTGTGAAAAATTACCATTTCCCTCCACTTGTCTGCTTTCCTTTTTGGGTCTTTCACTGCGCTCTCTTTTTGCTCTTTCAATAAGACATTTAAATACTGCGAATGCTAAAGTGCATAATCACCTACACAAAGATAGCACAGATTTCTTCTGAAAGTCATTGAAAGCAGCATTCTGCTTATTTTCTAATTTTTTCTTCTCTTCACTCATTCAGTTTTTCTCTCCCGAAGGAAATGAGTCAGAGGACTCTTAATGCCTCATTCTGTCTGTCTCTTTTCCTCGTTAGTGTTCTTGCACAGACCTCTCAAAGATTTTCCCTCAACTCATCCCTAATCATCTCTATGACTAGGGAAAAGCCTGCCTTTTTGGATGTCTTTTCTGAATTCTTTTGTTAAACAGGCCATAAATATAAAGTTCTGCATCTTCTGCACCCCCCTCTAGGTTAGGCTGGATGTTAGGAAGAAGTTCTTCCCAGAAAGAGTGATTGGCCATTGGAATGGGCTGCCCAGGGAGGTGGTGGAGTCACCATCACTGGAGGTGTTTAGGAAGAGACTGGATGGGGTGCTTGGTGTCATGGTGTGCCCAGGGCCCAGTTTCCCTCTGGGTTTGCAGTGCACACAGAGGCTTTCTCTGTTTCTCTGACCAGCAAATGCAACATTCAAAGTGTGTTGTTCTTGACTTGCCATAAACACACCACAAAAGTGAAACTTCCTGGGTTTGGGTTTGGTTTTGGTTGGTTTTGGGTTTTTTTTTGGCTTGCTTCTTGAAAGATCATTTATTGTCAGCGAGGGGAAGGGGGGAAAAAACAAACCAAATACACCACTGAACCTTCTTCAAATGAAGTTTGGCTCCTTTTTTTTTTTCTGATGTGAATAAATACCCACTGACAGTTCTCATCTTCTGAAGCTTTGATGCAAATGTTAAAAGCCTCCGGGACAATATAAATTGTGGCCCTCTACAAATATAGTTTCCAGGGCAACTAAAGGGCCTGCTGTTTCATAAATACTGTGCTCTCAAGCAGAACACTTATTTATTTATTTAGTGTTAGGTCTCCTGCAAGATCATTTGGTGTTTAAACGTGTTAATTTTGAAATCCTATTCCCCTCTGTGAGAAATATCCTCTCTGACGCTCAGCCAGATCTGGACTATTTGAAAGGGAGGCATAAAAATCCAATCTTGTCCATCTGCATTTGTAAGGGCTGTAAACGTGAGATGTGAGAAAGCTGGCAGATTTCCTCCTGTGCTGCAGCAGCACCCATCCTCCAGCACCCAGCCAGGGGCTGACAGGAAGCTCTGTGCTGTGCTGCTCCTGCCGATGAGAAGATCCCTGTTAAATCTCAGGTGAGGCTTTTCTTGCCTCATCTTGACAGCACATTTAAATGGTAGCTGTGGAAAAAAAAAAGATGTCTATTTCGCTGTTGACTTCAGCATGTGTGAATAGAATCACAGAACTATTGAGGTTGGAAGAGACCTTTGAGATTGTAAAGTCACAGGATCACAGAATCACCAAGGTTGGAAGAGACCTCAGAGATCATCGAGTCCAACCTGTCACCACAGACCTCATGACGAAACCATGGCACCAAGCGCCACATCCAATCCCCTCTTGAACACCTCCAGGGATGGTGACTCCACCACCTCCCTGGGCAGCCTATTCCAATGACCAATCACTCTTTCTGTGAAGAACTTTCTCCTCACGTCAAGCCTAAACCTCCCCTGGCACAGCTTGAGACTGTGTCCTCTTGTTCTGGTGCTGGTTGCCTGGGAGAAAAGACCAACACCCTCCTAGCTACAACCACCCTTCAGGTAGTTGTAGAGAGCAATAAGGTCTCCCCTGAGCCTCCTCTTCTCCAGGCTAAACAATGCCAGCTCCCTCAGCCTCTCCTCAGAGGGCTTGTGCTCGAGATCTCTCCCCAGCCTCATTGCCCTTCTCTGGACATGTTCAAGTATCTCAATGTCTTTCTTAAATAGAGGGGCCCAGAACCGGACACAGTACTCAAGGTGTGGTTCATATTCAGCCAACCATCAATCAACACCTTTAGGTCTTTCTCTGATGAGCAGCCCTCCAGCCACTCTGCCCCAAGCCTGTAATATTGCATGGGATTGTTGTGGTCCATGTGCAGCAATTGGCCTTGTTGAGACTCATACAATTGAGCTCAGCCTATCAATTCAGCCTGTCCAGATGTCTCTGCAGGGCCTTCCTGCCTTCCAGCAAATCAACATGCCCACCCAAGTTGGTGGTGTCTGCATACTTACTGAGAGTGCCTGGATAGTGTTGGATGATAGGTTGGACTTGATGATCTCAAAGGTCTTTTCCAACCTGGTTAATTCTATTCTATTCTATTCTATTCTATTCTATTCTATTCTATTCTATTCTATTCTATCCTATCCTATCCTATCCTATCCTATCCTATCCTATCGTATAATCTCCTCATCCAGGTCATTGATAAAGATGTTAAACAGAACTAGCCACAGTACTGAGCCCTGGGGAATAGAATGGAATAGAATTAGCCAGGTTGGAAAAGACCTTTGAGATCATCAAGTCCAATCACCCCATCCAGTCTCTTCCTAAACACCTCCAGTAATGGTGATTCCACCACCTCCCTGGGCAGCCCATTCCAATGCCCAGTCACTCTTTCTGTGAAGAACTTCTTCCTAACATCCAGCCTAACACCCCTTGCAATTGGCTATCAATTGGATTTAACTCCATTCAGCACCACTCTTTGGGACCAGCCCTCCAGACAGCTTTTTACCCAGCAGAATGTGTGGCTTATGTGGCTATTCAAGCCATGAACAGTCAGTTTCTCCAAGAGGTTGCACTGAAAGAAGTGGTTACATTGACAGAATCTCTGTGTGCACTCATATACCACTTGACTAACATCCTCCTTCAGTAAGATAATGTTCTGAAATGGCTGGCACCATTTTCAACCTGCCTTTGTAGCTTTTCTGCCTTTTTGTGCTGCCACTCTACGTGAGTCCAGCATTACGAGCTTAGTCTTTGTGTGCCCTGTTAAAGTGTTAATGCAGGACCAACAGGCAGTAGATAAACCCTACCTTTCCTATTTGGGGTAATCAATGTAGTATAAAAGCAGCTAATTAATTGACTTAGCTGGACTTAAATGACTTGTCAATAGGGTAAAAGTCAAGTGCAAAGCAAAGATGCAAAACCTCGTGTGTCCTTATTGTGCTTTGGGTGATGCAGGCTCTGAGTAGATGTGCCTGATGCAGGTCACCAGGCTTAGGGCAGAGTGGCTGGAAACTGCCCCTCAGAGGAAGACCTGGGGCTCCTCATTGATGATCACCTGAAGATGGACCAGTGTGTGTCCAGGTGGCCAAGAAGGCCAACAGTATCCTGGTCTGTATGAGGAGCAGTGTGGCAAGTAAGGCTAGGGAAGGGATTGTCCCCCTGGCTGTAGCTCTGTTGAGGCCATACCGTGAATACTGGGTTCAGTGTGGGGGCCTTAACTACAAGAAAGGTGCTGGAGTGTGTCTAGAGAATGGCAACAAAACTGGAGAACAGGTCTGGTGGGGAGCAGATGAGGGAACTGGGGGTTTTGTATGGAGAAGAGGAGACTGAGGGAAGACCTCATTGCTCTCTACAACTCCCTGAAAGGAGGCTGGAGTGAGGTGGCTGTTGGCCTGCACTCCCCAGTAACCAGCGATATGACAAGAGGAAATGGGCTCAAATTGGATCAGAGGAGGTTTAGGTTGGAAATCAGAAGAAAAAGGGTTCTCAAAGACTGGAATAGGCTACTCAGGGAGGTGGTTGAATCTCCATCCCTGGAGGCAGAGATTTGAAAAAAAAAAAAAAAATCCAGTTCTGTGATTCTGTGACTTTTAGTATTTGCAGTGTAATCAGTTCTGGTGAGGTTTAGAGGATGTAGTAAATATTGTAGTAACATTTAGTTTTCTTGTGCAACTCAACGAGGTGTTTCAGACACAGCAGTTTTGGAAAATGAAGCAGAACTTGTCCTTACCTAAATTTGCATAACTCTTCCTGATTTCTGCACCGAATGCATTCATGCATATCCGAGTACCACACGAAACAATGACCTAGATTAGAAGCTTGCTTTAATTATGTACACTCAATTTAGTGCATTTTAAAAAGTTACTCCATTTTGAACTAATTTTAGGTGCAATGGGAACTCGTGGTTTTTTCCTAAGACATCTGTCTCCAGTGTGGTTAGTTCACAAAGCTTTGGAGAATCCATTTCCGATTTTACACCTCTTTGTCTACACATCCTTTTTGTTCATTTGTTGGTTTTTTTTCCCCTCCCCTCCCCTCCCCTCCCCTCCCCTCCCCTCCCCTCCCCTCCCCTCCCCTCCCCTCCCCTCCCCTCCCCTTCCCTTCCCTTCCCTTCCCTTCCCTTCCCTTCCCTTCCCTTCCCTTCCCTTCCCTTCCCTTCCCTTCCCTTCCCTTCCCTTCCCTTCCCTTCCCTTCCCTTCCCTTCCCTTCCCTTCCCTTCCCTTCCCTTCCCTTCCCTTCCCTTCCCTTCCTTCCCTTCCCTTCCCTTCCCTTCCCTTCCCTTCCCCTTCCCTTCCCCTTCCCCTTCCCCTTCCCCTTCCCCTTCCCCTTCCCCTTCCCTTCCCCTTCCCCTTCCCTCTCCCCTTCCCTCTCCCCTTCCCTCTCCCTCTCCCTCTCCCTCTCCCTCTCCCTCTCCCTCTCCCTCTCCCTCTCCCTCTCCCACAGAGAGGTAGTGACCTAGTCAGGTCTCCTCACCAAACTTGTCAAGTGTTTGCAGAGGTATCCTCTACTCACTGTTATGAAGGTGAAATGTCCCTTTAGATACACTATAAGACATGCTGGTGACTATATATGTATTGAATACTACATTATCCATACTTCCACCTAGATGGTTGGTAAGGTCCCTTACAAACCAAACCATTCTACGATTCTGTGAAGGGCCATGAGGATGATCAGAGGGCTGCAGCTCCTCTCTTAAGAGGACAGACTGAGGGAGTTGGGGCTGTTCAGTCTGGAGAAGAGAAGGCTCTGAGGAGACCTTATTGTGGCCTTCCAGTATCTTAAGGGGGATACAAGAAAGCTGGGGAGGGACTTTTTAGGGTGTTAGCTAGGACTAGGGGGAATGGAACAAAAATAGAAATGAGCAGATTTAGATTGGATGTTGGGAAGAAATTCTTCCCCATGAGGGTGGTGAGACACTGGGACAGGTTGCCCAGGGAGGTGGTAGAAGCCTCATCCCTGGAAGTTTTTAAGGCCAGGCTGGATGTGGCGCTGAGCAACCTGATGTAGTGTGAGGGGTCCCTGCCCATGGCAGGGGAGTTGGAACTAAATGATCCTTGAGGTCCTTTCCAACCCTAACAATTCTATGATTCCATGAATCTGTTACTGAGTTCCTGCTGCTTGGTCATTTCAGCCACACTGTGGTCCCCACAGGCATCGCCATGAGCGCCACAGGCTGGTGATTCCCTGAAGGTGCCCATGGGCACTGGCTGCACCCTGCAAAAGCCAGGCTGTGCTCAGCCTTCGTTAATTATTAGACTGTAGTAAGACATTGTGTTTCAAAGGTCAAGATGGGAGCCACTGGTACCAAACAGACAATGGGAAGTGCCCCCTGAAACTGTGCTGGTGTAATCATGCAAGTGTTTGCTCAGGCACTGGCAGTAAAAGCGTAGTGATAGGTGGTTCATTAATTGTGAAAGCCTATCCAAACAGGAGAGGCTTATTTATACATTTCACAATTAAGAATTGAACTTTATTCCCTGATCCAAAGTGACCTTAGCTTATATGAACTGAAAAATCTCTCTCTTGTTGGTTTGGGGTTTTTTTGAGTTTGTTAATCCTACTTTTGATTATTTATCAAATAACCCCAGAACAATTTTGCCATCATTGAATTCATACCTTGAAAACAGTTTGTGTGTCCATCTCTGAGGCCTTCAATAGGTTAGGATAGGATAGGATAGGATAGGATAGGACAGGATAGGATAGGATAGGATAGGATAGAATAGGATAGGATAGGATAGGATAGGATAGGATAGGATAGGATAGGATAGGATAGGATAGGATAGGATAGAATAGGATAGGATAGGACAGGATAGAATAGAATAGAATAGAATAGGATAGGATAGGACAGGATAGAATAGAATAGAATAGGATAGAAAAGAATAGAATAGAAATAATAGAGTAGAATAGAATAGAGTAGACTAGACTAGACTACACTAGACTAGAATAGAATAAACCAGGTTGGCAAAGACCTTTGAGATCATCAAGTCCAACCTATCATCCAACACCATCTAATCAACTAAACCATGGCACCAAGCACCCCATCCAGTCTCCTCCTAAACACCTCCAGTGATGGTGACTCCACCACCTTTGTGGGCAGAACATTCCAATGGCCAATCTCTCTTTCTATGAAGAACTTCTTCCTAACATCCAGCCTAAACCAGTGCAAGAACAAGATGGAACCTTCTGATGAGGGGCCAGAAGATGGCCACAAAGCTGATCAGAGAGCTGCAGCACCTCTCCTATGAAGACAGGCTGGGAGAGTTGGGGCTACTCAACCTTCAGAAGTGACCTTAGAACAGCCTTCCAGTACCTGAAAAGACCTAAGGAGGGCTGGGGAAGGACTGTTTGGAAGGCCTTGTAGTGATAGGATAAAGGACAATGGTTTGAAACTAGAGCAGGGTAGATTTAGATTGGACATCTGGAGGAAGCTCTTCACAATGAGGGTGATGAGATAATAGAACATGTTGCCCAGTGAGGTGGTGGATGCCCCATCCCTGGAGACATTCATGGTCAAACTTGATGGGGCCCCGAGCAGCATGATCTGATTAGAGGTGTCCCTGCTTACTGCAGGGCAGTTGGACAAGATGACCTTCAAGGGTCTCTTCCAACCCGATGCATTCTGTGATTCTGTGATTTTAAAAGAGGCATTTCAAGACTTTTGTTGTGACCATATGCTCAGTAATGGCCATAATATATTTTGCTCTGATGAGAGGAGAAAGAAAGATGTGATCAGGCAGAATCACACAGATAAGTGTGTTGTCTGTGTTACCAGAAGGGATCACGGGTTGGCTATCGTGTGGTTGCAGCTGCACAGCTTAGGGTCTTATTCTTAATCACACTGATGAGCAGAAGCAATACAGCATCAGGGCCAGGGATTTCCAGAGCATTAGCAATCACTGCAGGCAGAGCCTATGAGAAGCACATGCTAAGTTTTCATGCCAAGAAGTCTGACAAATCAGTGGGAACTGGGAGTCAGGGTGAGTTAAGTTGGTGTGAGGATATTTGCACATTAGGAAAAGAATTAAAAATATTCTTAGATTTTTCTTTGGCTCTACTTAAAAGCAGCATTGTGGGCTGTATTCTGCTGAAAGGGGAAGGTTTCTAAAGCTATGATACCAGAATGTCAATGTGGCATATAGGTTATCTTAAAATGGAGACTGTTCCTTACCTCCTACTCGACTGTCAGAGTGTCACCCCTTGTATTAGTAACCTATACAAAAACCAGTGCCAGGCAGGGAAAGTGTCCTGGTTTCAGCTAGACCAGAACCAGTTCTGCTCGGTGCTGTGAGTTCCCAGCTCAGTCTCTGCTCAGTGAGGTGCTTTCTGCAGCTCAGGGCAGGTTTGCACAGACAGTGGCTGCTGCTAGTAGTGGCAATGCTGATGGGGAGAGTTAGCACCAAGGGTCTGGGTGCAAAGGAAGGGCACTGCTCCATCTTGTGTGCCAGCTTGGGGTGCAGGAAGGAAAAGGTTGCAGCTGCAGGGAGGAGGGGACAGGATGGGTGACCTCAAGCTGACCAACAGTGGATTCTATCCCATGGACATCATCCTCAGGATCAAGATTTTAGAGATCGCCAGGGTCAAGCCCCTTCTTCAGTGGCTAGTGTCCAAGGACTCTGTCTGTTCTGCCTTCAGTCCTGATCCATGAGTTCCTGAATCCAGTTCCAGAAACCCCAGCTCCTGAATCCAGTTCCCATCTGTCAGTGTGTCCAGTCTGAATGTTCTTCCACACCATCAGTGGTGACAGTGATGGGGGCTGAGTTCCATACTGGATTGTATATATTTGTATCTATTTCATTTGATCATTCTTATTTCCATCACAGCTGGTTTGGTTTCTTTCCCACCCTCTCAGTCTCTTCCTTATTGTCTTTCTCTTCCTCCTGAGAAACAGAAGAGTTCATAGAGAGCCTCTGGCACCCATTTAGTGACCAGTCCATCTCTGACCCTTGGCAGGAATAGAAAGGGAAAGGATGAGCATGCAGAGCTTGATCAGACATGTAAATAAACCCCAACCCCCCTTCTACTCTCCTTTCACAAGTACCTTTTTAGCACTTTTGCCCAGAACCCCAAATTTAATGAAATACATTAAAAAACAATCCCCCAGCAAAGAGATTCATCAGGCTTTTGTTGAACTGGGGGATGTACAACACAAAGATGGTCCCTCCTAAACAGATGTCTAATTATTGTGCTTGACAGTAAATATTAAGGCACCGAAGTAGGATAGCAAATTATAGTGACCATATCATTGATCCATCTGTGGTGCCTTTGGGTCCATGTGTATACTTCAGAAAGAAACTGATTTCAGGGCAGATAAGGAGCTGTCCTGTCTGATCACAAGCTTCCTGTGTCTTCTGGGAATAATCCTTTGTGCCTTTATTGCCAGTAACTGCAACACCTTGCTCCTCACCTTCCTCTGAAGGCATGCTTTTGGTAGTTGGCACTCCAGGCAAGCACTTCTGATCCTCCTGAAGGGTGCATGTCTCTGGCATTGCTTTGTTCCAGGAAAAGAGTTTCTCCTCATGGCTTGAGAAATGGTTGCAGCTGCCTGTCATAAATACAGAGATTTACACACAGAAGGTGGGTGTGAAAGGATTGTAGCAGAGGGAGGGAAAGCTGAGCTCAGGCTGAGAGTGGTGTGAGGGAAGCATCCACACAAACAGCTGAATTAGGGGAGGACTGCAGCACTTTGCTGGTTTTCTGCTTGGGATGAAGTGAGTCTCATCTCTGGTGTCTGCTCTGTGTACAAGTCAAGGGAGACCTTGACTCATCTCTTACCAAAGGAGAACCTTTCTGTACTCTCTGTGTGAGTGCAGCTACTCCCTGGATCTGTGTCTGGATATATAGACTTTGATATCACAGTTGCCTTCGCAGGGATTATGGTCAAGAGTGTGGTGCACTCAATCATCAAAGCAATGCTTAGTTTATATCCTATTACTCACTTGGAATTTTATGCTTGCTTCACTCTGCCTAGTGCCAGGGGCATGTTCAGTAATGTGATGTCTGTATAGCTTGTTCCTAGAGATTTTACTGGTGCCTAAGCTCCTAGTAGCAGATTGGGGAAATCACTTCCCAGTCCCTAATTTTTTTCTTCTGTGTTGCCCTTTTCTCTACATCAGAGGGGGATGATCTCTCAGTAAAAGTAATCCAGACCCTTGAATTATGTGAGGCTGTGGAAAATCATGCACTGTGACCTACACAGGTGACAAAAATTAGATGTAGTTATAGCCTCCATATCTAATAATACTAAGAAATCACAGGTTTAGTGAAAATCTTGCTAAAAATGTGCCCTTGTGGCCAAGAAGGCAAATGGTATGCTTGGGTGCAATAAAGTGTGACCAACAGGTCAAGGGATGTTCTCCCCCACCTCTACTCTGCCCTAGTGAGACCACATCTGGAATACTGTGTCCACCTCTGGGCTCCTCATTCAAGAGGGTCAGGGAACTACTGGAGAGTGTCCAACAGAGGTTATGAGGATGATGAGGGGCCTGGAACTCTGCTTGATGAGGAAAGGCTGAGAGACCTGGGGCTGATTAGTGTGGAGAAAACTGAGAGGTGATATTATTAATATTTACAAATAGCAGAAGGGTGGGTGCCAAGAAAAAGAAGCCAGGCTTTGGTTGGTGATGTCCTGTTCTAGGATGAGTGGCAATGGGTACAAACTAGAACCCAGGAAGTTCCACCTCAATATGAGGAAAAACTTTGCTGTGAGGGTGTTAGAGACCTGGAACAGGCTGCCCAGAGAGGTTGTGGAATCTCCTTCTCTGGAGACTTTCAAGACCTGTCTGGCCTCATTCCTTGCCAACCTACCCTATGTGACCCTCCTTTGGCAGGGACATTGTGAAATTGGCTAGATGAAGTGAGGTGGACAAGAAGGGTAACAACATTCTGGCCTGGATCAGCAATAGTGTGGCCAACAGGAACAGGGCAGTGGTTGTGCCCCTGGACTCTGATGAAGCCACACCTTCAGTAATGGGTTCAGTTTGGGGCCACTCACTATGAGAAGGATATTGAGATCACAGGATCACAGGATATTAGGGGTTGGGAGGGACCTCTGGAGACTTTTGAGTCCAACCCTCCTGCCAGAGCAGGACCACAGAATCTAGTGCGGGTCTCACAAGAATGCATCCAGATGGGCCTTGAAAGTCTCCAGAGAAGAAGACTCCACAACCTGTTCAAGTTCTCTGTGAGCATTACAGTAAAGAAGTTCTTCCTCATGTTGAGGTGGAGCTTCCTGTGCTGGAGTTTATATCCATTGCCCTTGTTCTATCACAGGCTGCAAGTGAGAAGAGGCTGTCCCTTCCTTCTGGACACCCAGCACTCAGATAGTTACATACATAATGTGCCCAGAGAAGGGCAACAAACCTGGTGAAGGGTCTGGAGAACAGGTCTGGTGAGGAACAGCTGAGGGAACTGGGGTTGTGCAGTCTGGAGAAAAGGAGGCTGAAAGGAGACCTTCTCACTCTCTACAACTCACTGAAGAGAGGTTATAGTGAGGTCTGGATGTGTCTCTTCCCCTGGTAACAAGTGGTAGGATGAAAGGAAATGGCCTCAAGTTGCACCAGAAGTTTAGGTTGGATACCAGAAGAAACTTCTTGACTGAAAGAATTGTCCAATCATTTGAACAGGCTGCCCAGATAGGTGGTTGGATCCTCATCCTTGGAGGTTTGTCCAGATCCAGAGATGTGATGATGAGGTACATGGTTTAGCACCAGATGTGGTAGAATTAGAGAGATCTTAAAGGTCTTTTCCTGCCAGAACGATTCTGTGATCAATATGGCAGGACAAGCATGAAATACTGTAAGCAGAAGGATTTGGGAGCTATTGCTTTGATGTTTTTGTTGTTTGGATTTGATGTTATTATTTTGGGTGACTTTTTCTGCCATTTCAAATTGGAAGTAAGAACATACATGTGTAAATATCATATATGCATATATAAAACATATAGAGGATCTGGATGAGGGGATTGAGTCCATCATCAGTAAGTTTGCAGATGACACCAAGCTGGGGGTAGGTGTTGATCTGTTAGAGGGTAGGAGAGCTCTGCAGAGGGACCTTGACAGGCTGGATTTAACACATCTAAGCGCTGGGTTCTACACATTGGCCACAACAACCCCATGCAGTGCTGCAGGCTGGGACAGAGTGGCTGGAGAGCAGCCAGGCGGAAAGGGACCTGGGGGTACTGGTTGATAGTAGGCTGAGCATGAGCCTGCAGTGTGCCCAGGTGGCCAACAAGGCCAATGGCATCCCTGCCTGCATCAGGAATAGTGTGGCCAGCAGGAGCAGGGTGGGCATTCTGCCCCTGTACTCAGCACTGCTGAGGACACACCTTGAGTCCTGTGTCCAGTTCTGGGCCCCTTGGTTTAGGAAAGATGTTGAGTTGCTGGAACATGTCCAGAGAAGGGCAACAAAGCTGGGGAGGAGTTTGGAGCACAAGCCCTGTGAGGAGAGGCTGAGGGAGCTGGGCTTGCTTAGCCTGGAGAAGAGGAGGCTCAGAGGAGACCTTATAGCTGTCTACAACTACCTGAAGGGAGGTTGTAGAGAGGTGGGGGTTGGTCTCTTCTCCCAGGCTACCAGCACCAGAACAAGAGGACACAGTCTCAAACTGCACCAGGGGAGGTTCAGGCTGGATGTTAGGAAGAAGTTCTTCATAGAAAGAGAGATTGCCCATTGGAATGTATTGCCCAGGGAGGTGGTTGAGTCACTGAAGGTGTTTAGGAAGAGACTGGATGGGGTGCTTGGTGCCATGGTTTTGTTGATTAGATGGTGTTGGATGATGGGTTGGACTCGATGATCTCAAAGGTCTTTTCCAACCTGGTTTATTCTATTCTATTCTATTCTATTCTATTCTATTCTATTCTATTCTATTCTATTCTATTCCTATTCTATTCTATTCTCTCTCTATATATATATTACATACAGAGGTATCACATACACACACCACACATATATGCCATTTTTCAGTGGATGATTTTGGAAGCACGTTTAAATTTAAACTCCTTTAAGTAGGTTAAGATATTCCAGTGATCTGATCAGTGGGATACAGTCACTGACCTACATTTGTGAGGAAATCATTTTTTTTCTGAAAAGGCTGCTCTAACTTTAAAAGGATCATTAACAGAACATATCTGCCAGCCTAATTTGCATGTTAGATAACTGAGAATTATTAATTATCATGTTATACCCAGGCAGACTTCTAATTTCTTCAGAGAAGTGTCTTGGCCTTGGCAGCTTGAAAGGAGATAGCCAAACCCAACTGTGTAACAAGGGATAACTGTACGGGATGAAAAGGATTTGCTCTCCTCTGGATTTCCTACTGTGCTATTTTGAATCTCTCAGCAGGGTTACAGGGACAGCCTCATTTCTTTCTCCCTGGTCTATTTTTGGTCTCTGTCTTGGTCCTCTGTCGTGTAGCGTCTCACAGCGGAGTGTCAGGATTCCTATTTGGATTTATGTATCAAATGCTTCCAGAGTGAGGAGATCATTGAACCATAGAGTTGTTTTGGTTGGAAAAGACCTCCCTCCAAGACTGAGTCCAGCCTTCAAACTACCCCCACCATGGACATTAAACCATGTCCCAAGGTGCCATGCATGTCCACACATTTCTTGAACAGCTCCAGGGATGGTGACTCCACCACCTCCCCAGGCAGCCTGTTCCAATGCCTGACCACTCTTGCAGGAAAGACCTTTTTTCCTAATATCCAACCTAATCCCCCCCCCCCCCCCAATTTCAGGCCATTTGCTCTAGTTCTATCACCTGATACTATGGAGAAGAGAGCAACACCCTCCTAATATCCAACCTAATATCCAACCTAATCCTCCCCCCCCTCTACACAATTTCAGGCCATTTGCTCCAGTTCTATCACCTGATGCTATGGAGAAGAGACCAACACCCTCCTAATATCCAACCTAATATCCAACCTAATCCTCCCCCCCCTCTACACAATTTCAGGCCATTTGCTCCAGTTCTATCACCTGATGCTATGGAGAAGAGACCAGCACCCTCCTTACTCCAGCCTCCTCGCAGGGAGTTGTAAAGAGCAATGAGCTCTCCCATCAGCCAGCTTTTTCCCTCAGCCACTATACAAAACTCTGAAACAACCAAACCTGGATGGTTGTTTTGTTTTGTTTTGATTTGGGTTTCTTAGTTGTTTCTGTGTGTTTCTGGTTTTTATTTAGCTAGTGTCTCACACCTCTCTGTTACAGAGCTCTGTGCAGTGACACACAGGCAGGGATGCGTGCAGCAGCCTGGTGTGCATCAGCCGCTTCTCATACTGCCAGATCCGCCAAGGTCCTTTTCCCATATCACATTACTCTCTTTTAGATGATCATAGCAGATGAGACTTTGCATTTTTTCAGCTTAATTATTGTGCAGAGCATGGCATGCTGCTATCGCCATTGATTGCTTGTGAGAGCCTAGAGAGCGCTCTGCCTGGCTATGTTTGGTTCGCTCTGTCCCACTGCTGATTTGTTTGGTTCATTTTTTTCTCACTCAGCAGAAGTGTTGAGCAACAGAGAAAACCAAATGGGACTACCTATCACTTCAGCTCCTAGATCCATGCAGAAGAATTTTCTCTTGGTTTAAGCCAGACCAGAACTCGGCTCAGTCTCTGCTCAGGGCCAGCACTTTCTGCAGCTGAGGACAGGTTTGCCCAGGCTGTGGCTGCTGACAGAAGTGACAACGCTGATGGCAAGAATTAGCACCAAGGGTTGGGCTGCAGACCAAGGGCACTGCTACACCTTGTGTGCCACCTTGGGGTGAAGGAAGGAAAAGGCTGCAGCTGCAGGGAGAAGGAGACAGGGCAGGTGACCCTAGAATGACCAAGAAGGGATTCCATCCTAGGGGCATCATGTAGGATGCCCAGGATCACCAGGGTCAAGCCTATTCTTCAATGGCTGGTACCTGAGGAGGACTCTCTCTGTTCTGCCTTCAGTCCTGATTCATGAGTTCCTGAATCCAGTACCAGAATGCAGCTCTGGAATCTACTTCCCATCTGCTGCTGAGTCCAGTCTAGGTCTCCCCCAGTGTCTACCCAGAGCATCAGATGTGATGGTGACTAATACCCATCAGGGGCTGGTTTTGATGTTGGTTTGTACCTGTTTGTATGTAGTTAATTTGGTTGTTATTATTTCCATTCCAGCTGTTCTAGTTCATTTTCCACCCTACCAATCTCTCTCCCCTATTCCCTTTGTCTTCCCTTTTGGAAGCAGAGGGATTCAAAGAGAGCATCTGGCACTCATCTAGTGGCCTGCCCAGCCCTAACCCTTGACAATTTTGTCATCAGCACTGTGATGCCTGCATCATTCTCAGATGCCAGGGTGCAGAAACAGTCTCATCCCTTCTCAGGAATCAAATGCACAATCATTTGACTGAAAAAATGCAAACTTCTTGCTGTATTCCTGGTCATATTTCTTCATAGGCCCCATAACCTTTATCTGCGCTTCTATATTTACATGACAAAACCACGACTTCTGCAGTAGCTTAGATGCCACAGCTGGTGGGCTTGACACGAGCTTTCTTCAATGGTTCCAAGCCAGGTATATCTCACAGCACATCTGGGTTTGACAGGGTGCCATTTCAGGATACAAAAATTTCCAAAGCAAACAGCTGTTTGACAAAGGAAGACAGAGGTGGTGGGGAAAGGTGGTGGGGGGTCTAATAAAAGGAGTGGTGCAGCAGTTGAATTTCCTGAATTGGAATGGTCCGATATGTCTTTGCAAGAAACATTTGATATTTGTACTCCTCTCCTGGGGTCCTTATTTAAATACTAATAAAAAAAATGTTATCACAATACTGCATGATACTCATAACCCTCAGCCACTGCTGGAAACATTGATTTTAAGCTTGGATCTTTTATGAAGAATTATTACGTCTGGGAGCTGTGGGTTTGGTGGTTTCGCTTCTTAACCCTTCATGGGATCTCTGTCATGGGTGGGCATCTGTTCAGTGGGTACCTGCTTGATCCCTGAGCCTTCTGTTTAGTACTGGTAGTCCTAGAAAGCTGTCAAGGGTCAGGGCTGGGCTTGCCACTAAATGGGTGCCAGAGGCTCTCAATGAAACCCCCTGCTTCCCAAGGAGAAGAGCAAAGGGGGAAGAGACTGATGGGGTGGGAAAGAAACTAAACCACCTGTGATAGAAATAAGAACAATCCAATAAAAGAGACACAAACCAATATTAAACACAGTCCCTGATGACAGTGAAGTCACCATTGTCACCACTGATGCTCCAGGCAGGCACTGGGAAAGTCTGAGGCTGGACAACAAAACAAACAACAGATTGAAAAGCTAACACCTTTTGCCTGAGTATTCTTCCCTAAAATAACTGCCTTTTTCTTTTAAGAAAATACTGTTCAGTTTTTCTCCCTTGTACTCCAATTCTGTGTGATTTCCCAAAGCTTTGTACTGTGGCCTCCTCTTGACCCACTCCAGCAGGTCCCTCTCCTTTCTGTGTTGGGGAGCCTCAGAGCTGGACACACTACTTCAGGAGAGGTCTCACCAGAGCACAGTGGCAGAATCACCTGTGTCCATCTGCTAACCATATCTCTTTTGATGCAGCACTGAAGAGTTGGTGTCCCATTCCACACCTGTTTGGTTTTTTTCCCTTTTACATCTGCAAAAACCAGAGCAGTCAGCAAACCCTTAAGAGAGGTTTTGTGTGCAGTTAAAAAGATATCATATGACATATTACAGTAGAATAGAATAACATAGGATAGGATAGAATAGAATTGAATTGAATTGAGAATGAATAGAATAGAATTGAATAGAATTGAATTGAATTGGATTGAATTGGATTGACCAGGTTGTAAGACACAGGTCATCGAGTCCAACCTATCACCCAACACCATCTAATCAACTAAACCATGGCACCAAGCACCCCATCCAGTCTTTTCCTAAACACCTCCAGTGATGGTGACTCCAGTAACCCCAGCTCCCTCAGCCTCTACTCATAGGGGTTGTGCTCCAAACTGCTCCCTAGCTTTGTTGCCCTTCTCTGGACATGTTCCAGCAAGTCAATATCTTTCCTAAACCGAGGGGCCCAGAACTGGACACAGTACTCAAGGTGTGGCCACAATTGACTCTTCCTCTTTCATTACCAGTGAACAGCTTTGGGGCTTAACATATTGTCTCCCCTGTCTCATTTGTTTTGAAGGGGCATAAGAAATCACTGATGTCATTTTCAGAATTCTCAAGAACTCAGTCAAAGCTCACTCTTGCCTTCACCAGGGCATAAAATTCTACTGTTTCCAACCTCTTATCATATGTATAAGGAAATAGCACCATTTCTCTTAATATTGCACATCCTTAATTTGATGGACAGCCCAAAGCTAGTAAGAACTGACAAGACACTGAAAGCAGATAACAGACCCACCAGACCGTCTGTAGGAAGGAGGATTTTCACATTTAAATGAAAGTTGGGATGAAATGCGTAATAAATTGGTAGCTGTGGGGGAAGGATCATAGTAAAAACAGCATCACAAGATCCCATTTAGTGGGAGTTGGATGGGACCTCTGGAGACCATCTGGTTCAAGTCCCCTGCTAAAGCAGGGTCATCCACAGCAGGTTGTCCAGGATCACGGTGCCAAAGTAGGCTTGGAATTTCTCCAGAGAAGGAGACTCCACAACCTGCACAGCCTGCTCCAGGGTTCCAACACCCACACAGCAAAGAAGTTTCTCCTTCTGCTCAGATGAAACTTCCTGGATTCCAGCTTGTACCCATTACCCCTTGTCCTATCAATGGAGAGGCTCTGACCCCATCCTTTTGCTCCCCATCCTTTAGCTGTTGTTGTCATGGGGGCCTGGAACTGGACAGAATCCTCCAGATGATTTGCTTGCCATGGGCCAAGGGAATTTGTCTTCTCACTCTACTCTGGATATTGCTTCTCTTGAAATCAGTGTCTGATGAATGCAGTTGTTAACCAGAATCATAAACCAGAGGTATCTCCTCTTGTTTCCATCATAATTAGAATAGTATAGAGTGGAATAGAATAGAGTGGAATAGAATAGAATAGAATGGAATGAATAATGGAATGGAATGGAATGGAATGAATAGAATAGAATAGATAGAATAGAATAGAATAGAATAGAATAGAATAGAATAGAATAGAATTAACCAGGTTGGAAAAGATCTTTGAGATCATCAAGTCCAACCTATCACCCAACACCATCTAATCAACTAAACCATGGCACTAAGTGCCCCATCCACTCTCTTCCTAAACACCTGCAGTGATGGTGAGTCCACCACCTCCCTGGGCAGCCCATTCCAATGGCCAATCACTCTTGCTGGGAAGAACTTCTTCCTAACATCCAGCCTAAACCTCCCCTGGCGCAGCTTGAGACTGTGTCCTCTTGTTCAGTTGGTGGTTGCCTGGGAGAAGAGACCAACCCCCACCTGGCTACAACCTCCCTTCTCTTAAGTGTGACCAGAATTTGGGGATTTTTGGAAATCTCCCATCAACTTCTTGCTTGCTCAGTTGCTTAGTGACATACTTTGCAGATGGTTTCTCTTTGCAATAGCAGTTTTCAAAGCTGAACAAGAAAATGGGTAGCATTTGCTATCGCTTTTGTTTCAATTGCCCCATTGCAACTTTGACAGCAGTAAAGCTCTGCAGTGTCAACACTGTCATCAGATACCTCAGATTAAATGACCCTGCAGAGAAAATCTTACTATCTGAAGAGGCAGGTTTTCAAAGTTGTACAGCACAATAGAATCACAGAATTCTTCTGGTTGGAAAAGAACTTTAAGATCATCGAGTCCAACCATTCTCTAATTCTACCAAGTCTGGTGCTAAACCACGCCTCCCAGCACCACATCTCTGCCTTTTTTCGACATCTCCAGGGATGAGGATTCAACCACCTCCCTGGGGAGCCTGTTCCAGTCTTTGAGAGCCCTTTCAGCCACAAAGTGTCTTCTAATATCCAACCTAAACCTCCCCTGTTGCAACTTGAGGCCATTTCCTCTCGTTTCTTGTTTCTTAGGACAGGAGACTATCTCACACGTGGCTCCAACCCCCTTTCAGGGAGTCGTAGAGAGCCAGAAAGTCTCCCCTCAGCCTCCTTTTCTCCAGACTGAACAACACTGACTTGGGAACCTGTTTGTGACCATGGATGACACTGAGATCTTGAGAAATCCTCTGAAACTAAATTCCAAGCAGGCACTTGGAGAACTCAATGATGCATTTCCTAGATTTTATGCATCCAAATGGCCAGAAGGAAAATTCAAGCCTTCTTTGGATATGGCCTGTGCAGAGCACAGGACAGTGCCATTTTAGTACCAACTAGATGGTACAGTGCCTGTGCAACATGTATAATGAACTCTGTGGATAGGCTTGCATCCCTACCCATATAACTTCCAGGCTTGTCAAGAGGGAGTTTTAACCTCTGAATAACAGAGACAGGACTTGGAAGACTCATGTTTTATCACCAGCTCCATCACTGGCTTGGTAGAATGAGCCTTCTGCCCCAGCACCATTCACTGGCAAAGCTTTGTGGAGCACTTTTGAGTTTTGGCCTAAAACATTTTGACAACCAAACTAAAGCTGATGAGCGAGAGGTCCTGAGTGAAAAGCTGGAGGCACGTTTCATCTGCCAGAAGATGCAGGAGCTCAGCACACAGTGCTCAGTCTTCAGTAAGCCAAGTCCCATAAGAGGCAGATTGTGGAGTATGTTTTGTTGACAGAGTCAAACCATGCCATGGGAGCTGGAGCTGTTCACTTGGTCAGTGGTACACAGTGGAGTGCAGAAGCAGCTTGGCTGGGAGCCTGGGAGGAAGGATGTCCCCCTCAGATTGGGCAGTCTTCTTTGTGGGTTGTTAGAGGAGCAATCTGAGAACATGGTAGCCCTTGCTGAACTGAAGCCCTGGCCTCATTTTGTGTCTCTGTAGTCCAGGAGCTGTGGGCTAGGTAATAAATGGATTCTGTCTACAGCAGCCAGGCACCAGGCTGAGGCTGTGACCTGCTGCTTCTCACCCATGTGCAGGACTGGGATGAAGAAAAATTGCATTTAAGATCTGAAGGTCCAGTCACCTGACAACTAGAGTCCCACCAAAGGTTTCAAACTAGCTTGGACTCTGTGGCCTCACAAGTCTCTGTTTTATTCTTTGAAGTATTTAATCACTGCAGCTATAAATGAAAAATAAAAATGAAGATGTTCAGGTGGATTTTTGTGGGGGGGGTCAAGTACTGGCAAGGAGCAGTGTGTTGAATTCAGCATGTCCAAACAGATTTTGGGCAAGAGAAGGAAGGCTTAGAGGCATAGGGGCAGGCTGCTCCTCTGTGTTGTAAAAGGAGCTGTTGGAGAAGATGACCAGCTTGGCTAAACAGGGAGCTCTTGCAGGGGCTCAGGAGAAGAAAGAGAGTTTACTACCTTTGGAAAGAGAGCCAGGCAACTCAAGAAGAGTACAGGGATCTGGTTAGGTCATGCAGAGAGAGCCTACTTCAGCAACCCATTCCAGTGGCTCACCGCCCTCACTGGAAAGAATTTCTTCCTAATAGCCATTTTAAGTCTACCCTACCTACTCTTTTGTCTTATCCATTCCTTTTTGCCCTATTACTACAAGTTCTTGTAAAAAGCCCCTCTCCAGCCTTCCTGTAGCCCCCTTCGGGTGCTGGAACACTGCTATAAAGTCTCCCTGGAGCCTTCTCTTCTCCAGGTTGAACAGCCCAAACTCTCCCAACCTGTGCTCCAGCCATATGATTATCTTGTGGACCCCCTGTGGACCCACTCCAGCAGTTCCATGTCCCTCTTATGCTGGGGACACCAGACCTGCCCACAGTACTCCAGGTGGGGTCTCATCAGAGCAGACTAGATGGGGAGAATCACCTCATCCTGCTGTTCACACTTCTTTTGATGCAGTCCAGGATATAGTTGGCCTTCTGAGCCGAAGATACGAAACCAATACAGAAGTACACCACCCTAACTATGGATATCCCAGTGCTACTAATTTTTCTTCAGGGGTGAAACCTGCTCTCATTCAACATGTCATCACTGAAATAACTATTTACTAACCCTCTCTGTAGATTTAGAAGGAGTGTGAGTGAAGACAGGAACCACAGAAAACAGCACAGTAGAACAAACCAATATTTTCTTAGCACATGGCATATATCAGTTAGGATAAAACCTAACAAAATAGGAGAAGGATGTTTATCCAAAATGGGAATCCATTTATTTAAACTGGAGGAAATTTCTTTTTGGCTGGGTTCTCTGGCAGGAAGGTGTGCTTCTGAGGACACAGTAACTAAGGAGAAGTTCTTTCTTCTGTGCTACATCACTTCAAATGGAAGGAGCAGATCTAGTGCTGAAGTGTTCTAAAAAGCTTGCAAAGTAAGTGGATCAAGTGAATCACTAAACAGACCTACGTCAGGATCAAGAGGCAGTTGTGCATTCTCTCTTCTGTGGTCTTGTAATGCAAATAAAGAACTGCTCTAATGCAGAGGAGGGTGGCAAGGATGATCCACGGGCTGGAGCATCTCTGCTATGAAGACAGACTGAGGGAGCTGGGGTTGTTTGGGGGAAACCTTATAGCTGCCTTCCAGTACCTGAAGGGAGCCTACAGGAAAGCTGGAGAGGGACTTGTCACAAAGGTGTCTAGCAACAGGACTAGGGGAAATGGTTTTAATCTGAGGAACAGTAGGTTTAGACTGGATCTTAGGAAGAAGTTCTTCAGTATAAGGGTGGTGAGACTCTGGAACAGGTTGCCCAGAGCGGTTGTGGATGCCCCCTCCCTAGAGGTGTTTAAGGCCAGATTGAGTGAGGCCTTGGAACTTAACCAAACCTAGTTGAGTGGCATCCATGCTGATGGCAAATGGCTTGGAGTAGATGATCTCTGAGGTTCCTTCCAAGCTAAGGCATTCTATGAGGCAGACGGCACAGTCTTGCCTTGCTCTTCCAGAGTTTTCATGGCAGAAGCAGTGACGCACTTTGATAAGCTGTTCATAACCCTTTCCTTGGAGACATGCCTCACTATACACAGTCATATTTCACAACAGCACATTTCATTGCCAGATCTCACAGTCTTTTGGCAGAGTGAGGAAATGTTACCTTGGCTGCATAACAGGAACAGCGGTAGTGGCACAGAAACTTCTTGCAGTCAAATTCAATTAACAGAGGAAACAAGTGGAATTCAGGCCCTGTGAACTTCTTGCCTTACCAGTTAACTGAGGATTAAGATCTAAAAGGGCTGTATTGGTCTTGACTTTCCTGAAAAATCACAGAATCCTAGGATGGTTTGGGTTGGAAGATCATCTACTTCCAAACCCCCCCAGCAAGGGCAGGGACATGTTCCACTAGACCAGATTGCTCAAGGCCCCCTCCAGCCTGGTCTCAAACACTTCCAGGGAGGGGGCATACAAAACTTTCCTGGGCAGCCTATTCCAATGACTCACCACCTTCATAGTATAGAACTTCTTCATAATGCCCAATCTAAACCTCTCCTGCTCCAGTTTAAAAATCATTGTAGAATAGAATAGAATAGAATAGAATAGAATAGACCAGGTTGGAAAATACCTTTGAGATCATCGAGTCCAGCCTATCATCCAACACTATCTAATCAACTAAACCATGGCACCAAGTGCCCCATCCAGCCTCTTCTTAAACACCTCTGGTGATGGTGACTCCACCACCTCACTGGGCAGCACATTCCAATGGCAAATCACTCTTTCTGTGAAGAACTTCTTCCTAACACCCAGCCTAAACCTCCCCTGGCACCTCCCCTAGACTGTGTCCTCTTGTTAGAATAGAATAAAATTAACCAGGTTGGAAGGGACCTTTGAGATGCTGCTCCCCAGCTTTTCAAAAAGCCCCTTTCAGGTACTGGAAGGCTGCTTTAAGGTCTAACTAGAGCCTTCTCTTTCCCAGGATGAACAGCCTTTGCACTCTGAGACTGTCCCCACAGGGAAGGTGCTCTAGCCCTCTGATCATTTTTGTAGCCTCCACTGGACCCTCTCCAATAGATCCATGTCTTTCTTGTGTTGGGGGTTCTGAAGCTGGACACAGTACTCTAGGTGGGATCTTCTGAATATCAATCTTCACCTCCAAATGCTGGTCACATTTAATAGAATCATAGAATCACTGAGGTTGCAAAAGGCCTCTAAGATTGAATCCAACTGTCAAAGTGCCATGTCCACCCATCTCATAGAATCATAGAATCAATAAGGTTGGAAAAGACCTCAAAGATCATCAAAGTCCAACCTGTCACACAACACCTCATGAGTACTAAACCGTGGCACCAAGTGTCACATCCAATCCCTTTTTGAACACCCCCAGGGACAGTGACTCCACCACCTCCCTGGGCAGCACATTCCAATGGCTAACAACTCTCTCTGTGAAGAACTTCCTCCTCAACTCAAGCCTAAACTTCTCCTGGTGCAGCTTGAGACTGTGTCCTCTTGTTCTGGTGCTGGTTGCCTGGGAGAAGAGACCAACCCCCTCCTGGCTACAACCTCCCTTCAGGGAGTTGTAGACAGCAGTTAGGTCTCCCCTGAGCCTCCTCTTCTCCAGGCTAAGCAACTCCAGCTCCCTCACCTCCAGGGAGAGTAACTCCACCACCCTGGGCAGCCTGTTCCAATGCCTGACCACTCTTGCAGGAATGAAAATTTTCTAGATATCAAACCTAAACCTCTCCTGGCACAAATTCAGGCCATGTTCTCTTGTCCTATCACCTGATACTCGGGAGACAAGGCCATCGCCCATATGGCTCTGACCTCCTTTCAGGGAGTTGTAGAGAGTGCAAAGGTCTCCTCTCAGCCTCCTTTTTCTAGACTAAACCCCAGTTCTCTCAGCCACTCCTCACAAGACTTGTGCCAAGTACCTTCTAGATATTCTACTCTGCTTCACAGGGTATTGTGAAAACTCATGCTGCTAAGAATAAATCAGATATTGATATCAGCCACTAAATTGTGGCTGAGAATCCTGAGAATGGTAGCTATAGAAATCCATTCTCAGTCCTATTCACACCACAAGCTCAGCTTCCAGAAAACACAAAGAAGCTCTGTGGCAGCCTGCTGAAGTTTTCTTCTCTGGCGATTTGTATCTCTCAGGTCGTCTGTTTCAGTTGTGTATTTCAGTATCCATCCCCAAAAGAGTCTCTGAGGGATCCAGAGGTCATGTGCACCTCTCTGAAATAGCCACATTTTCCTATGAGGCAACTTTGTGAGACAAACAGAAAGCTACTGCACGATGAATATCAGCCTCGGGTTTGAGCTACCTGCTCTGCAACTGTCAGCTGACAGCAGAATCAGTCTGCTGAGCAAGCAGTCTTCTCAAAAGGCAAATACTAAGACACAGACAAATTTTTCAGTATTTGTTTGAGAGAGAACAAGTGATGGATGCACACATGAGGATTCTTGCTTTGAAGGGAAGAGCAGCAGAAAATTAATTCTGTCTGGAACAGAGAGAAATGAACAAGAAGACACAGTCCCCAGCTGCGTTAGGGGAGGTTTAGGCTGGGTGTTAGGAAGAAGTTCTTCCCAGCAAGAGTGATTGGCCATTGGAATGAGCTGCCCAGGGAGGTGGTGGAGTCACCATCACTGGAGGTGTTTAGGAAGAGACTGGATGGGGTGCTTGGTGCCATGGTTTAGTTGATTAGATGGTGTTGGGTGATAGGTTGGACTTGATGATCTCGTAGGTCTTTTCCAATCTGGTTTATTCTATTCCATTCTCTTCCCCAGGGCTCAGTACTGTGGCCAGTTCCGTTTAACATCTTTATCAATTACCTGGATGAGGAGATTATCAAATAGAATAGAATAGAATAGAATAGAATAGAATAGAATAGAACAGAACAGAACAGAACAGAACAGAACAGAACAGAACAGAACAGAACAGGATAGAACAGGTATTCAGGAGGAGACTTGATGGGGTACTGGGTGCCATGATCTAGTTGTTTAGGTGGCTTGGATTGGTTGATAGGTTGGACACGATGATCTTGAAGGTCTCTTCCAACCTGGATTTATTGTATTGTATTGTATTTTCCAACCTGGTCTATTAGCAGGGGGGGTTGGACTGGATGATCTCCAGAGGTCTTCCAACCCTCAGCATTCTCTGATCCTGTAATGCAAGATTCAGTGACAACAATAAATAAAACAAGCTTTAAAAAGCTTTCATGACCCTGATGCCTCTGTATTCCTTTTGTTTTTACATTCTGTCTGACCTGTAATCTCATTATGGAACAAGAGAATAACACAGTTTGAAAGAGGTTGAAGCATCAAAACATCTTTGAGTCACTTGCATTAAGTAAATTGTCTCTTTGATGCTTCTGTAAATAGAAGGGGATGGTGAAACCTTAACAGCAACCTTTTTGCTATCAAAGTAGTGGTAGAGTAAATAATGCAGGAAGGATTTGAAATTCCTTGAGACTTCAGCAGTGCTCAGTGCCTCACTACCTCTTCAAGGATCCTTAGTTTTAGCAGGAAGTCTCTCAGTGTTTCCTAGAGTTGTGGCACATGATGTATGGAAGTTATATATGTATGTAAGCCTGCCAAAATAGGGTTACATATCTGCATATTGAAATGAATCATAGAATGATTTGGATTGGAAGGGAACTTAAAGATCATGTAGTTCAAAATTCCCTGCCATGGGCAGGGACACCTTCCACTAGACCAGGCTGCTCAAAGCTCCATGCAACCTGGCCTCAAACACCTTCAGGAATGGGACGTCCACACCAGCCCTGGACAACTTGCTCCAATGTCTTACTGCCCTCACTGTGAAGAATTTCTTCCTAATAGCAAGTCTCAATCTCCTCTCTTCCAACTTACATCATCAGCAAATTTGCGGACGACACCAAGCTGGGGGCGGGAGTTGATCTGCTGGAGGGCAGAGAGGCTCTGCAGAGGGACCTCGACAGGCTGAACAGATGGGCAGAATCCAACAGCATGAGATTGAACGCATCCAAGTGCCGGGTTCTGCACATTGGCCACAGCAACCCCATGCAGTGCTGCAGGCTGGGGTCAGAGTGGCTGGAGAGCGGCCAGGCAGAGAGGGACCTGGGGGTGCTGGTCGATGGTAGGCTGAACATGAGCCTGCAGTGTGCCCAGGCGGCTGAGAGGGCCAATGGCATCCTGGCCTGCATCAGGAACAGTGTGGCCAGCAGGAGCAGGGAGGTCATTCTGCCCCTGTACACTGCACTGGTTAGGCCACACCCTGAGTACTGTGTCCAGTTCTGGGCCCCTCAGTTTAGGAAAGATTCTGACTTGCTGGATCATGTCCAGAGAAGGGCAACAAAGTTGGTGAGGGGTTTGGAACACAAGCCTTATGAGGAGACACTGAGGGAGCTGGGGTTGCTTAGCCTGGAGAAGAGGAGACTCAGGAGAGACCTTATTGCTCTCTACAACTACCTGAAGGGAGGTTGTAGACAGGCAGAGGTTGGTCTCTTCTCCCAGGCAACCAGCACCAGAACAAAAGGACACAGTCTCAAGCTACACCAGAGAAGGTTTAGGTTGGAGGTTAGGAAGAAGTTCTATACAGGGAGAGCGATTGGCCATTGGAATGTGCTGCCCAGGGAGGTGGTGGAGTCACCATCACTGGAGGTGTTCAGGAGGAGGCTTGATGGGGTGCTTGGTGCCAGGGTTTAGTTGTTTAGGTGGGTTGGATTAGTTGATGGGTTGGACGCGATGATCTTGAAGGTTTCTTTCAACCTGGTGTATTGTATTGGTTACATGGTTTAGTTGATTAGGTGGGTTGGATAATAGGTTGGACACAATGATTTTGAAGGTCTCTTCCAACCTGGTCTGGTTCTGGTCTATTCTATTCTATTCTATTCTATTCTATTCTATTCTATTCTATTCTATTCTATTCTATTCTATTCTATTCTAAATATGTTGCCCTTGCCCTATCACTACAAGCCCAAGTTCTCCTGTAGCCCCTTTCAGGTACTAGAAGGATGCTTTAAAGTCTCACTGGAACCTTATCCAGGCTGAACAGCCCCAACTCTCAGCTTGTCCCCATAAAGGAGGTGCTCCAGTGCTCTGATCATCTTCACAGCCTCCTCTGGATCCAGTCTAACCATTTCATGTCTTGCTCTGAGGGCCCCAGAGTTGGATGCAGAAATGGCATGCATGTGAGAAATCTAGGGAGAGAATTTGTGTAGTTTGCAATTGGGGAAAGAAGTAGTAATTAAGCAGAAAATGGGTTGTGGAGGGAAGAACTCCTATCTCAGGAGACAATCTGCCCTACTTTCTCTTCTCACATTTGGAAATCTATGAATCTTTTACTTGCTTTATCACTTTTCCTGATTCCCTGCAGGCCAGAGATGACAGCTAAGCCTCTGTTTTATCTTAAACTGTTTAAAGCATGTCAAAAAGTGACTGATGCTGAGTCTGAAAGTGGCTGCATGAATGCAGGAATCCACCTACCAGTTATCCCTCAGTCCAGGGGATCACCTTCGCTTGAATGAAACCATAATGATCATCTCAGAACAGCCAGCGGATTGTTGCAATATATAGAACCACAGAATCACAGAATTGTTTGGGTTGGAAAAGAACTCTATCATCTTTGAGTCCAACTGTCAACCTAGCCCCACCATGGCCATTAAGCCATGACCCAAAGTGCCATGCCCACGCTTCCTGAACATCTCCAGGGATGGTGACTCCACCACCTCCCTGAGCAGCCTCTTCCAACGCCTGACCACGTTTGCAGGAAAGAGATTTTCCTAAAATTCAATATAAATGTCCCCTGGTACAATTTCAGGCCATTTCCTCCTGTTCTAGCACCTGACACTGAAGAAACCCACCCCCACCTCATTCCAACTTCCTTTCAGGGAGTTGTAGAGAACAATGAGGTCTCGCCTCAGCCTTCTCCAGACCAAAAAACACCAGTTCCTCTCCTCACCAGACCTATTATCCAGACCTTTCACCAGCTTTGTTACCTATCACAGTCCAGCAGCTCAGCTGGGGATTAGTCAAAAGATGCTCCAGCAACTCAATCTCTTTCTTATAATGAGCTGCCCAAAACTGATCTTTTATTGCTTCTAGTCAAAGACCAGAAAGTGAGCTGATGCTTTTTTATTCTCACTAGAAGTAATTATTTCTCTCTCAAGCCACTCTGATATCAGGGCATAAAGATGGTATTAATTTTTCACCCTGTGTTGTTAACAGATGTTCTCTGTAAGGACAGGGTCAGACAGATGCACCATGGTCTGTAACCCTCTCAACTGTTTGTTCTGTGGGCTCTCTTTGCTGTCTTGCCTTTCTATTTTTATTGCATTGCACTTCTCACAATTAACTCTAAAATACACTGTTGTCACTGGACTTCAGCAGGGTGAACTACAGGGATGATGGGAGTGGAGCTGCTTCCATGTCTCTCCAAATGGGCTTCCACTGGAATTTGTACAGCAACTTCATTTTAGGAGGCTTTAAATGGTGCTGGAAATTTATATACCTCAAATGCCCTGAATATGTTCAAGGACAGGCTGAATGGGGCCTTGGGCAATCTGGTCTAGTGGAAGGTGTCCCTGCCCATGGCAGGGGGGTTGGAACTAGATGATTTTTAAGGTCTCTTCCAACCCAAACCATTCTATGATTCAACAAAGAGTTATGTGGATAAAGCAAGATAAATCAAGATAGAAACTTCAGACTGTTTATACTCAGCCTGAGCATGAAATGATATGCTCATGTACTGCTTCAGATATTCAAAGTTCTATCATTGGTATTAACATCTCTGAGAAGTGTGACCAACAGGATGAGGGAGCTGATTCTCCCCCTCTGTTCTGCTCTCATGAGACTCCACCTGGAGCACTGCTTCCAGTGCTGGTGGCCCCAGCGAAAGAGGAACAGGGAACTGCTGGAGTGGGTCCAGAGGAGGGCCATGATGATGATCAGGTGGCTGGAGCACCTCTCCTGCGCAGGCTGAGAGAGCTGGAGCTGTTCAAGTTGGAGAAGATAAGTCTCCAGGGAGACTATAGTGGCCTTCTGGTAGCTGAAGAGGGCTACAAGAAAGTCAAGAATGGACATTTTACAAGGGCTTGTAGTGACAGGACAAGAAGGAATGGCCTTGAGCTTGAGGACAGTAGATTTAGACTGGATATTAGGAAGAAATTCTTTCCAGTGAGGGTGGTGAGACAGTGGAACAGGTTGCCCAGGGAGGTCATAGATGCCCCATTTCTAGAGGTGTTCAAGGCCAGGTTGGACAAGGCCTTGGGCAACCAAGTCTGGTTGAGAGGTATCCCTACCCATGGCAGCAGGGGTGGAACTGGATGACTTTTAAGGTCCCTTCCAACCTAAACCATTCTATGAATCTATCAATCTTTGTTAAGTCTGGAGAAGAGGAGGCTGAGGGGAGATGTCATCACTCTACAGCTACCTGAAGGGAAGTTGGAGAGAGGAGGGGGCCAGCCTCTTCTCCTTGGTGTTAGGATTAGGGGAAATGGTTTCAAGCTGCACCTGGGGCGATTTAGGCTGGATGTTAGGAAATATTTCTTCATTGAAAGGGTTCTCAGCCATTGGAATGGTTTGCCCAGGGCAGTGGTGGAGTCACCGTGGCTGGAGGTGTTTAAGCAGCGTGTGGACCTGGCGTTTAGGGACATGATTTAGTACTGGGTCCAGGGTTGGACTGGAGGTTCTTTGAGCTCTCCTCCAACTGGATGTATCCTGTGGTTCTGTGATTCTCTAAGTAATTGCTTTGTGACATTTTTAGATTGAGTGTCATCTGAATGATGACACCTGAACCCGTGTTTGGCAGTTGTCAGGAGGACATTGTCACACCGTTCTTCGCTGGGGGTAGCTCCTGTGAGACAACTGTTTCTTTTTTGGGGGAGAAAAGTGCCTCATACCAGGCACAATTCACCTTATTCTCATGGGATATCTTTTGCTTTTGTGCTGGTGAGAATGTTTGCAGGGAAGTTGGGTTTGTGTGTGTGTGTCCTGTCAACTAGTAATGGGGAATCATGAAAGTAGAAGTTGCTTCTGAATCTGAGAGGGTCTGGACAGCCCACCCAGAGCAGAACATTCCATTGTCCCCATTTTACTGAGATCACAAGAGGTGGAGATGGATACTCTCATTAGCTACACACATCTTACTTTTCTAGGGTAAAACATTTAACAAAGGCTCTCCAAAATCAACAGGGAACTTCCAAATGTCATTTTGGATCTTTGCTTACCATATTGGTTGAATTCAAGCCTTCAACCCTAGTCCTCTTCATCAGCAAACATTCTCTACAACAATAATTCTATTGCTCTTAAGAAGTGATGGTGTAATTGGCCTTGCTGTGCAGTGTTCATGCAGCAGCAGAGACAGAATCACACAGTCATAGAATCATTTTGGTTATACATGACCTTTAAGATCATTGGGTCCAACCAGTATCTAAATCTACCAAGGCTGGTGCTAAATTGTGTTCCTCAGCACCACATCTCTGCCTCTTTTCAACCCCTCCAGGGATGGGGATTCAACCAACTCCCTGGGCAGCCTGTTCCACTCTTGGAGAAAACTTTCAGTTGAGAAGATTCTTCTAATATCCAACTAAACCTCCTCTGGTGCAGCTTCGGGCCATTTCTTCCAATCATCTGACACTAGGGAGAAGAGACCTCAGTCCAGTTTCCTTTCAGGTAGTTGTAGAGAGTCAGGTGATCTCCCCTCAGCCTCCTTTTCTCCATTTTCTCAGCTGCTCCTCACCAGACCTGTTTTCCAGACCCTTCACCAGCTTCATTGCCCTACTCTGCACATGCTCCAGCACCTCAATGTCTTTCTTGCAATGAGGTTCTCAGAACCTGGTACTCAAGGTGTGGCCTCACCAGTACAGAGGGACAATTACTTCCCTGGTCCTGCTGGTCACACTATTCTTAATACTAGCTCCCTGGTAGATGTAATATCTTGAAATGCACACCTCAAATTAAGACATGAATGTCAGTTTTATGGTCTTTATGAACTATTTTAGGTGCACAGTTACTTAATAGAAACTATTTCTTGCTGTAATGTCTTTATTTGCTCTTATTATACCTAGTCTTGGGCATTATGTGCACCAGTTGATTACAGACATTTTGGAATTAATGAGTCCTGTGAATCCTTATCATGATGCTGTGGTAGTGATTAGTGTAAATATGAAGAATAAGACTTGACAAGATACTGGAAAACCTTATTGCCTCCTTTCCAAACAATCCCTGCATGGCACTGCATAATTTACCCTCTGAAGGATGTTTCAAACATCAGAAGTGTGGTGAAAAACTTGGACAGGATTGCCTTGGATAGGGAGGTGGTGTGCAAACCATTGTTTAGTAATTTAGGTTAGTTAATTAACTTTATACCATATTGTAAAAACATTTAAAAAAACCCTGAAGGGCTATAGGGTCTTTTTATGTGACCTTCATCAAAGCACTGTTCATTGAAATAGTTCCAAAGTAATTCATTGTCCCCTGCTTACACCATCGTAGTAGGGTTTAATTTGTGCAGAGGTCATAATTGTAAGGCACTCATCACCTTCTGAGAGGTCTGCTACAGGCCATAGAATCATAGAATGGCTCAGGATGAAAGGGACCTCAGAGATAACCTACTCCAACTCCCCTGCCAGAGGCATGGACACCTCTCAGCTAGACTCAGTTAAGTTCCAAGGCCTCACCCAATCTAGTCTTAAACACTTCTTGGGAGGGGGCATCCACAGCTGCTCTGGGCAATCTATTCCAGAGTCTCACCACCTTCATACTGAGGAACTTCTTCCTAAGCACTGGTTAGGCCACACCTTGAGTCCTGTGTCCAGTTCCGGGCCCCTCAGTTTAGGAAAGATGTTGAGTTGCTGGAATGTGTCCAGAGAAGGGCAACAAAGCTGGGGAGGGGTTTGGAGCACAAGCCCTATGAGGAGAAACTTCTTAGCCTGGAGAAGAGGAGATTGCTTAGCCTGGAGAAGAGGAGGCTCAGGGGAGACCTTATTGCTCTCTACAACTACCTGAAGGGAGGTTGTAGCCAGGTGGGGGTTGGTCTCTTCTCCCAGGCAACCAGCACCAGAACAAGAGGACACAGTCTCAAGCTGCACCAGGGGAGGTTCAGGCTGGATGTTAAGAAGAAGTTCTTCACAGGAAGCGTGATTGGCCATTGGAATGTGCTGCCCAGGGAGGTGGTGGAGTCACCATCACTGGAGGTGTTTAGGAAGAGACTGGATGGGGTGCTTGGTTGTATGGTTTAGTTGATTAGATGGTGTTGGGTGATAGGTTGGACTCGATGATCTCAAAGATCTTTTCCAACCTGGTTAATTCCATTCCATTCCATTCCATTCCATTCCATTCCATTCCATTCCATTCCATTCCATTCCATCCTATCCTATCCTATCCTATCCTATCCTATCCTATCCTATCCTATCCTATCCTATCCTATCCTATCCTATGGTCCAGTCTAAACCTGCTTAAAGCCATTCTCCCTTGTCCTTCTCCCTTGTCCTATTGCTAGACACCCTCATGAAAAGTCCCTCTCCAGCCTTACTGTAGGCTCCCTTTTGGTATTGGAAGGCAGGTTTGAGCCCCCCCACCCCCAAGACTTCTCCAGGCTGAACTGTCCCATCTCATCCTATCCTCATACCAGAGGTGCTCCAGCTCCTAGATCATCCTTGTGGCCTTCCTCTGGACTTGCTCCAACAGTTTTATGTCCTTTTATGATGACACCAGACCTGGATGTAGTATTTGAGGTGAGGTCTCAGAAGAGCAGAATAAAGGGGCAGAATCACCTTTCCTGATCTGCTGACTGCACTCCTTTTGATGCAGGATACAGTTGCCTTCTGGGAGGCAGGAGCACACTGCAGGGTCATGTTGAACTTCTCCTCTTTTGTATGATTTCTCAAAAAAAATGATGTCACTGGCAGTATGGACACAGGAAGAGAAGCAGATTTTCCAAGTGCAAACTGCACAAGGTGAAAGCATGGGGTACCCAGGCAAATGCTAGGATTTAGTCACAGGTTCTGTCAATGCCTCACTTCTCAACCATTGGAAAAAAGGACAATAATATCTCTGTCTTGTGAAGGCATAGAAAAATAATTTGGGTCTTCCAAGCATCTCCCAGTTAAACAAAGGCTGGAGATCATTAGAGGAATAGATCTGCCAATGGGCTGATGAATGAATCAGTGTCAAAAGAAAGTGATAAGCTACACATCATCATAACCAGCAGGTTGATGGTCCTCCACCTACCCCCCTACTCTACCCTACTCAGGCCAAATCTGGAGCATTGTATCCAGTTCTGGGACCCCCAGTTCAAGTCCTGAGGCTGTTTAGCCTGGAGAAGAGCAGCCTGAGAGAAGATCTTCTCAATTCCCAGTAAGAGATAGGGGGTGAGGGGCAAGAGGATGGGGCCTGACTCTTCTCATTGGTGCCCAGAGACAGAGCAAAGGCCAATGGGCACAAATTGGAACCCAGGAGGTTCCACCTAAACATGAGGGGAAAATTCTTTGCTGTGAGGGTGCTGGAGCCCTGGAGAAGGCTGCCCAGAGAGGTTGTGGAGTTTCCTTCTCTGGAGAGATTCCAAACCCCCCATTGCAACATGGGGACAATGTGATCCTGGACAAGCTGCTCTGGGTGACCCTGCTTTAGCAGAGGGGTTAGGCTAGATGCTCCCTTCCAACCCCCACCACGCTGGGATTCTTTAAGAGGAGTTCATTTCAGCAGAAGGGAAGTTCTGTGTTATGCAATATTCTTTCCTAGAACTTGCAGCTGTGAGAATGGTTTCATTGCAGATGGGTTGTGAGAAGGGGCACTGGTGACACGGCTAGAAAGGCAGAAGTTTCAAAGAGAGTGACATTTGAGGTTTGGTGGGGGTGGTGCTTGTTTCTTGTTTGGTTTGGGGTTTTTGGTTTGTTTTGTAAGGGGGTTTTGTTTGTATGTTTGTTTGTTGGGTCTTTTATCATTGCCCTAATTATAAATGTAAACCAAAACTCTTTGTTTTAAACTTCATTTCTTTTTCTTTCTCTCCTACAGCTGGTGGCCAATGCAATCCTTTTTGTCAGTGTAAATTTGTACGGGGTCTTTGTGAGGATTTTGACAGAAAGGGCTCAGAGGAAGGCATTCCTTCAGGCCAGGAACTGCATTGAAGACAGACTGAGGCTGGAGGATGAAAATGAAAAACAGGTCAGTTTCTATGCCTGCCTTCTTTATTTCTCTGTTTTTCTTGTGAGGTGACTGTAGTTGTGTGAACCTCAGGTGAGGACACTGGTGACAACTGCATGCTGGGGCATACGTGTGGTTCCATCATGAGGGAAGGGTGCTGCTGCCTTCCTTTTGCTTCAGCTCTTTCTCCCCAGTGCATGCATACCTTTCACTTGCAACACACACAGAAGATGCAGGCTGACCCCACAGCTGCTGTCAGGCATTTTAGGGCTGAAGCAACTTCAACTTCTATTCCAGTCCATGGGGTTTTTGGTTCATGTTACGATATGCTGTGAATACTTTTATTCTGCCTGTGTGTGCTGCTATAAACTGTTTGCATTTGTAACACCTATAAACAGAAGACAACATTGTGGGGACAAGGGGCTGCACCAATATACATGAATAACCATGACAACAACCAAAGCATTTTCTCCAAAGCCTCCTTTGTAGTTTGATAGTTTATTTCACACAATTTAATGACTCAATCTTCCAAGCAGATTTGGAAACAATGAGAAAAAAAACACTGTACTGTGGGTCTTTCTGTTTTTACTCACTGGTCTGAATCTTAAACCTACTCAGATATAGTCACCTTTAAGGTTTGGACTAGATTTTTCTCTCTGTCTAGCTGACAATAGAGGACTACACTGAAATACAAAGTTATGACTCCATTGATCTCTGTGGAATGATGGTAACTTATGGTAATAAAGGACTTAGAGTGGCATTCAAACCTTAACCATACAAGATCCTCAAAGCCTGTGGAGGCTTTAGAATGACAAGGGTTGGAAGGAACCCCTGGAGGTCATCCACTCCAGCCTTGCTGCTAATGCAGGATCACCTAGGTCAGGTGGCACAGGAGCTGTCCAGGAGGGTTTTGAAAGTCAGCTTTCTGAGTTGAGTGAATGCATTTTTAGGACCTGAACATATTCTGCCATAAGTGGACGTTTCCTTTGAACAACTGTGTATCTTTGCTCTCTCTTTAAAAAGGGTATTAGGATCAAAGCCTTTAGGCTTGCTTCTGGTCTTTTGTAATCCAGATTCACAAAGGCATAATTGTGCCATAAGGGAATTTTCACAGAAATTAGGCAACCCTAACATCTGTGCCTTTGAAAGTGCACTTCTGGGATCCAGCATGACAAATAATCATAGCACAGCACAGCACAGTTTTGGTTGGAAAAGCCCTCTAAGGACATTGAATCCAACCTTCAACCTAAGACCACTACAGCCGTTAAACCATGCCCCAAAGTGCCATGTCCACGTGTTTCTTGAGCACCTCCAGGGATGCTGACTCCACCACCTGCATGGGCAGCCTGTTCCAGTGTTTAAGAACCCTTTCAGCCAAGATGTTTCTTCTCATATCCAACCTAAACCTCCCCTGGTGCAATTTCTCTCCATTTCCTCTTGTTCTGCCACCTGCTACTGATTTTTGTGTTGCAGTATACAGGTGAGTGCCGAGAACACACCTTTCTCCTACACTTGTGAAATTTAGCTTTACACAACACAGTGTAAAGCTCAATGCAGTGCTGAAATATGATAATTACCTGCCAGAAGTATCACCAAAAATATTTTCTGGGCTGCTCTTGCACTGCATTAGAATACTGCTAAAGCCAGGGTGAGAATTAAGATGTGATTACAGACTGCAAAATTATTCTGCAGTTGCTGGGGCTCAGTGTATCCCAAGTTACCAGCTGGCAGCACTCAAGAGTGTTTGAGAGGAAAAGAGATGTTGCTGACCTAGTTCAATTTTTGTGATCATTCCTGTAGTTTTGTTCCCTGAAGTACCAACATTACCTGTTAAAAAAGACTGCATTTCTTTCATTAAGCTTTCTTGTCCCATTCAAGGGCTCTGACCTAAAATCCATCGCTGTTTTATGTTGAGAACTTTAATCCAAAATGCTAAAACCCTTTCCTGGTATTTCTCTGCATGTCTCTGAGGGGGAAAGGAAAGAACATGCTCTTGGCTTTTGAATCTACCCAGCCTTCTGGAGTTAGTGTTGACTGTGTGAGACAGATAGCACAGATGAAACTGTGAAGTTTCTTCCTCGTCCTACTTACAATACTTCTCCCATGGGATGCATTTCTAGTAGCAGTCCTGTGTGGTAACGTCGATACATCTGCTTTCATGAGCAACAAATGCTGTAGAACTTTCAGAGTCACGGGCTCACAGAGTGGTGGTGATTGGAAGGGACCTCTGAAGATGATCTAGTCCAACCTCCCTGCTAGAATCGGATCACTGAGAGTAAATCACACCGGAGTGTGTGCAGGCAGGTTTAGAGTGCCTCCAGAGACAGAGAGACTCATCACACATGTGTTTACAAGCAGGCTTTGAAAGCGTTGCTAGGGAGAAGGGGAGCAGATGGACCCTGGCTATTTTTAAATTCATTTTGATATTTACTCTGTTCTCTTTTATCTGTGGACACAACAAATGACCAGCCTCGATGGTGGCATCGAGTGTTTGTCACATTGCTGACTGCAATTCCAGAGTAACACCAGAAGTGAAGGCCAAGAACCAAATCAGTTTTAGATCATGAAAGAATAATTATAATCATTTACTTGGGATGAATTCCTTCTCTCACTGCCTATAAATCTCAGCAGCAAGGCCATCCTCTGAAGAGCAAGAATTTAATAAGAAGCATTGTGAGCTGGGCCTTGTTGCCTGGGATTGCACTTACTCTGTTCCTGCTCACTCAGAGCACCTGAGCTCTTCCCCTCTTCCCCTTTACTCCTGTTGTACCATTTCTCCATATCCATTAATTTTAGATCATCCTTTCTCCATAGAACTGTCTCAGTAGGAAAAAAACCTCTAAGATCATCGAGTCCAACCTTAACCTAAGACCACCATGGCCATTAAGCCATATCCTGAAGTAGCAAAGCAAGGCATTGTCACCCTGCTCAACGGGGGACCCCAGGCGTGGGGCACAGTGACTAGAAAAGTGCCCAGGAAAGAAAGACCTGGAGGTGCTGATGACAGCCAGCTGAAGATGAGCCAGCAGGGTGCCCAAGTGGCCAAGAAGGCCAACAGCATCCTGGCCTCTGGCAGGAACAGTGTGAACAGGACCAGGGAAGTGATTGTCCTCCTGGACTCAGCACTGGTAAGGCCACACCTCAAATACTGGATTCAGTTTTGTGCCTCTCACTCTAAGGAGGACGCTGAGGTACTGGAGCATGTCCAGAGAAGGGCAATGAAGTTGGTGAAGGGTCTAGGAACAGACCTGGTGAGGAGCAGCTGAGAGCACTGGAGTTGTTTAGTCTGGAGGAGACTGAGGGAAGACCTTCTGGCACTCTACAACTCTCTGAAAGGAAGTTGGTGTGGATTGGTCTCTTCTCCCTAGTATCAGGTGACAGAACAAGAGGAAACATCCTAAAATAGTGCCAGGAGAGGTTTAGTTTGGGTATTAGGAAACATTTGTTTCGTGAAAGAGTGGTCAAGCATTGGAACAGGCTGTCTAGGGAAACACTCAGAAAATGTGTGGATATGGTTTTTCCAGACCTGGTTTAATGGGCATGATGGCCTTAGAAGTCTTTTCCAACCTGTTCTGCAGACCCTTCACCAACCTCATTGCCCTTCTCTGGACCCACTCCAGCACCTCAATGTCCTTCTTGGAGTGAGGGAGGACTTCAAAACTGAAGCCAGTGCTCAAGGTGTGACCTCTCCTGCCTCTTCACTGAGCTGGAGATTTGATTAATAACTATCCAAGGGGAATGAAATGGTGTCAGCAAATGACATTGTGGGTCCCTGTACAGAATAATTTGAACTGCTGCTTAGGACATTTTGGGTTCAAATTCCCTGCTGGGTTCAGATCTGCCTTCAAAACAATTTGATCTAGACATTACACATTTTGGATATATGCACTACCTCCTTTGAGTGGAAGGACAACTGCACAGCAGCCCTCCAGTGATTTTTGTCCATTCTGCTTTATTTCAAGCACTGGGGGGTGGGGGGAGAAAAAAACCAAAATGTTATGTTCAAATAACATAAACCACGTTGGACTTTTGCTCTTGTAATGGATAACAGGTTGCTGGGTTGGGATTTTTTGTGTTTTGGGTTTGGCTTTTTCCCCCCTTTTTTTTCCCCACTTCCAGTTCAGCAGCCAAAGTGAAGAATTAGTGATTTGCACTGCCTCAGGCAGAAGTCATTTCTAAGGTGCCTGACAGTGTGCTGCTTATCAATGCAGAATCAGGTTCTCCTCATCCTTTTTTATTCTCAGCATCTCGTGCCTTTTGTCATTGCAGCACGGGAGAAAATATGAAATTCATCCTTAAAGCCCAGGCCCTGTTCTCATAACCCTTAATACCAGCTCTGTGCATCAGCAGATTGCCCACCAGCCAAAATTTCATCTGGACCTTGTGTGGGCACGTAACCCATGTTCTTGTCAAATAGCTCGTGTGCAGCAGGGACATCATCCTGACTGCACAGAAATTGCAAGGCAAGAGATGATGCTTGATCCTCTGCAGAAGCCAGCCAAAGCAATCTCTGACAAATGCAGGTGGACTAACTACTGCCCTTCTTAGCCAGAAGAGCACACTGCTGTCCCATGGGTAACTTAGCGTCCACCAGGACTCCCAGGTTCTTCTCCACGGAGCTGCTTTCCTGCATTTGAACCCCTCACCTGTACTGGTGCCAGGGGTTATTGCTCCTCAGGTGCAAGACTCTACACTGATCTTTGTTGAACTTCATTAGGATGAGAAAATGTACCTTGTGTACTGTGTCCAGTTCTGGGCCCCTCAATTTAAGGACATTGAGGCTCTTGAACATGTCCAGAGAAGGGCAACGAGGCTGGGGAGAGGCCTCAGGCACAAGCCCTACGAGGAGAGGCTGAAGGAGCTGGGATTGTTTAGCCTGGAGAAGAGGAGGATCAGGGGAGACCTTATTGCTGTCTACAACTACCAGAAGGGAGGTTGTAGCCAGGAGGGGGTTGGTCTCTTATTCCAGACAACCAGCACCAGAACAAGAGGACACAGTCTCAAACTGCGCCAGGGGAAGTTTAGGCTCAAAGTAAAGGAGAAAGTTCTTCACAGAGAGAGTTGTTATCCATTGGAATGTGCTGCTCAGGGAAGTGGTGGAGTCACCATCCCTGGAGGTGTTCAAGAGGGGATTGAAGTGGCACTTGGTGCCATGGTGTAGTAGTCATGAGGTGTGGGTGACAGGTTGGACTTGATGATCTTTGAGGTCTTTTCCAACCTTATTGATTCTATGATTCTAAGATGTGCCAAGGGACACTTTAGTTGGACATCAGGAAAAATTTCTTCCCTGAACAGTTTGTCAAGCTCTAGAACAGGCTGCTCAGGGAAATGGTGGAAGGATTTAAAAAGATACATAGATGTGGGAGGAGGCAGATGGTTTAGTGGTGACCTGACAGTGCTGGGTAAACAGTTGGACTTGTTGCTCCTAAAGGTCTCTCTCAATCTAAACAGTTCTGTGATTCTAATTTTAGTTGCATGGTGAGCCTGAACCACATTCAAGATGTGTTCTGTGTTACAAGAAGGCTTAAAGCTGAATTTATCCCTTCACTAAACCACAACCTTACGCTGGAAAATTCACCTTCAAAACTGTGTTTGTTCTTTTCTATGACATGGTTTAGCATCAATCTTTGCAGAGTTAGGTAATATTTGGACTTGATGGTATCAAAGGTCTTTTCCAACTGAAACAGTTCTGTGATTCTCTGTCATAGTTAAGAACACTGGCTACAGTGCATCAGATCCTTAAGTTAAATAGCACACCAAATACTTCAAAGGTACTTTCCTGTGGCTGATTTCTTAAGTTAGAGCAATTTCCGTGCCAGCACTGCTCTGTAGACACTCATGCAATATTTTTATGTATTTTAGGAGGATGCCACATTATAAAGTAATGCAACCTCAGGAATGGCTCCTGGTGTTCTTCCCTCAGCATGCAGGAATTCATAGTGAGCTTTAAAGTGGCATTAGGAAAGTTCTTTTTGACATATTCTTATTGCTCTCCACAGAATTGTTTTTGCTTCTAGAGGAAGCTGGGATTATTTAGCCAGAAGATGAGGAGTTGTGAGAGGAGACCTTACTGCTCTCTACAATTCTTGCTTTCCTGAAAGGAGAAAGGGAAGATAAGAGAGTAACTGTGAGCCATTGACTTATTATGAGATCACAGGTTCCTTTCAACTGATATTTATAGATCATAGATATAATTTTAATACAAAATAGCTGAGATTTCACCATTTACAGGTTGGACTCGATGATCTTTGAGGTCTCTTCCAACCTTAGTGATACTGTGAGTTTGTTATGAGGCTGGTGTTGGCCTCTTCTCCCAAGTAACTAACAGCAGGACAAGACAAAACACCCTCAAGCTGCACCAGGGAAGGTTTAGGTTGGATAGTAGGAAGAATTTCTTCCCTGCAAGAGTGGTCAGATATTGAAACTGGAAACAGGATGCCCAGGAAGGTGTTCTAAAACTTAGTACATGTGGCATTTTGGGACACGGGCTAGTAGTTGCAGCATCACAGAGTATAGTTGGTTGGAAGAGACAGAATACAGATAAACCAGGTTGGAAAAGTGCAGGAGAAGGGCTGTTTTCGAGATCATCAAGTCCAACCTATCACCCAACACCAGCTAATCAACTAAACCGTGGCACTAAGTGCCTCATTCAAGTCTCCTTTTAAACACCTCCAGTGATGGTGACTCCACCACCTCCCTGGGCAGCCATTCCAATGGCCAATCACTCTTTCTGTGAAGATTTCTTCCTAACATCCAGCCTAAACCTTTCCTCCAATCTTCAATCCAGCACTGTAAGGCCAACACTAAAGCACAGAATCATAGAATAGAATCAACCAGGTTGGAAAAGACCTCAGAGATCATCTAGTCCAACCCATCACCTAACACCTCATGACAACTAAACCATGGCTCCAAGTGCCACATGCAATCCTTCTTTGAACACCTCAAGGAATGGGGACTCCACCACCTCCCTGGGCAGCACACTCCATGACCCTAAGTTCCAGGTGCATCTGCCACTGAAACACCTCCAGGGATGGTGACTTCACCACTGCCCTGGGCAGACCATTCCAATGTTTATAACCCTTTCAGTGAATAAATATTTTTCTAATATCCATCCTAAACCAAGGAGGAAAGCTGATGGGCTGCTTAGATGTGGTATTTTAGGGAGCAGGTGATATTAGCTTTAAAGTCAGGGATCATGGAATCGTGGAAATTTGGGGTTGGAAGGGATTTACACAGGAAAAACATGGAGTTGTTATGTAGAAGGCTGGACTTGATGATCTTAGAGGACTTTTCCAACCTTAATGATACTATGATTCTAAGTGTCCCAATGATAATATAAAGCTAGCTAATGCTTCAACACAAGCTTGATACAACTTGTGTGGCACTCCTCAAACACAAGGCAGTTCCACCATGGACCAGCGACTCTCTCACACAGCTGCTTCACACGACAGCAGCTGGCATAGCTTCGTGTGCAGTTTGCCAACTGGTTCCTGAGTTGTTGTGTTCCTGCTTAAGCGCAGATTATCTCCATGAGTAGGATATGGAGCTGGGCACTTTGCTTTCATTCCAGTGTGTAACATCATATGCTGTTGGCACGTGGATACTCACAGATTGCACTCAGTTGGAAGAGACCCATGAAGGTCATCTTGTCCAACCCCCCACCCCGGAGTGAGAATGAACACCTCCAGTTAGATCAGGCTGCCCAGTGCCACACTGACTCTGATCTTGAATGTCTCCAGAGATGGGGTCTCAACCACAACTCTGGGAAGCCTGTTCCAGTATTTCACCACTCTCATTGCAAAGAACTGCCTTATGCCCAACCTAAATCTACCCTGCTCCAGTTTCAAACCATTGCCCCTCATCCTATTGCTACAGTCCTTCTAAACAGTCCCTCCCCAGCCTTCCTGTTGGCCCTTTTCAGATATTGAAATATTGCTCTAATGTATCCCTGAGCCTTCTCTTTTCCAGGCTGTACAGCCCCAGTTCTTTCAGCCTTTCTTCATAGGAGAGGTGCTCCAGCCCCCTTGTGGCCCCTCCAGCAGGTCCATGTCTCTCTTGTGTTTGGTGCTCCAGAGCCAGACACAGTACTCCAGGTGAGGTCTCATCAGAGCAGAGCAGAAGAGTCACCTTTCTTGACCTGCTGTCCATGCTGCTTTTGAAGCAGCCCAGGATGCGATTTGCCTTTGCCACAAGTGCACACTGGTGGCTCATGTCCAGCTTCTCATCCACCAGCACCCCCAAGTCCTTTCCTGCAGGGCTGCTCTCAATTTCATCATCCTACTGCCTGGTTTGTTACTGAGGGTTTATCAAGATGTTTCATCTGTTCCTTTTTGGCCAGTCTTCTGTGAAGGAAAAGAGAGAGCTTCCATCTCTGCAGCTGGGGAAGAATTATAATACAGTCTAAGCTGTTGGGGTTTTTCACTTGGTTTTGTTGGGGTTTGGGGGAGGGTTGGTGGTTTTTTTTGTTGGCTGTGTGTGGTTTTGAATTCGTTTTTCTTTTCAGGCTTGTCATCCTGGAGTGAACTTCTGTTTGCCACGTAATTCAAATTCTTTCCAGGTTTTCTGTTCCCCATTACCTCTTCAACATAAACTGATTTCATTTGGAATTTAGCCTCCCTTCAGGCACATTTGATTAGGAATTCCCCAGTCTGACGAGGTAATAATGAACTAAATCTGAATCCCAATTGTTATTTTAATTGAGTGAATACACTCATTACTTCCTTAACATGCTCATGATTGGTCCTTGTTTTTCCTCTTTGGAAGGCAAGGAGATTTTCTGCTGATGACTTCAGGCTCATTTCCCTCCTCTGTGAAGGCCAAATGAGGACAAGGAGCAAAGACTTCTAGAATTTTCTGATCTTGATTAGAAAAATTCTAGGTTCTTCAAAGCAAAATAGTATACCCTTGTCTCTGGAGATTGTGGCATCTATGTCATTTTACTGTTTTGTGCTGTGATTTGTTTTTTGTTTGGGTTTTCCAAGACCTCTGTGTCTTGGAACAAGGAAATGCTTACCACTTATGACTTCTTCCTTGGGTTCTACTATTACTGCTTTTCACTTCAGGTTCCTGCCTTTTCAAAATCCTTTATCTTCTTACACCCACTACTGAGCTCAGTTTCTGTGCAGCAGTGAGTCCCTAGCATTCCTCTGATTCTTTCTCTATGCTGGATCATCAGTTGCAGAGTGTGTCTGGAGGTAACAGAATCACAGAATGCCTCAGTTTGAAAGGGACCCTTGAAGGTCATCTTGCTCAAGCCCCCCACAGTAAGCAGGGACATCTCCACGAGCCAACAATGTGCACTTGTAGCCCAGAAGATGAATCACATCCTGGGCTGCATCAAAAGCAGTGTGGCCAGCAGAACAAGAGAGGTGATTCTGTCACTCTGCTCCAGTGAGATGTGTCTGTGTCCAGCTCTGGGGACCCCAACACAGGAGAGACATTGATCTGCCAAAGTGGGTCCAGAGGAGGGCTAACAAAGATGATCAGAGGGCTGGAGCACCTGGCCTGTGGTGACAGATGGAGAAAGTTGGGGCTGTTTAACCTTGGGAAGAGAAGGCTCCAGGGAGACCTTGTAACTATACTTCAATATCAGAAGGGGAGCTGCAGAAAGCCTGGGGAAGGATTGTTTAGATGGGCTTGTAGTGATAGGATGAGGGGCAGTGTTTTGAAACTGGAACAGGGTAGGTTCAGGTTGGACATAAAGAGGAAGTTCTTCACAATGATGGTGGTGAAATACTGGAGCAGGCTGCCAAGGGAAGTGCTTGAGCACCTCTCCCTGAAGACACTCACCGTCAGACTTAATGTGGCCCTGTGCAGCTTGATCTAGTTGAATGTGTCTCTGCTGACTGCTGCAGATTGGACAAGATGATCTTTGAGGGTCCCTTCCAACCCAATGGAATCTGTGAAATGCTATTGTAAACATGGCAATTCAGGACATGGGGTAGTGACTATAGTGGTGTTGAGGGTGGACATGTGGCCTTTTCTAACCTTCATGTTTCTATAGTTCTGATGATTCTATGATTCTGTTGTGTTGGGTTTTTTTTCCCCCTGCCAAGAATAAGAATGATTTCAAGCTATCTGTACTAGAGAATGGTCCCATTATATCCACATGGCCACCTGCCATAAGGCAAATCAGGATACCTTAAGTATAAAATACACTGTTTACTTTAGCTGCTTCTTACTCAAGTTTGCTTCCAGTAGGAAGATATCCATTCACTGAAATGAGTACCAACTTTTTGCTGTCAAGCTCTCTGTGCTGCTTTTGTGGACACATTGAATTGTGCTGGTTAGGTATCAGAGAAAGTGAAGACCAGGAGGGTGGGGGGAAAATAAAAATAGTAATGTTAGGCTGATGCTGCAGTCATTTATTCATTGACAGGTTATGCCTAATGTTAATGCTGTGAGCCTGCCTTTCTGAAGATTAATCCTTACTGACATATTTCTAGAGCATTCTGATTTCAGAGATATGAGGGCAACCAAAGCAGGCTATGCTATTTATACTTCCCCTTTCCTTGTTTATCCTCATAGCCCCTCTCTGCTCTTGCTCCTGTTACCCTACTAGCAAACTCACAGAGCATTCTGGAATCACACTTCCCTTTTTTAGGAGGGTGCCACATAAAGACTCTGCAGTCATAAATATTCTGGAATCACATTTCCTTTTTTTAGGAGTGGTGCACACAGATATTCTGCAGTCCTTCAGTCTTGGGTATCCAAAGTGTTTTACAGGCAGGGATTGCCAGCTTGTTTCATCTCACCTGGATCCAGCCTCCTTTCAGAGAGTTGTAGAGAGCAATGAGGTCTCCCCTCAGCCTCTTCTCCAGACTAGAGAGCCCTAGTTGCCTCAGCTGCTCCACACAAGACCTGTTCTTCAGACCCCTCACCAGCTTCACTGTCCTTCTCTAGACATGCTGCAGGACCATAATGTCTTTCCCATAGTGAGATGTCCAAAACTGAACAGACTATTCAAGTGTGACCTCACCAGTACTGAGTCCAGAGGGACAGTCTGATTGTGTGGATGGTGTCTTAAAGGCACAACAGAGTGCTGAATTTTCCTCATTTTTTTTTTACCCCCCACTCCATTTTGTGCCTGCTGTCCTGTGAACTTTGTACCATGAAAACAGTTTTAGGGTCTCTTTACACCTTGTCTCCAGCCCAATGCTTCTGCACTACATGCTGCCCATTACTCTTCCTGTCTTTGCCAAGACATCATGCTTCCTTACTTCTTTCATAAAGTCTTACCTTCTCCTCCATCATAACTCCAAATATTCCACGTGGAACCTATCAATGCCTTGTTAACCACTGTGCTGATATGTCCTGCCTTACCTTTATTCCCTTCCACCTCAACAACTGGGCTCAGATTTGGGCTCCTCACTACAAGGAGGACATTGAGTAGGTGCAGAGAAGGGCAACAGAGATGTTGAAGGCTCTGGAGATGATGTCTTAGGGAGGAGTAGCTGAGGGAACTGGGGAAGTTTAGTCTGGAGAAGAGGAGGCTGAGGGGCCCTTCTGGCTCTCTATAACTCTCTGAAAGGAGATTGGAGCCAGGTAAGGGTTGGTCTCTTCTCCCCATTATCAGGTAGTAGAATGAGAGGAAATGGCCTGAAATTGCACCAGGGGAGGTTGAGGTTGGAGATTAAGGAAAACTTCTTTCCTGCAAGAGTGGTCAGGCATTGGAACAGGCTGCTCAGGGAGGCGTTCAAGAAATGTGTGGGCATGTGTAAAGGTCTCGATCCGGAGAGGGAAAGAGATTCAGGTTTTTAATGAATATTCCCGTGTTGTGAAATTAGAGGCACAAACGAGGCCAAAATATCAACAGCTAGACTATTTATTACATAAATACAGTGGATGGACATAAATACAGTGGATGGATCAGAAGGGGAGAGAGAGAAAATAGAGAAGAGGAAAGGAATTATATTACCACACCCCTCACCCCCCAAGACAGTTTGAGTCTGTGGAGGAAAGGTGCTGCAGGAGATGTTGGGTCTGTAGAGAAACGGTGCTGAGGCTTTGGCTGTAGAAGAGATGTGGTCCTCTGGGCAGCTTCTTCAGCTCCATGAGTTGCAGCAGCCGGAACTTAGGGCACAGAGAGAGGGTTTACAGAGTCCAAGGTCCGTTGTGTTGGCCCCATGATGTTTCCAGCGTGTGGTGCTGCATTTTGCTTCTCCAGTTTTCTTCTCCGTTTTAATTCTACTAAGCCAGTAGTTGCTCCAGTCTTTTATACAGTTTTTTTAGTCCTCAGGCAAGTGTCCAGGTATCGTTCCCCAGGAAATCTTTTTGAGTACTCCGGTGAGTTTGGGCAGCCGTCTGGATGGAAGGGGGGGAGGCCTCCGGCTCCTCCTGCTCCATCTACCTACCCACACACTCATTACACATCAGGAAACAGGTGGTGATTCCATTGTCCTTTCCTGGGGTATCTGATGGCTGGAAATGATCTTGTCCTGAAGGCATGATGGCTGGGCCCTTGGGCCATTGTTGTAGGCCAGCTGCAGTTCAGTGAGCAAGGTTATCTTTGCACCTTCCAAGAGTCCTACAAGTGGCTCTGCCCAACGCACATCAGCTATTGTCTGGGCAAGCAGCAAGTGATTTTATCTTTGTTGAGTCACACCAGGAGAGACAAGCTTTAGTCTCTCACAGCATGGCACCTGGGGACACGGTTCAATGACCACTGGATGGACTCTATGATCTTAGAGGTGTTTTCCAACCAAAACACTTTTGTGATTTTAAGATTCTATGTTTCTCTTTAAGGAAGAATAATCAGTAAAGCACTGAAAGATGTCAAATTGGTCTGGTACAGGTTTAGTCATCCTTAACCTATCTTGCAGCTCACTCACAAGCATATTGATCATCTACCTGTATGCTCCTTGCCTACTCAAAATCTGTGCATTAGATATCACCTTTGTGGATGGCCTATTATGATCATCATCATGCTTCACTAATAAATATAACTCATTTAAAAATCTCAAGAATGTAAGAATAGAATTAACCAGGTTGGAAGAGACCTTGGAGATCATGTGTCCAACCTATCACCCAACACCATCTAATCAACTAAACCATGGCACCAAGCACCCCATCCAGTCTCTTCCTAAACACCTCCAGTGATGGTGGCTCCACCACCTCCCTGGGCAGCCCACTCCAATGGGCAATCATGCTTTCTGGGAAGAACTTCTTCCTAACATCCAGCCTAAATCTCCCCTGGTGCAGCTTGAGACTGTGTCCTCTTGTTCTGGTGCTGGTTGCCTGGGAGAAGAGACCAACCCCCACCTGGCTACCACCTCCCTTCAGGTAGTTGTAGACAGCAATAAGGTCTCCTCTGAGCCTCCTCTTCTCCAGGCTAAGCAAGCCCAGCTCCCTCAGCCTCTCCTCATAGGGCTTGTGCTTCAAACCCCTCCCCAGCTTCATTGCCCTTTTCTGGACACATTACAGCAAGTCAACATCTCACCAGACTTGTTCTCTAGACCTACATCAGCCTTACTGCCCTCCTCCAGACCCTCTCCAGCATGTCAATGTCTTTGTTGTAACGAAAGACCCCAAAACCAAATTCAGTCTTTCCAGCAATCAACAACAAAAACCACTTTAACGTTGGGGATGTTTCTCTGCCTTTGCATATTTTCTTCCTTTGTTATGTACATAATGGTGCTGAGGTAACATTGAGCAATTCCTAGCTGCCATGGTGGGCACATTTTTGACTGGTTTTGAAGTCAAGTGAATGTTTGTTCTTTCTCTTATTTCATAAAATCATAGAATCAGAGAATGGTTTGGGCTGGAATGGTCCTTAAAGATCATCTAGCTCAAATCCCCTACTGTAGGCAGGGTCACATTCCACTAGACCAGGTTGCTCAAGGCCCTGTTTAACCTACCTTTGAACACCTCCAAGGAGATAAACCAACCTGTTCTATCCTGGTTTCTTGCAGTGCTTCACTGTTCCAGGAGAAGAAAATCTGCATGTTTTTCCCTAAATTGAGTGTCCTTTTCAAAATTAATGAGGATTTCTGCACCATTAATAGAGAGTTAGTTAATGAGGATCAGAGAGTTGGCAGAGGCAGTCCAGTTTAGCATCCCAAATCCCAGGCTAGGGCTGTCAGTTTAAAAATCAAAATGCCTTGAAACACTGCTATGAATGGGGAAAGAGAGGTCTGCATCTGTCATTTTGTTTTGCTGTTGAGGTTTGTGCAGGGAATGCCAAATCATTGACAGGCAATTACAGCCTCCAAAAGGAATCTTGTTTCTCAGCATGTGATTTCACTTCAGACCGTGTTTATGCTGAGTGAAGATTTACAGCAGGAGAAGAGAGTACAGGTTCCAGAAATAGCTTCAGTTGGTCGTTTGGCCAAGATTTAATTCTCTGGCTAGAGACCAGCTGTAATAAGCCTAAACAGCATTGTGGATCAGTGAGAAAGGTGAAAATGTGCAAGTGTTTCTCTCTACTAGGCCCAGCAATTTGGGTTATGACAGATATTGAGGCTACCTCAATAGACCAACATTTGTCCCCAGTAAGAAGGCCTGCAGCTTGAGTGTTGGTTTGCTCTAGGCAGAGTTGTGGGTAATTGATTAGTGCTCCCTATCCCACTCTTTCAGGCTTTCACTTGTCACCACCAGCCCCCATCAGATGCAAAAACCACTGAAGCATGAATCACAGAACACATCCAGTTGGATGAGACTTCAAAAATCATCCAGTCCAGCCTTCAACCCAGCACTGAAGGGTCAACCCTAAACCCTGTCCCTAAGCACCAGGTCCACAGGCTGCTTGAATATCTCCCAGAAGGGTAACTCCAGTACAGCCCTGATCAGACCATTACAATGCTTGAGAACTATTTCTGTGAAGAAATATTCCCTCTTGTCCAGTTAAACCTCCCTTCAGGTAGTTTTAAAGAGCAATGAGGTTTCTCCTCCTTTTCTCCAGACTGAACAACCCCAGCTCCCTCAGATACTCCTTGAAGGGCATGTGCTCCATGCCCTTCATCAGCCTTGTTGCCCTTCTCTGGTCATGCTCCAGCACCTTCCTGTAGTGAGGGGCCCAGAAGTGAACACAGTACTCGAGGTGTGGCTTCACCAGTGCTGAGTTCAGGGGGATGATCACCTCCCTGTTCCTGGTGGCCACAGTGTCTCTAACACAGGCCAGGATGCTATTGGCTTTCTTGGCCACCTGGGCACACTGCTGACTCATGTTCAGTCAACTATCAACCAACAGAATAGAATAAAGCAGGTTGGAAGAGACCTTCAAGATCATCACATCCAACACCACCTAATCAACTAAATCATGCAACCAAGCACCTCCTAAACACCTCCAGTGGTGGTGACTCCACCACCTCCCTGGGCAGCCCATTCCAATGGCAAATCACTCTCTCTATGTAGAATTTCCTCCTAACATCTAGTCTGAACTTCCCCTGGAGCAGCTTGAGGCTGTGTCCTCTAGACCCAGGTCTCTCTCCAAGTCACAGGGAGGTGGTGGAGTTACCATCCCTGGAGGTGTCCAAGAAACTTGTGCACACAGGACTTGCTGTCTTAGGCTGATAGTTGGACTTGGAGGCGTTTTCCAACCCAAACAACTCTGTGAATCCATGGTTATCAGACCCAAACTATTAGGGAGCCTTTGTATGCAGGTTGGTGAGCCCTGCTACAAATCCCTCTGTGGATGTAACAAGAAGAGATGTGTTTAACCAGGGGTTGCAGTCATGCATTCCATTGCTGGAATGGAACAGACATTGCCGTGCTGGGTAAGAAGTCATTAAAATTGTACTTTTCTTACTGTTCCGCTGATTCAGCCAGGGAATAAATCCATAAGCAGCAAGAGCTGCTTAATAACCAGCTGTCATAGTCCTCGTAACATAACACTTTCATTAAGTTCAGAAATAAGACCCACAAAAGGACAGACAAACATTCTGGGAAGCCTTTCCCCAGACAGATAAACACTACTAACAATGAAGCAAGCTGTTATTATTAGCATTGTGATGTTAATGAAAATTATGGACAATTATCTGCTCTTGAAGCTGGCACTTCCCTTTCTACATAGCTCTGGGTTGTTGGGTTCCCTCCCTGTGGCAGTTTGGGCTGGGTGCCCTCTGCTGTGTTTACTTCCTGCGTCCAAAAGTCCAGCAGGTGGACACAGGCAACCAGGTATTTCCTACCATAAGTCTCTGCACCACTATGCCCATGGAGGTGGTGGAGTCACCCTCATTGGAGGTGTTCAGGAGGCGACTTGATGGGGTGCGTGGTGCCATGGTTTAGTTGTTTAGGTGGGTTGGACACGATGATCTTGAAGGTCTCTTCCAACCTGGTTTACTGTATTATTGTATAAGATCCAGCATGGGGTCTGGCACTTCCTCTTCCTTCCTTCCAGCCCCCGGTAACTGGGGGAGATGTCTCCCAGCCATGCGCCTGGCTAGGCCCAAGGCCATGGGGGGATGGGCAGTCTCAGATCTGGCCAGCTGAGACTAGCCTTGGGGGGGGGGGGGAAAGAAGGAGCCCTGGGGCTCTTGGGTGTACCCTCAGGTGGGGATGGGATGTTCCTACGTTTCTGGGTCTGCTTTGGGGTTTCTTTTGTCACTGTGCTTCTGGCTCTCTGTACACACTCACCGCTTTCCATTTAAACTTTCCATCACTTTTGCACCCCCTTTGTCTGAGTTATTTCTGCCTGTGGTGGGGAGAGGGTCTGCCTCAACCCATTTACACCCCCCTACATATTATTTTTTTTTTAGTGCAGAAGACTTAGTAAAAGACACCCACACAGTTTGGGGCGGGGGGGGGGGAGGAAGGTTCATGTTACTTATGCAGCATAAGTCCTTTGGTTAAGAACAAGATTGTTCAGTTTGCTACTTTAAGCCTTCTGCATAACGGCCACAATCTACATCAAACTGATATCAGTTACATTTCTCTTTCAGGAACGTCTCTTGATGAGTCTTTTACCCAGGAATGTTGCAATGGAAATGAAGGAAGATTTCCTCAAGCCTCCTGAAAGGATTTTCCACAAGATTTACATTCAAAGGCACGACAATGTTAGGTAGGACTGATGTGGACCATGCAATGATTTGAAAATGAATTCTGCACACCCAGCACTCTGGGAAGCACTACTATTAAGGCAACCAAACTAAAATAAACCCTCTGTAGTTCTAAATTACTGGAGTTCTTAATCCCAAAGCTTGTTTTCTATTTTCCACTTCAGTGGAAAATAAAAACCAGCAGCATTTTTACCTTTCCAGTTTCAAGGCTTGCCTTCTCCCCCCACCCCCCCAAGAGATATCTGCAGTTATCAGAGAATTATCCTGCAGAAAGGCCAGACTGGAGGAGATAAGCATGCAATAAGTAAACTGAATGATTTTCCCACAAGTCAGCTTTAAAAAAGAAACTAAAACAAGCAACAATCAAACAAAAAACCCTCTCATAAAAAAAAAAAACAAACTCACCAGCAACAAACTCCATCTGATTTAGTCTTCTGAATAGCTGCCTGAGAAGACAGAGTCTTTAAAATACTAGATTTTCGCATGTGAAAAGTAAGATATTCATACAGCTTCATTCTTTGCTTGCTCCCAGAGGGGTACATTGCATTGGAGATGTATAAAAATTTATGTATACATATATACATACACAAATATTAATATCTAATAATATAAATATATTTGCTATATATTTACATATATATCAAAAGTGTATACCCCTGTATGTATCACAGTATCACCAAGGTTGGAAGAGACCTCAAAAATCATTGAATCCAACCTGTCACCACAGACCTCATGACTAGACCATGGCACCAAGTGCCACGTCCAATCCCCTCTTGAACACCTCCAGGGACGGTGACTCCACCACCTCCCTGGGCAGCACATTCCAATGGCAAATGACTCTCTCCTCACCTCGAGCCTAAACTTCCCCTGGCACAGCTTGAGACTATGTCCTCTTGTTTGGTGCTGGTTGCTAGAGAGAATAGGCCAACCTCCTCCTGGCTACAACCACCCTTCAGGTAGTTGTAGAGAGCAATGAGGTCTCCCCTGAGCCTTCTCTTCTCCAGGCTAAACAACCCCAGCTCCCTCAGCTTCTCCTCATAGGGCTTTTGCTCAAGGCCTCTCCCCAGCCTCGTTGAGACTCTTGAAAGTGTCCAGAGAAGGGCAATGTCCTTCTTAAACTGAGGGGCCCAGAACTGGACACAGTACTCAAGGTGTGGCCTAACCAGTGCCGAGTACAGGGGCACAATGACCTTCCTGATCCTGATGGCCACACTATTCCTGATGCAGGCCAGGATGCCATTGGCCTTCTTGGCCACCTGGGCACACTGCTGGCTCATGTTTAGGCAGCTGTCAATCAGCACCCCCAGGTCCCTCTCTGTTTGGCAGCTCCCCAGCTACTCTGACCCCAGCCTGTAGCACTGCATAGGGTTGCTGTGGCCAAAGTGCAGCACCTGGACTTGTTGAATGCCAACATGTTGGACTCTGCCCATCTGTCCAGTTGGTTGAGGTCCCTCTACGTATATATATGTATATGTCTGTATCTATATCTCCTCCTGTAAGGGAACAATGGCCTGGGAAATACTGGCATATTTCAGATGCACTATGGTATGATCCCTGGTTTATTAATTAGTTAATAAAGATTTTACCAAGTATTAAATAGTCATTAATGACTGACTGCATCTCCAGAAGGGAATGGCAATATGCCTCTCTCCATGTTAAGGGCAAAGCCTTCAGTGGTGTGTCAAGCTGTGATGAGCTCTTCCCAGATCTGTAGCACAGAGAGGAATTTGTGTTACTCACAGCTAATTCTTCAGTTAGCAATCACTTCAGACTTCTCCCATTGTACTCAGGATTTTATTTTCCTTTCTGCAATGCAAATCATTAAAATCCTTCAACATCAATTAGAATCACAAATGTTGAGGTTGGAAGAGACCTTTGAGATCAACTAGTCCAGCCTGTCTTCCAGAGCTCACAGTCCCACCACTACTGATAACCTACTACCACTGAACCATGTCCCTCAGCACCACATCCATCCATCTTTTAAATACCTCCAGGGATGGTGACTTGACCACCCCCACACACACACAACTCCCCTCCCCAGCAGCCTGCACCAATGCCTGAAAACCCTTTCTGGGGAAAAAAAAATCCTAATATCCAACCTGAACCTCCCTTGGCAACAAAAGTTGTTGAGGTTTAGTTCACCCATTCCAACGTTTGAAGTAGCTATGATAGTTTCATAGTTTCAGTCAGGGTTGGAAGGGACCACAAGGATCATCTAGTTACAACCCCCCTGCCATGGGCAGGGACACCCCACACTAGATCAGGCTGGCCAGAGCCTCATCCAGCCTGGGCTTAAACACTTCCAGGGACGGGGCCTCAACCACCTCCCTGGACAACCCATTCCAGGGCTTCACCACTCTCATGGTGAAGAACTTCCTCCTCACATCCAGCCTGAATCTCCCCACCTCCAGCTTCATTCCATTCCCCCTAGTCCTATCACTACCTGAGATCCTGAGAAGTCCCTCCCCAGCCTTCTTGTAGGCCCCCTTCAGATACTGGAAGGGCACAATGAGGTCACCTCAGAGCCTTCTCTTCTCCAAACTGACCAGCCCCAACTCCTTCAGTCTGTCCTCATAGGAGAGGCCACCTATGCCCAGATCTTTGTGTGGTGGTCTGAGCTTGTAAGACTTCATAGTAGGCTAATTCCCTGGAACATTTTTTTTTCCATGAAGCCAAACTGCCTTTGTTTTGTGGTTTAACATCTCTTTACAGTTTTGAAAGACCTTGTTTCTCCTTCATTGCAGTGAGTTAGAGATGAAATTATTCATAGTTTTCTCAACAACCCTACAGGCTCCTTGCTCAGGCAGCATATGCCATTAAAACATCATTATTCCTGCAAGTTGTAGTCTAATTAAAACAAATGACCCAAGTGAAAAGAAAAAAACAGGGCACACAACTCCTCCTCATTTTCCTGAGCATTTGTTTGTACCACTGGCTCCACTGAAAGCAGCAGGGCTATTCTGGTGCACAGAGCACACAAGTGAGTGCCTGTGTGAAAGGCTGGGAGAGCTGGGTTTGTTCAGCCTTGACAAGGCAAGGCTTAGGGGAGAACTTAATACCATGGATCAGTACATAAAGAGTGGGCACCAAGAGGATGGAGCCTCCTTTTAAAAGGGGAGTCCCATGCTAAAGAAAAGGGGTGATGGAGAAAAGTTACCCTGGGGAGATTCCCATTGGGCTCCAGATGAAAATGTTGCACCATGAGAACAGTCAGATACTGGAATCATCTCCCAAGGGAAGCAGTGGATTTCCCTACACTGCACAGCTTTAAGACTCAGCTTGACAGAGATCTGAGCCATCACATTTCAATTAGACTATTGCCTAGAAAGTTGGACCAGAAAATCCCTGGGGTCCCTTCCAAGCTGGCACTCTGTGATTTTGAGTGCTGTTAAAAATGAACATTTACCACCTACAAGCTCTTACATCTCTTGTGTAACTTGGTAGGATTTCTCCTTCTTCATGCCCCATGGAGTGTGGTAGGGAAGGGTTGCTCCCTCAATACAGGAAATTTTACAGAAGAAAGGGGAACTTGAAGTCCCAGAAAGGGTAACCATAGCTGTTACCTTGCATCTCAGACAAAGCAATCAGAAGGAAAGATTTCAAACTAATCTTTGCTCATGTCCTGAGCTCTCTTCCCACTTCAATTTCCTTTGTAGAACCACAGAATTGTTTCAGTTGGAAGAGACCTCTAGGATCATGGCCAACCATCAGCCTAAGACCACCATGGCCATTAGACCATGTCCTGAAGAGCCATGATCTGAAGTGCTGTCTTTAATAGCTGCAATTTAACTGAGATTGGGGGTGTTGGGTTTTTTGTTATTGTTGCTTTTGGTTGGTGAAACAAAGCAAACAAAAGCAACCAGAGTGCCCCAGTGGCATCATTAAGGCTTCTGTGGAATGAAAGCAGGGAGAGTCATATCCCTGAATGGTCATTAAGAGGAACTAATGTTAATGCCTAGCTTCTCACTTCTGGATTCTATAGATGTCAACCTATATATTTGAAAAATAAAATTGCCTGACAATGACTGTGAAGTGCCCCTCTGTACACCAGGACTCTCTCATGCATGAATAAGATAGCCCTAGCTCACCCCTCTGAGGATGTGAATCTGCACGGCAATTAGCAATGAAGTTACAGTGAACTGAGGCTACTTTACTCTTCAGTGAGAGCATCTACAGGAGTGATTAATGTGCCTTAACAATGATGTCACTCCTGTAGTTGCTTTGTCTTTAGTTCCCTAAGTATATCAGTAGAATCAGAGGGGTTTGAGTTGGAAGGGACCTTAAAGGTCATCTAGCACCAATCCCGCTGCCATGGCCAGGGTCGCTTCCCACTAGACCAGGTTGCTGCAGGCTTTGTCCAACCCCGCCTTGAACACTGCCAGGGAGGGAGCATCCACAGCTTCCCTGGGCAACCTGTTCCAGTGTCTCACTGCAAAGACTCTTTCCTACTCTACAGTCTAAAACTCAAAGCCCTTGCAAAAAAATCCTCCTCAGCATTTTTGTAGGCACTTCAGGTACTGGAATGCTGCTATAAGGTCTCCCCAGAGCCTTCTCTTCTCTGTGCTGAATATTAGACAGGACCTACATTTGAACCTCTCATTGGTTTTGTGTGCATAATAGATCTAAATTGAAGGAGTAGGAATTTCAGTGTTAATTTGTGTTCTGCTGAGAATCAGGTGGGGACTTAGACTTTGAAAATATTTGAAAGGGTGGTTTGACCCTGGAACACTTGAGGCATATCACTGGGATTCTGGCACTGTACATCTTGTTGCTTCTTGGTTTAGTACCCTTGTTATTTTCATGGCCAAAGTATGAACTGCAGTCTCTTTTCTGTTCTCACATAATGTGGCAGCTTTTGCCACCTCCTGATAAAGGCCTTCTGTAGTCTTTATGTTCCAAAAACCTGATCAGGGCATAGCAGTGCAAAAACATTTATTGCATCCAATAGTCGATTGGACTCTGTTGTCCAAACCCCATTGCACTGACTAAAAGGCTGCCTTCATTTGTTGTAGATATTATACAAAGAGTAAGTGTTGGCACTACCCCACAGTACTTGTAGTCCAAATAGTAAAGACTGAAGCAAAAGATGGACACAGAGAAGAATTGCAAGAGACAGTGCTGGTCAGCACACTAGCTAACAGAGAATCTGAGAATCCCAGCATGGTGGGGCTTGGAAGGGACCTGTGGAGATCATCCAGTCCAGCCCCCTGCTAAATCAGGATCACCAACAGCAGGTTACTTAGGATCACAATGTCCAGGTGGGTTTAGAATCTCTCCAGAGAAGGAAACTCCACAACCTCTCTTGGCAGCATGTTTCAGGGCTCCAGCACATTTGCAGCAAAGTTTTTCTTCATGTTTAGATGGAACCTCCTGGCTTCTAGATTGCACCCATTGCCCTTTGTCCTGTTCCTAGGCACCACTGAGTAGAGTCTGGCCCCATCCTCTTTCCCCCCTAACCCTTTATCTCTTGCTGAGAATTGATAAGATCCTCTCTCCTCAGGATGCTCTTTTCCAGGCCAAGTATCTCTAGGTCTCAGCTTTTCCTCTTCAAGGGGATGCTCCAAGCCCCTCAGCATCTTTGTGATTTGATGTTAACCAATTCCAGAAAGACAAGCCTAGGGCTGTCAAACAACAAGTGATATCAATCCAGGAGGAATTAACCAAAAATATTTAACAAGACCAGGTGCTGGGTTCAACACTTGGGCCACAACAACCCCATGAATGCTTCAGGCTTGGGGCAGAGTGGTTGGAAAGCTGTCAAGTAAAAAGAAAAAAAAGACCTGGGGGTGCTGATTGACAGCTGATGAGCCAGCACATGCTCAGGTGGCCAAGAAGGTAAAGAGCATCCTGGCCTGCACCAGGAATAGAGTGGAATGAAGGAAATTATTGTCCTCCTGGATTCAGCACTGTGAAACCACACCTTGAGTACTGGGTGCAGTTTGAGGGCACTCACTACAGGAAAGACAGAGGTGCTAGAGTGTGTCCAGAGAAAGCCAGTGATGCCAGTGAAACATCTGGAGAAATCATCTTAAGAGTGGCTGAGGAAACTAGAGTTGTTCAGTCTGGAGGAGGCTGAGGGGAGATCATCTTGCTTCCTACAGCTGCCCAAAAGGAGCCTTGAGTGAGGTGTTTATAGGTCTCTTCTCCTAAGGAGCAAGCCTCAGTACCAGAGGAAATGGCCTCAGGTTGTACCGGGGTGGGGGGTGTTAGATTGGACATCAGAAGAAACTTCTTGAAAGAAAGGACTCTCAAGCACAGGAACCGACCGCCAAGGGAGGTGGTTGAGTCCCTATCCCTGGAGGTGTTTCAAATAGAGATGTGGTGTGAGTGGCATGGTTTAGCACCAGACTTGGTAGAGCTGGGCTCAACGATTTTAGAGTTGTTGTTTTTTTTTTTTCCCAGCCAAAATGGTTCTAGGATTTCAGGATTCTGTGGAAATCAGTAGATCTCCCCAGGTAAACATGCAGAGCCTTTCTGGCATTATTGCTCTCTTCTCACAACTTTTACCTTAGCCATCACCTGGTTGGTTCACATTCATTCGCAAAAGTGAACTAAATCTGGAATGTTTGATTTGATTAAGTGCTTTTCTAAGTGTTTAAATGGCATAGGAATGGAGAAGCTATTTTCTTTCTTGAACCCAGCTCATCTTGAGCAAGGTTCTCATAGAGCACACTCAAAGGAGAGGAGAGCTAGGAGGCTGCCCTGAAGATTAACATGACAGCATGGACTCTTTGTTTGCAGACCAGAGCCATTGAACTTTGGATGACTCGGTTTTGTGCTGGCATAGGTTACCTAACCTGCTGTGGCTGAATGAGGGATTTTAGCAGCTGGGTTAAATGAAGTTATAGAACTGGGGGTTGAGTCAGGAGTTGGGCTTGCTCTTTTTGTTTTTTTTTGTAGCTTACTGAAAGGGTTCAAACTTGGTTACAGTGAAAGTAGACTTGTTAGTCCTACTTTTGTAGCATCAGCTGTTTTATCTAGAGTGAAGGTTTGTTGAGGGGGAGTGCATAGTACTTAATTTCACCCACAGTTTGCAAGCTCAGTCTTACACTATGCCAAGTGTAACTAGGCCATGTAGCATGGGACTGTTTGCTAGCATTTGCATAAATAAAGACTTGTTTGGCATTTATAGTCTGGGTATTGGAGATAAATGCATTAGGTTCCTGCAGTGGGCTCAGGGCCTTTGCCAACAAATGAAGGAATCTAAATAATTAAAAGGATCATAGCTCCATATTCTCCTGAGTTTCAGGATCTACATAAGGATTTTGATTCTCTACCTCACAGCAGTATCTTTGCTTCTTTCAACTATCTCCCTTTATCATCACAGGTGGGGAGTGGCTGTTAAAGCCGATTAAGCTATTAGGATTAAAACCTTGCTTAACACTGATGGAAGCTGGACATTGCTCTGAGCCAGGCAGCATGGCCCAGAGAACAGAGGCCTGACACTACAGATGCTAGCTCTTCACAGGCAGCAGTAAAACCACATGATGGAGCTACTGCACCCAAGCTGTGAGCTTTTGTCTTTCAGTACATAGTAAACTTCATGCAAAGTTTACCAGTTTGGATGTGGAACTCTACCAGCACAAAAACTGCCTTTGAAACCAATCGAGCTGAATAGATCCTAACTGCAAAAAGGAGAAGCAATTGTCTGTGCTTCTGGAGTGCTCACAAGGGAACATCATGAATGGAACTGCTATGCCATAGACAAAATTAAACAGGAATGTTGATCTGCTTGAGGGTAGGAAGGCTCTGCATAGGTTGGACCAATCGGCTGAAGTCAGCTGTACAAGGTTTTATAAGGCCAAGTGCCAGGACTTGCATTGCAGTTGCAACAGCCCCATCAACACTGCAGGCTTGGGGCAGAATGGCTGGAGAGCTGCTCAAAGACCTGAGTGTGTCCAAGGTGGCAAACAGTGTCCTGGACTGGGTCAGAAATGGCATGGCCAGTAAGGAAGTGATTGTCCCCCTGAACTCAGCACTGGTGAGGCCACACCCTGACTCCCATCTCCAAGGTAATTAACAACAGGACAGGAGGAAAAAGCCTCCAATTGCACTAGGGAAGGTTGAGGCTGGATATTACTAAGAACTTCTTTCCTACAAGTGGTCAAGCATTGAAACAGGTTGCACAGAGTGCCCACTGTCACTGGAGGTGTTAAAAAGGCAAGTAGATGTGGCACTTCAGGACATGGTCTAGTGGTCATGCAGATGTTGGGTAGAAGGTTGGACTTCATGACCTTAGGGCTCTTTTCCAACCTTAATGATTCTGTCTATACCATGTGGCTGTATAGTATAGACTATAGGCATTGGTAGCATCCCAAGGGTTCTCTGACAGTTTATACTTTGGGTCACAGTTGTGCTATAAAAGATAAGGAGAATAAGAAGCTCCTGCTCTACTGATACCTGTGTCTTTTTCCTTCTTTGCAGCATTTTGTTTGCAGACATTGTGGGGTTCACAAGTTTGGCATCACAGTGCACGGCCCAAGAGCTGGTGAAGCTGCTGAATGAGCTCTTTGGCAAGTTTGATGAATTAGCTACAGTAAGTACAACATCCTTGTTTCAATAGATTTGACATTCCCTTCTGAAAAAAATGATGGATGAGTTACCCCTATTACAAGTCCATAACAGCCTGGGTGCAGTCCTCCACCCTGTGTCAGGAATTTCTAAAGCTTTACATTTTAAAACAGTTCATTTTTGTTGTTTAGGAAAGGAGGTGCTGGCTTTAAATCTGCTTTTCTTCCCCCCTCCCTCCATGGAGGCCCTCAGTGTTCTTCACTGGGTTTTGCTTGCACAAAAGAGAGGAACATATTTCAACATTTACATTTCTATCCTGCATGAAACAAAAAAAATGAAAAGCAGGATAATGGAAAACAGGAATATTGTCAGCATGGCATAAAGCTGCTTTCTGTGATAATAAGAATCCAGAGAGTAAAATTAGTTTTTCCACAGAGCACTGCTTGTCACAGAAATGATGGCAGCTTTTCAGAGAGCCTGTTGTAGGCAAAAATGAGATCCCTACCGTAATTGATGCTTATGTTTCGGTCACTGCATTTACATTGTGCCAGATTCCCTAAGGAAAAGAAACTGAGGGAAGTGGTCTTTGCCTGGAACTCCTAGCCCCTCTAATGGTACCACAAGCATTTGAGGAGAAGGGTGAGGAACAATGTGCCTGCAAAAGTCACATAGCTTCTTTCCAATAGCACTTAAAGATGTGCTGAAAGTGTGTTTTCTCCCCAAATAAAGCTTCATCAGATCTCCTATGTTTTGCCAGCCACAGCCTCAGATATTTCGTTGCTAGCACCTCCACATAGCTTATGCTCCTCACAATCTATCTCTTGGGATCTAAAATCCTAGAACTGTTTTGATCAGAGAAGACTTTTAAGCTCATGGAGTCCAAGCATTTTCTAACTCTGCCAAGTTAAATCATGTCCCTCAAAACCCCATCTCTGCCTCTTTTCAACACCTCCATGGATGAGGATTCATCCAATTCCAGTCCTTGAGAATCATTTCAATGAAAAAAAAGTTTCTTTTAATGTCCAACCTAAACCTCCCCTGGCACTCACACACTTCCTCTGGTCCCTTGACTTGTTTCTGGGGAGAGGAGACCAACTCCCTGCTTGCTCTGATCTCCTTTCAGGGAGTTGTAAAGAGTAAGAATGTCTCCCCTCAGCCTCCTTTTCTCCAGACAGTCCCAGTTCCCTCAGCTGCTCCTCTTTGAGCTTTCCTGCTTGGACTCCTCTTCTCCCTGCTTCTCTCATGGGCTGCCTGCCTGCCCATTTAGTGTGATTGATGCACCTTATAAATATCCAGTCTAAATCTCCCTTCTTCCAGCTCAATGCCATTGCCCCTCACCATATCTCTACAAGCTGTTGTAAGAAGTCTCTCCCCAGCTTTCTCATAAACACCCTTCAGGTACTTGTAAACCACTCTAAGGTCTCCCTTCTCTTCTATCATAACACAACTTCATCTCCATCTCAATTGTACCTCTAAGCACAGACCTAAGGACCATGGAGCTGTGGAGCTAATAAAGCAGTTTCTTACCCAGGTAGATTGAAGGATAAATCAAGAGATGGAGGGCAGATAAGACAATAAAACTCCCCAAGAAGAGCAGTCATCACCACCATTTTTGCACCTACCTCAGAGCCAGGGGCATGACCCTCACCAGCCAAGATACCACACAGAGGAACTCAGCACAATAAGGAGGCCCAGCCAGCACCCGTGGATGATATTGGATAAGTCATGAATTGTGTTCCTACCTAGCCGGGGGGCCACCAGGCCCCCCGGCCTTTGTTGTCACCACCACCATCACCCAGTGTGCACCATGGGTACTCACCAGCGATGAGAGGAGGATCCTCCAGCCCAGATGGGCTCAGCTTAGGGCTTCTGCCTTTCCTGGTGGGGATTAAATAGGGGAGTGGGTGGGGAGGGCCAAGTGGCCACACCTGGGGTGGGAGGAGAATCCAATAGAGCCCAGGTGCTCTGGGATTTGAGATGATAAAGGGGGAAAATGGGGCAGGTAAGGGACTTTTAGGGTGTCAGGTAATGACAGCATTAGGAGGAATGGAGAGGAAAAAAAAAAAACACCAAAGAAATGGATAGATTCAGATTGGATGTTAGGAAGAAATGCTTCACCAGGAGGACGGTGAGATGCTGGAACAGTTTGCCCAGGGAGGTGTTTGAAGCCCCATCCCTGGGAGTTTTTAAGACCAGGCTGGATGTGGCTCTGGGCAGCCTGATCTAGTGTGAGGGGTTCCAGCCCATGGCAGGGGAGTTGGAACTAGATAATCCTTGAGGCCCCCTCCAACCCCAACAATGCTATAACTCTATGATTCTAAAACAGTTTTGCAGGTTAGGCTGGATGTTAGGAAGAATTCTTCACAGGAAGAATGATTGGCCATTGGAATGGGCTGCCCAGGGAGGTGGTGGAGTCACCATCACTGGAGGGGTTTAAAAAGAGACTGGTTGATGGCTTGGTTGATTAGATGGTGTTGGGTGATAGGTTGGACTTGATGATCTTGAAGGTCTTTTCCAACCTGGTTAATCTGTATTCTTCAGGCTGAACTGTCCCAACTCCCCCAGCCTGACCCCATATGAGAGGTGCTTCAGCCCTCTGATCATCTTTGTTCCTCTCCTCTTGACCCACCCCAATATTTCTATGCCCTTATTGTGTTGGGAGCCCCACTACTGGGAAAATTTTCAAGAGGATTCCGATCAGTTGATTAAAACAGCTCCTAGATAATCATTACTGCCTCAAAATAGAGAAGTGGACTGATAGAAACAATGCTGTGCTTTAGTTTTGAAACTGTTTGGTTTAACTTGAGAACAGTCAGACTATTGGAATCATCTCCCAAGGGAAGCAGTGAATACCCCTACATTGTACTCGGCTTGACATGGTGCTGGGCCATACCATTTTAACTAGACTGTTAATTAGAAAGGTTGGACTAGATGATCCTTGGGGTCCCTTCCAACCAGGCATTTTGTGACTCTGTGACTTTACAGAAAGATGTCATTGTGCAAGGTGTGCTCCCTGTGACTAGTAAAGTGAGCTGTGAGTGTGCACGCTGGGTGCTGCTGCTTCTTAGGAAGCAACATCAACTGCAATGGGAAGTTTGTGTCAATCCAAGCTAAAACAAGGTAATTGTAACTGTAATGCTTTAAAAAGCCCCTGTCACCAGTGTGGGAAGTGTAATAAGCATGTATCTGCTGGGAGTCTCATGAATACCCTTGGCATTTTGACATGCCATAGGAAGAGGGAATCTCTCAGGTTTTACAGTATCATTCATTCAGATCATCTTGGGGGCAATCACCACACACCTGCAGGATGGCCAAGGCATCAGGCCTAGCCAACACGGATTTAGGAGGGGCAGGTCTTGCCTGACCAATCTGATCTCCTTCTATGGGGACAGGCTGAGGTAGATGGGGCTGTTCAGGCTGGAGAAGACTCTGGAAAGACCTCAGAGTGGCCTTTCAGTACTGGACAGCAGCACTCTGTGCTGGATTAGGAACTGGCTGGAGGGCCAAGCCCAGAGAGTGGTGGTGAATGGTGCTACATCCAGCTGGTAGCCAGTCAATAGTGGTGTCCCCCAGGGATCAGTGCTGGGCCCCATCCTGGTCAGTATCTTTACTGATGATCTGGATGAGGGGATTGAGTCCATCATCGGTAAATTTGCAGACGACACCAAGTTGGGAGCAGGTGGTGATCTGTTAGAGGGTAGGAGAGCTCTCCAGAGGGACCTCAACCTGCTGGACAGATAGGCAGAGTCCAACATGATGGCATTCAACAAGTCCAAGTGCTGGGTGCTACACTTTGGACACAACAACCCCATGCAGTGCTACAGGCTGGGGCCAGAGTGGCTGGAGAGCAGCCAGGTAGAGAGGGACCTGGGGGTACTGGTTGACAGCTGGCTGAACATGAGCCAGCAGTGTGCCCAGGTGGCTAAGAAGGCCAATGTCATCCTGGCCTGCATCAGGAATAGTGTGGCCATCAGGAGCAGGGAGGTCATTCTGCCCCTGTACTCAGCACTGGTTAGGCTACACCTACTACCTGAACTAACTACCTGAAGGGAGGTTGTAGCTAGGTGGGGGTTGGTCTCTTCTCCCAGGTAACCAGCACCAGAACAAGAGGACACAGTCTCAAGCTGCGCCAGGGGAAGTTAGGGTCGAGGTAAGGAGAAAGTTCTTTGCAGAGAGAGTTGTTGGCACTTGGAATGTGCTGCCCAGGAAGGTGGTGGAGTTACCGTCCCTGGAGGTGCTCAAAAAGGGATTGGATGTGGCACTTGAAGCCACGGTTTAGTTAGTCTTGAGGTGTTGGGTGACAGGTTGGACTTGATGATCTTTGAGGTCTTTTCCAACCTTATTGATTCTATGATCCTGAAGCTGACCAGGACCAGCAGATGAGAGATCTGGGACATTTAGAAGAGAGCAATCTTTCTGGCAATTAGAAGGTGGTGTAAGCCTGTCAGCATTAGTATTTTCTCTTTCTATGTGGTGTTTGACTGATCTTGATTTGTATTTTATCCTTTTTTTTTTGGTACGGCAAATAGCTTTCCTCTTTTTGAAATGCTACAGATCTTTTAAAGAAATCAAAATAGCTTCAAATATAGTTCCAGCGTGTGACAGAGAGTTCTGAAGGCAAACCCTAGGGTTCAGATGATGGCCATTCAATACCTTTGAAAATTTGCTTGTGGAGGGGGAAAAAAGAAAAAAAGGAAGAAAATTCCTCATCTTCACAGTGCCTGCTAGAAATTATTTGTACTCCCATCAGGTCCTTCCTTCTTTTATTCACCTCTAGAGAAGAAAGCTTTTTCAAACGCTTCTCTTCTCTTCACTTTGTTTTACCTTGTAAATCACTGAGTCTCTGAACTCTGTTAGGAGGAGAGGTCATCAGAATGCAGTGCCTCAAATGAAGGCAATGTTTTCTGTTTTCACAGTAGCACAGTTTGGTTTCTTAAAGGAACAGTCTTATCAAGTTGTGTTTATATAGGACTTTGTGGTCCCCTTAATAACTTCTGGGTCTTTGGGCCAGCTTCCATCCCTCCAAAGAAAGGAAAGTGAGTCTTAAAAATGTAAAGCCAAATGAAAATGAGTGACAATAGTGGTATTCTTGCAGGAGTCAGAGTAGAGTAGAGTAGAGTAGAGTAGAGTAGAGTAGAATAGAATAGAATAGAATAGAATAGAATAGAATTAACCTGGTTGGAAAAGATCTTTGAGATCATTGAGTCCAACCTATCACCCAACACCATCTAATCAACTAAACCATGGCACCAAGTGCCTCATCCAGTCTCTGACTTCATCCTAGTCAGACATCAGAGAATTCATACAGAGAGGGGCTGCTACAGAATCACTGATTCATTAAGGTTGGAAAAGACCTTTAAGACCATCAAGTGCAACCATTAATTGAACACTATCAAGTCCACAACTCAGCGATGTCCCTTGGTATGGTATCCACATGTTTCTTTGAGCAATTCCAGGGATAGTGATTCCACCACTTTTCTAGGCAACCTGTTCCAAGGTTTAAACACTCTTTCAGTAAAGAATATTTCCTTAACATTCAACCTAAATCCCCACTAGTGCAACTTAGAGTTGTTTCCTCTCATCCTGCACTTGTTACTAGGGAGAAGAGAACAACTCCCACCTCACTCAAACCTTCTTTCAGGGAGTTGTAGATAGCGAGAAGGCCTCCCCTCAACCTCGTTTTCTCCAGGCCATGTCTCATAATGCCACATCTACTAGTCTTTTTGAACACCTCCAGGGATGGTGACTCCACCACCTCCCTGAGCAGCCTGTTCCAGAGCCTGACCACTCTTCCAGGAAAGAAATTTCTCCTAATATCCAACATAAACCTCCTCTGGCACAACTTTAGACCACTTCCTCTGTTCTCTCTTTGATACTTGGGAGATCAATGCCCAGTTCACTACAACCTCCTCTCAGGTAGTTCTAGAGAGCAAAAAAGTCCTCTCAGCACCCTCTTGTCCAGAATAAACAATACCCAATTCCCTCAGTCTCTCCTCACAAGACTTTCTCCACCACCACAACAGAGTTGCTCATGCTTCTGCATGGATATTGCATGGTCACAATTCCATTGCCTTGTGATAAACTTCAGCTATACCTAAAGTATTTTAGCTGTAGCAAGTGATTTCATTAGAAAGGAGGAGGCATTTCTCCAGCATCCTGAATTGTAATGCAAAGGCTTTCCTTGTTAGAGAAGTTTTGATCTTCTTTTAATTGTTCTTTTCTTTTGGCAGATGTTTCTCTGTTACTCCCTTGTGTCTAATCAATGTGGAGAATTCATTATTTATGCTTACAGATTAAATTATTTCCCTTTCAACTTCCATGTTACTGCATCTTGGACTTCTAAGACTTTCCATTTACAAGTGGAAGAGGATAAATGAAGTTTAGACTCTCTTCAGATGACATCACTGGAAGAGTATTTTGATACTCTAAACATAAGATCTTGTTCATGCCTCTTGGAATGGCAGTGAAGCTGGTGAGGGTTTTGGAGAGCATGTCTTGTGAGGAGAGGCTGAGGGAGCTGGGATTGTTTAGTCTGAAGAAGAGGAGGCAAAAATGAGACTTTACTGCTCTCTACAACTACCTGAAAAGAGGTTGGAGTGAGGCTGATGTCGACATCTCTTCCCAAGTAACTAACAGGACGAGAGGAAATGGCCTCCAGTTGTACCAGGGAACGTTTAGGTTGGATATTAGGAAGAATTTCTTTCCTGCAAGAGGAGTAAGGCATTAGAGCAGGTGTTTTGAACCACAAGTTGGGAAGGAGACTTGGTTCTTTTGAACATTCCAGTGAGTAAAATGAAAACACAAATTAGGTCATACAGTGAGACTATTTCTTGCAGACAATACTGTGAAAGAAGAAAAATAAAAGGGAGAGAGAGAATGGTGAAGGGAAGTGAGCAGGAGAGATGGAGTGAGATATTTACCACCCCAGGGTTCTTTCTTCAGTGGGGAGGAAGGGAGAGATATCTGAAGAGGGTGTTCTGATGTCACTCCAGCAGATATCCCTTCAGCTTGTGATGTCCTGTGTGGCGTTGCTCCAGCTTGTAGTGTTTCCAGTGATGTATTCCTGTCCTTTTAAGCAGGCATAACTCAGGAGTTTTTGTACTGTTCATTCATCATAGCTTCACCTGGCACACATGAATAGAATAGAGTGGAATAGAATAGAATAGAATAGAATAGAATAGAATAGAATAGAATAGAATAGAATAGAATAGAATAGAATTAACCAGGTTGGAAAAGACCTTTGAGATCATCAAGTCAAATAATGCATATGTGGATTTCCAGGGGGTCTTCCTGTGTGTCTGCAGGGGTTGGCATTCAGCAGCCTCCATCTCTCTTTGCCATCCACTGTCCACCACATGCCCTGAGCAGTTACTGTCTTGGTGGGCAGAGACAGCACACTAGGCAGGCTGTTCAGGGCACTTTGGGACATGGCCCAGTGGTCAGGGAGGGACAGGGTAGAAGGTTTGACTTGATGATCTTAGAGATCTTTTCCAACCTCAATGATTCTATGATTCTTTCCGCATTGATGATCTCAAAGGTCTTTTCCAACCTGGTTAATCCTATCCTATCCTATCCTATCCTATCCTATCCTATCCTATCCTATCCTATCCTATCCTATCCTATTCTATTCTATTCTATTCTATTCTATTCTATTCTATTCTATTCTATTCTATTCTATTCTATTCTATTCTATTTCTTCTGTAAGCTAGACAGACAGAAACTTACTTGTTCTTCCCTCTGCAGTTACATACACCTTCAGGTTTTGTCAATATTTGTGGGATGAGTCTATTTTTTGCCCTTTCCATTTTAATTCAGTAGATTTTCCTTTTTACTTCCTTAGCTTTTAACAGTTTGGGTGGGTTTTCTTTTTAATTTCAGTGTTATTGAACTGGGTTCTTCTGCACCTGTTCAGCCTCAAAGACATTCAATTTAACAATGTTGCTTCTGAGCCTCAGGTGAAGAGTCAGTAACTGATATTTTTAATCATCTTCTGTGGTGTTGTTTTTTTTTTTTCCTTTCCTAACTCTGTCAAAAGAAAAAAAAAAGTCAGCTCTCTGCTGTGCTTTGAACTAACTAGAAGCAATCACTTCAAGAAATGGATTCTAGGGAATCTATCAAATGCTTTTAATTGGTATGTGTTTTTGAAAGAGAAAAATCAACACAGTTTTATGGGCTGGAAAGCTAATCTTGGAAAATATAGAATTCCACCATCTTTGTGGAAACTAGTAAGTGTGCACTAGAAGGGGGAGTGTTTACAAAGACTAATTTGAAGGTGACTCTGAAGTTGAGTCAGGAGGAAGCTCAGCAGTGGAGCTGCCGCGTTGGTCCTTCTGCACCACATCTTGGCACTGTTGGCCGTCAGCCTTCTTGCTGTAAGATCTAGTGTGGGGTAAGAGAAGAAGAGAGTCACGAGAGCTACTCCCTGTCCTGCCATATCCCCAGGAACAGTTTAGGGTTTCTTTTCTGGCCTCAGTTTTCCCATACAAGCTATCTACAGCCCACACCTCAAGGGTCGTGTCCAGTTTTGGGCACCTCAAGACAAGAGAGATGTGGAGGTACTGGAGCCAGTGCAGAGGAGGGCAAGGAAGCTGTGAAGGGCCTGGAAAATAAATCTGATGAAGAACAACTGAGGGAGCTGGGGATGGTTAAGTTGAACAAGAGGAGGCTGAGGAGAGACCTCATGGCTGTCTAAAGCTACCTGAAAGGAGGTTGTGGAGAGGTTGGTGCTGGTCTCTTCTCACAGATCATCAGCCATAGCACCGAGGGAAGAGCCTCAAGCTGCAGCAGGGCAGGTTCAGACTGGACAGTAGAATTTTTCCCCAGCAAGGGTGATCAGGGATTGGAATGAGCTGCCCAGGGAGGTGGTGGTGGAGTCCCCAAGCCTGGATATGTTTCAAGGTGTTTTGGATGTGGTGCTTGGGGCTGTTGTTTGGGGGTGAGCCTTGTAGAGTAGGGGTCTGTGTTGGACTTGGTGATTCTGGGGGTCTTTTCCAACCTGAATGTTTCTGTGATTTCTGTGATTTCTGTGATTTTTATCCCCAAGGTCCCTTGACAGTGCAGACACATGATCCCACTGAGGCAGATCATGCACATAAACTTGAATCCAGTTGTGCTCAGTCATCTGGAGAGATCTCCTAGAAAGACCTAAGGAAGTAAGGTGTCTCAGATTATAGAATCAGAATGGTTTGGGTTGGAAGGGACTTTAATGATCATCAAACTCCCCCTGCCAAGGGCAGGGACACCTTGCGCTACACCAGGTTGCTCCAGGCCCTATCCAACCTGGCTCCAGAGGTCTTGTCTTCAGATTCTGCACGGTAGCGTAGAGAATATATTTCTTCAGGCCCACTAGCACAAAGAGGATATGCATTATTTTTTCAGTCCAAACTTGTTTCTCCTTGACATAGTCTTCCACATGAAAGATCTCAAGGCCACACCTTGAGTACTGTGTCCAATTCTGGGCCCCTCAGTTTAGGAAAGAAGTTGAGTTGCTGGAACGTGTCCAGAGATGGGCAACAAAGCTGGAGAGGGGTTTGGAGCACAAGCCCTATGAGGAGAGGCTGAGGGAGCTGGGGTTGCTTAGCCTGGAGAAGAGGAGGCTCAGGGGAGACCTTATTGCTGTCTACAACTACCTGAAGGTAGGTTGTAGAGAGGTGGGGGTTGGTCTCTTCTCCCAGGCAACCAGCACAAGAACAAGAGCACAGAGTCTCAAGCTGCACCAGAGGTGGTTTAGGCTGGATGTTAGGAAGAAGTTCTTCACAGAAAGAGTGATTGGCCATTGGAATGTGCTGCCCAGGGTGGTAGTGGAGTCACTGTCACTGGAGGTGTTTAGGAAGAGACTGGATGAGGTGCTTGGTGCCATGGTTTAGTTGATTAGATAGTGTTGGGTGATAGGTTGGACTTGATGATCTCGAAGGTCTGTTCCAACCTGGTTAATTCTATTCTATTCCCATCTGAAACATGTGAAGACTTTGTACCTGTGGCTCCCTTTTGATAACAGTTGCAGAGACCCAGAGGTTCTCCCCTCAGCCTCCTCTTGTCCAGCCTAAATAATCCCAGTTCCCTCAGCTCCTCCTCACAAGACCTGTTCTCCAGAGTGTTCACCAGCTTTGCTGCCCTTCTTTGGGCTTGTGAGCACCTGGGTCAGCATATGCAGAGAACTCAGCATGTTCTGAGCACCCTTGACGTTGGATCTATTTGTGTAACTAAAAATTACTTACTTGCATAGCTTATATAAAAAAGGACAAACACAGGAAAACCAAATTAGAGCCAAACCAAACAAGCAAAAAGAAAACAAAACCCCAAAACAACGAAAATAAACAAAAAAAAAACAAACCAAGGAACAAACCAGAGAAACTAAATGCCAACAGAAAAAAAAAACCACACCAACAAAAAAGCCACCTCAGCAGCAACATTAAGGCTTGCTGCAATCTGACATCTGTGAAGGATCCTCCTTCAGAAGAATTGACACTTGCCTAATGCAATCTCTCTGCTGAATAGAGCACCTGGCTGTATTCTTATGTATTGTGCTTGGAGAGGTCTGAAAGGTCCTTAAACTTCATTATTTCTTTGAGACAAATATTTTTGAGCTATATATTTTTATGAATCACAAATTTCCCCCCCCTTTTCCATTTTATTAAAAAGAAGAAGGAAAACAACAACAACAAAAAGCAACCCAGAAAAACTCTAAGGCCATTGAGTCAACCTAACACCACCATGGACATTAAAGCACGTCCCAAAGAGCTGTGTCCACAAGTTTCTTGAACACCTCCAGCAATGGTGACTCCACCACCTCCCTGGGCAGCCTGTTCCAATGCCTGACCATTGTCTGTAAAAGACATTGAATCACAGAATCATAGAATGTGAGGGTTTGGAAGGATTCTCCAGAGCTCATTTAGTCAAACCCCTCTGCCAAGTCAGGATCACCTAAAGCAGGTCACACAGGAAAGTGTCCAGGTGGGTTTGGAAGCTCTCCAGAGAAGGAGGCTCCACAGCCTCTCTGGGCAGCCTGCTCCAGGGCTCCAGAACCCTCACAGGGAAAAAAAAAAACCAAACCAAACCAAACCAAACCAAAAACCCCAAAGTTAAATAAAGATCTACAACAGCAATAGCACCCCAAGCTCAGTTGGTAGCACCTAAGACTCTAACTGGGAAGATCGTGAGTTCAAGCCTGCAGTGGGCAGGAGTGTTCTCTCTGGGGAGCAATGTCCTTTCACTTGGTGCCATGGTCTAGTCATGGGGTTTGTGGAGACAGGTTGGACTCGATGATCTTTGAGGTCTCTTCCAACCTTAGCAATACTGTGAAACTGTAAGCACAGAACACTGAGTAGTTTGAGCAGAAAACCACACCCATCCTTTCCGCCTAACAGGTATAATGAGTTGCTTCAGAAAGTGCTGGTCTGAAATCCTAATGAAAGCGATTAGCAACTTTGAAGCACCCTCTGCTTCCTAAGCTGGGCTTCTGCTTCACACTGACCTTCGTGCCAGAGGGAATTCTACAGCTCTGCTTGGAAAGGTCTTGGGGAAGCATCGCAGGTGGGCAGGCTGCCTGGCTGATGCAGTGCTAGCAGTCTCTGGTGCTTTTCATCATGTGCATAAAAGCAGGTTATCAGCTGTTTCTAAACAGACGTTGCTTGTACCAACTGTGACTGGAATTTGTAAACGGTGGCACTTGGATCCGTCACCGTCACAAATGTGGGAAATACTGCCGAGTCAAGGGCTTCTTTGGAAGGCGCTGAGGGAACAGAACAAAGAGAGGGAAAGGCTTTGCTTTGGGAATTTGCATATCAATCCTTAAAAAGATTGCTCTCACAAAGCTGCTCTGCATCTCCTTCCTGGAAGCCTGCCTCACGTGTCCAGAAAACGAAAACAAACCATTTTTCCCAATGTTGCTGTGTCTTCCTTGATTATGATAAAGAAGGACAGCGAGCATAACAGCTGATAAGGAACAGAGTGGTAGCTGCAAAACCAGCAGGTGATGTAGCCATATGCCTTCCATCAAAACTAATCTCTCCTCAGAAACGCTGTTGCCTTTCTTTTCTTTTTCTCCTGCACAAGTAATAAATTGACTTGGAAATGTGGTAATGGATCAAACTCTCCACCAGTTGTTTTTTGCCTTTTGTTAAGCTATTTGTTGCTGTGCCAGTCTGACAGCAATCCTGTGTATCCTCTTATAAAAAATTTTCACAGGAAGGGTTTGTTTGAATTCATGGGAGTGCTTGTCTAGATTAAACAGTTCACAGCTTCCAGGCCAAGATGTCACCAGGCAGAGGCTGAGGGAGTTGAGATTGCTTAGCCTGGAGAGAAGGAGGCTCAGAGGAGACCTTATTGCTGTCTACAACTACCTGAAGGGAGGTGGTAGCCAGCTGGGGGCTGAGTCTCTTCTCCCAGGTAACCAGCACCAGAACAAGGGGACACAGTCTCAAACTGCACCAGAGGAGGTTTAGGCTGGATGTTAGGAAGAAGTTCTTCACAGAAAGAGTGATTGGCCATTGGTATGTTGTGGTGGGGAGGTGGTGCAGTCACCATCACTGGAGGTGCTTAGGAAGAGACTGGATGGGGTGCTTGGTGCCATGGTTTAGTTGATTAGATGGTGTTGGATGATGGGTTGGACGTGATGATCTCAAAGGTCTTTTCCAACCTGTTTCTAGTCGTTTCTAGTCTAGTCTAATCTAGTCTAGTCTATCTAACAAGATATGACAGAAATCCCCTGATTTGATGTTGATGTCGAAAGCTGTTGGTTCTCAGGGATTGGAACAGGCTGTCCACAGAGATGGTAGAGCTGTCATCCCTGGACATATTTAAGAGAGGCAGGGATGTGGTGCTGAGTGATGTGGTTTACTGCTAGTGGCTTAGCAGTAGTAGTGGGATCTTGGTTGAGAGTGCACTCAGTCTCTCTGTCTGTATCATTGATGAAGATATTGAGCAGTACTGGTCCCATTGTAGACCCCTGAGAGACACCACTTGTCACCCTTCTCCATTTGGACATTGACCACTACCTTTTGTATGACCACGCTCACTTCAGTGGACCAAGAAAGGATTCCCTGAATGACTGCATAGCATTGGTGATTTTACCCTGCAAATATTGGAAGATTTATATGAGTAGTAAAACTTTTCCCACTCTGTTTTTTCACTAAAGGAAAACCACTGCAGAAGAATAAAAATCCTAGGGGACTGTTACTACTGCGTGTCAGGATTGACCCAGCCCAAAACGGATCATGCCCATTGCTGCGTCGAAATGGGACTGGATATGATTGACACCATCACGTAAGTACTGTGCTTGGGGAATCCAGGCAGCACTGTGTCCACCCACTGGGCTGGACCTCTGGACACAGGAAGCACCTCATGTAGCAGAGGGCACCCAGCCCAAACTGCAACCTGGCCACACCTTGAGTACTGTGTCCAGTTCTGGGCCCCTCAATTTAAGAAGGACATTGAAACTTTTGAATGTGTCCAGAGAAGGGCAACATGGCTGGTGAGAGGCCTTGAGCACAAGGCCTATGAGGAGAGGCTGAGGGAGCTGGGATTGTTTAGCCTGGAGAAGAGGAGGCTCAGGGGAGACCTTATTGCTGTCTACAGCTGCCTGAAGGGAGGTTGTAGCCAGGTGGGGGTTGGTCTCTTCTCCCAGGCAGCCAGCACCAGAACAAGAGGACACAGTCTCAAGCTGCACCAGGGGAAGTTTAAGCTCGAGGTGAGCAGAAAGTTCTTCACAGAAAGCGTGATTGGCCATTGGGATGTGCTGCCCAGGGAGGTGGTGGAGTCACCGTCCCTGAAGGTGTTCAGAAAGGGATTGGACATGGCACTTGAAGCCACGGTTTAGTTAGTCATGAGGTGTTGGGTGACAGGTTGGACTTGATGATCTTTGAGGTCTTTTCCAACCTTACTGATTCTACAATTCTATGATTAGAAGCCAGAAAGCTACTGGGAAACAATGAAATATTCCCGTTGTCATTTGCCACAAAGAGTAGATTCCAGTCTCCTGTTTTACAGCAATAAGCTGCTCATTTTGCACACCAGTGTGTAAACTCAGACCCTGGATCACGTTGTGTATGTGTTTGAATTCTCTGGATGACAGCGCGCCGAGTTCTCCTTTCTCTCTGTCGTGTTTAAACCTCCGCTTTGCTCCACTTCCCAGAAATGGAGTGTGAAATTCACTTTGCTGATCAAAAGAATGTTTTTTATGCTTGAGAGCTCGGCATTGATCATTATTTTACCAAGGCAAAATATGTGAATGTGAGAGGACTGTGAATGAGGCTCGAGCAAGAGCTGCAGAACTATCCCATTACATAGGAGGGAAGGGATGAAGATGGGGAATTTCTTCACTGCTGCATTACTCTGTGTGTGCAGGCACGATACCGCAAAATCCTTAAAGAATATTCTAAGACTGCAAATCATAGTATCATAGTATCAGTCAGGGTTGGAAGGGACCACAGGGATCATCCAGTTCCAACCCCCCTGCCATGGGCAGGGACACCCCACACTAGATCAGGCTGGCCAGAGCCTCATACAGCCTGGGCTTAAACACTTCCAGGGATGGGGCCTCAACCACCCCCCTGGACAACCCATTCCAGGGCTTCACCACTCTCATGGTGAAGAACTTCCTCCTCACATCCAGCCTGAATCTCCCCACCTCCAGCTTCATTCCATTCCCCCCCTGTCCCATCACTCCCCTGACACCCTACAAAGTCCCTCCCCAGCCTTCTTGTAGGCCCCCTTCAGATACTGGAAGGCCACAATGAGGTCACCTCGCAGCCTTCTCTTCTCCAAACTGAACAGCCCCAACTCCTTCAGTCTGTCCTCATAGGAGAGGTGCTCCAGCGCTCTGATCATCCTCATGGCCCTTCTCTGGACACCTTCCAGCACCTCCAGATCCCTCTTGTAATAGGGGCTCCAGAACTGGAGGCAGTACTCCAGGTGGGGTCTCACCAGAGCTGAGTAGAGGGGGAGAATCACCTCCCTTGACCTGCTGGCCACACTTCTCTTGTTGCAGCCTGAATCCTTCCATCAGTGTATGGATACTCCATCTATAAGGAAGCCTTGCCTCTTGGAAGCACAGTTTGATATACAAGCCTTGTACACATTTTTCCAGAGTCTTTTATGCTCTTAAATCCTGGAAAGCAGCATCTGATGCTTTCATCCTCTTTTAAACCTAGCATTCATCTTTTATTCATTAGTTGTGCTGTGTTTCACATGTACAAATAAGGTAGAGATAAAACCATCTTAACTTTCCTTTTTGAATGCTTCAGTTTTGCTAATATTAAAAAGGGAACATGTTCCCTTTTTGTGTTAGCACTTATTGGCTGCTGTCATGATAATGTAGGCTTGAAAGAGGCACAGAATTAAAAAGGAAAGAGTGAACTGGGAGTGCTCAGCCTGGAAAAGAAAAGGATCAAGTGGTATTTTCCCACTGCCTACAAATATCTGGTGGGAGAGACAATAAAGAGAAGTTTTTCCCAGTGTTACCCAGTGTCAGAACAAGAGGGAATGGGTGCAAACTGAAACACAAGAGATTCTATTTAAATAGAAGAAAAAACTGATTTACTATGGAGGTGGTCATGTGCTGGAGAGGTTGCACTGGAAGGTTGTGCAGTTTGCATCCTTGGAGATATTCAAAACCCAGCTGGACACACTCCTGGGCAGACTTTGGTGGCTGAGTCCAGTCTCTAGTAGGTCAAACTTCAGTAGTGAATGAAGGGGTGATTGATCTGGATGACTTCCAGAGACAGGTGGGTGGGCTGCAGTCTGTTACGTGGACATGTTTAAGCAAAGCTGTGGCAGCAGATAACTGGCAATTTCAGCATCTTATTTTTTTTCAAGGATTCATATATTTTAAGTCTTTAGTGTAGTCTGAGCACAGTAACGAAGCAAGATGGAGAAGCATCAAGGTTGTAAGACAGTGCCAGATTCATTTAGGGTTGTTGAATGGCTACAGACCTATTCAGCACGCTTTGTACATAAGCACAGTTAATTAATTAATCCCAGTTTATACTTTTTTTGGTTTTCAATGAGGAATTAATTATAGGAGTAAAGACTGTAAACTCCAGGCTCCATGCACATGTTCTCCTCTTGGTTAAATGCAGGTGCTTGTTCAGCTTATGTCAGGAAACAGGAATCATAGAATCATAGAATCAATAAGGTTGGAAAAGACCTCAAAGATCATCAAGTCCAACCTGTCACCCAACACCTCATGACTAACTAAGCCATGGCTTCAAGTGCCACATCTGATCCCCTCTTGAACACCTCTAGGGATGGTGACTCCACCACCTCCCTTGGCAGCACATTCCAATGGCTAACAACTCTCTCTGTGAAGTACTTTCTCTTCACCTCAAGCCTAAACTTCCCCTGGTGCAGCTTGAGACTGTGAGATGATACCTTCCAAGTACCATCGTCCTTGATGACAGTACTATGATTTTGATTCTATATTTTACTGCAAGTAGAGCATCATCTGTTCAGATATTGTCCAGTTCTTGCTGAGGTGCTTTTGTTAAAGGAATCATGTACAAAATGCTTCAAACCAGGAAAAAGAGCTCTGATAGGATTAGGAAAAGTCTCTCCAGTCCTTCAGACAGAGCAAAGTTAAAAGATGGATTCCCCAGATCAATATGTTGAAAATATGTTGAGCAAATGAAAGGAAGTGAAGAGATGGTGATGGTTTAAGTTTGAATGTACTATTTGTTTCCTATTGATATGAATATTAGGTACTGTTTATCAGTTCCATGAAAGGCAGAGTCCCTTTGCTTATTTTACTTCCTCCTTTCATCCAGAGCTGGATGTTTGCTGGTAGTCTAAAATTGTGTTCACTTTACTGCAGAAATTAGGGCTTGATGTTGTAAATTTATACTTTGAAATTGTCATCCTCAGTGGCAATCCTTAGGAGATAGTTTCCACCATTAGTAAGTTTGCAGATGACACTAGGGTGGGAGCAGGAGTTGATCTGTTAGAAGGTAGGAGGGCTCTGCAGAGGGACCTTGACAGGCTGGACAAATGGGCAGAGTCCAACGTCATAGCATTTAACAAGTCCAGGTGCCTGGTGCTGCACTTTGGACACAACAACCCCATGCAGTGCTACAGGCTGGGGTTGGAGTGGTTGGAGAGCAGCCAGGAAGAAAGGCACCTGGGGGTACTGGTTGACAGCTGGCTGAACATGAGCCAGCAGTGTGCCCAGGTGGCCAAGAAGGCCAGTGGCCTCCTGGCCCGCACCAGAAATAGTGTGGTAGCACTCTCTGATAAACTGGATAGAATTCTGGTTTCAGACAGCATTATGGGGGCAGTTGTACACATCTTTTAGTAATAGTTTCTTTCCTTACAAAGCACTGATGTAAATTATATTAAACAAGTATTTGGCTCATCCAGAAATCATAGGATCATAGAATAGTAATGCTGGAAAAGACCTCTAAGATCATCTAAGTCCAGCTGTCACCCCAACAGCACCATGCCCATTAAACCACATCCCAAAGTGCCAAGTTGTTTGAACCCCTCCAGGGAGGGTGGCTTCACCACCTCCCTGGACAGCCTGTTCCAATTCTGATCACTCTTTCAGTGAAGAAATTTTTCCTAATATCCATCTAAACCTCCCCTGATGCAAACTGAGGCCATTTCCTCTCATCCTATAACTTGTTACTTGCAAGGAGACCAATGTTCCTTCAGGGAGCTGTAGAGAGCAATGAGGTCTGCCCTCAACCTCCTATTCTCCAGAATAAACAACTCCATTTCCCTCAGCCAGTCCTCACCAGACCTGTTCTGCAGACCTTTCTCCAGCTTCGTGGCTCTTCTCTGGACTCTCTTCAGCACCTTGATGTCTTTCTTGTAGTGAGGGTCACAATGTTCAAGGTGCAGTTGATACAGATAACTCCACCAGTCATCCCCGTTAGACCTCACAGATGCTGACCTTATTTTGCACCTGCACACTGCATTGATGCTTACTCTTGTGAGAGACTGTGGAGGTTGAGGTTTGAACTGTCTCCTTCCTGTGGATTTTTTTCATTGGCTAAGCAAAGGCACTGGGGAAGGGAGAGGAGCTATAACAGCCAGGCTGAGGTGGGGAGGTAGCTGAGCTATCAAGTTTTCCTGGGTGATCTTTTGCCTATGGGAAAAGGCTGGGCCTACTTTTGTGTTAACACGTGCAAAACCTCTGAGTAAGTTGTATCTTGAACCTAAGAGGAATACTGAAGTGCTACTGTGAATAATTTATTTGGCAAGCATCCTTTGGTTTTCCTTTTTGTGGCTTGTTTATGGACTGCTGGTATCTTTTCCGAAACATAGGAATGGAATGGAATGGAATGGAATGGAATGGAATAGAATAGAATAGAATAGAATAGAATAGAATAGAATAGAATAGAATAGAATAGAATAGAATAGAATTAACCAGGTTGGAAAAGATCTTTGAGTCCAACCTATTACCCAACACCACCTAATCAACTAAACCATGGCACCAAGGGCCTCATCCAGTCTCTTCTTAAACACCTCCAGTGATAGTGACTCCACCACCTCCCTGGGCAGCCCATTCCAATGGCCAATCACTCTCTCTATGAAGAACTTCTTCCTAACATCCAGCCTGAACCTCCTCTGGCACAGTTTGAGACTGTGTCCTCTTGTTCTAGTGCTGGTTGCCTGAGAGAAGAGACCACCCCCTGCTTGTCTACAGCCTCTCTTCAGGTGGTTGTATAAATCAATAAGGTCTCCCCTGAGCCTTCTCTTCTCCAGGCTAAGCAACCCCAGCTCCCTCAGCCCCTGCATCATTGGACTTTTCTGTGTTGTTTCAGTGCAGAAAAGTTTAGGAGCATGACTGTGGCACTGCTCTGATTTGATATTCGAAGTCTGTTCTTTATGTATTACTTAATGCTCCTTATTTTGGGTATATTCATGGAAATGGACAGTATAAAAAGCACAGAGCTATTCAAGGTAAATTTAGAAAGTTTAATGACTTTTCATGAGCTTTTTCTTTTCTTACTTAAATTGAATGATGGTGAAAGCACCCCTGAAGCACACTGTCATTTCTGGGGAAAATGTAGGAATGTATTCTCTATTTAGATTCTTTACTAAGTGGCTGCTGCTGGAAATCTTTTGTTCACAGCATAAGGTGTTTTCAGATTGTGCTTTATGGCTCATTGGAACACGATACAGCCCAGCTTATTTATTAAGGAGCGTGATCAGCCATGTTGTGTTTCTTTGCTCATTTCTTTTCATTTCCTTTTTGTTACGCCATTCAAATGCCTAAAAGCAGCTGAAATTTTCCCCTCTCCCTCCAGCCAGGAGAGGCAAAGTACTGGCAGACGTTTGGAGTAGTCTTTAGAATAGAATAGAATAGAATAGAATAGAATAGAATAGAATAGAATAGACCAGGTTGGAAGAGACCTTTGAGATAATACAATACAATACAATAAATCCAGGTTGGAAGAGACCTTCAAGATCATCGATCATCATGTCCAACCTATCATCCAACACCATCTAATCCAATAAACCATATCACCAAGCACCCCATCCAGTCTCTTCCTGAACACCTCCAGTGATGGTGACTCCACCATCTCCCCGGGCAGCCCATTCCAATGGCCAATCACTCTCTCTATGAAGAATTTCTTCCTGAAATCCAGCCTGAACCTCCCCTGGCGCAGCTTGAGACTGTCCCCTGTATTAGTGTCTGAGTTTCTCTGTCTTCAAAAGTTTAGGCTGAGGTTTTATATACTATTTTCAATGAAAACAAACAGCAACAAAAAATGGACAAAAGAAACAAATGACCCTCCCCTGCAAAACAAACAAGCAAAAACCCCGCAACGAAATGCAACATAGAGCAAACCAAAACCATTTCTTTGCAAACAGAGAAGCCCACAGGCCTGCAGGCTCAACAATGAAGATAATTACCTAGGTATTAGTTCTGCAGGAGAATGTAGATAAGTAATCAGGATTTAATCCTGAAGGGTTGTGGCTTGCAGGGTATGGACTTGGTGTAAGGTCTGTCTGTTGATGACACAATAAATATGCACAGGTGGAGATACTGAGGTTTACTTACCTCTAGGTGGCTTATATTATTAGCTCCTCTAATTTCCTCCAGGCTTTGTCCAGCAGACTCTGTGCACACCAACACTCAAATCCTTTTAGGATTCCCTGGAGTAATTTTTGAGGCTTGACAAGGAATAGATGTTGAATAAAGGAAAGCTGACTTGTGGTGGGTGGAAATAGAACAAGGAAATATTTAATCTTTCAGAAAGCTGTGCAGAAGCTTTTCTGGGCTGCTGCATAAAATATGACTGAAAAAAAAATGTGGTATGCTTGGATTCCCTATGGGAACAAAAGAGATCTCCATGTTACTCACATTGGTAATGGCTGACACAGTACATACTTCAGCACTTCAGGGCTCCAGAAGTCCTTACTTAAATCGAGGCCAGGTGTCTTGTGCTGCTCCCCCCATATCTTAACCTTTGCTGCCCTTTCTGTTAATCATATTTAAACAAGTGCAACCAGGCAAAAAAACCAAAACACAGTGGCTACTCCTGAAATCATCCTGCTAAAGACCTGGCTGCCAAATTCAATGTAGGTGAATATTACTTTTAAAAAATACATTGGTCAGTGAAGATCAAGAAAAAATTACAGGCAGGAGTGGGGCCAGTTCTGTTTAACATCAATGATTAGGATGAGGAGGTTGAGTGCATCCTCAGTAGGTTTTCAGATGACACCAGTGTGGGTGGGCATGTCGATCTGCTGGAGGGCAGGAAGGCTCAGCAGAGAGACCTGGAAGCTGTGCTTGTAGTGCCCTTGGGGTGATTGAACACCTACACCCATATTGCTACATGTCCAGAGAAGGGCAACGAAGTTGGTGAGGGGTTTGGAACACAAGCCCTGTGAGGAAAGGCTGAGGGAGCTGGGGTTGCTTAGCCTGGAGAAGAGGAGACTCAGAGGAGACCTTATTGCTCTCTACAAATACCTGAAGGGAGGTTGTAGCCAGGCAGAGGTTGGCCTCTTCTCCCAGGCAGCCAGTACCTGAACAAGAGGACACAGTCTCAGGCTGCACCAGGGCAGGTTTAGGCTGGATGTTAGGAAGAAGTTCTATACAGAGAGAGTGATTGCCATTGGAATGGGCTGCCCAGGGAGGTGGTGGAGTCACCTTCATTGGAGGTGTTCAGGAGGAGACTTGATGGGGTGCTTGGTGCCATGGTTTAGTTGTTTAGGTGGGTTGGATTGGTTGATGGGTTGGACACGATGATCTTGAAGGTCTCTTCCAACCTGGTGTAGTGTATTATTGTACTATTGAAAGTACAGGATTTAACCCAGGCTGTCTCTGAGCTTTTTGAATTACACTCAGAAATGTCATCGTTTATCTCCCAGCAAAATATCTGTTTCTGTAGGACTGTGATAGTAAATATTGCAAAAGTGACAGACCAAATCTAAAATTTATAGTCACAGGGAAGTTTTGTGGCAAAGCCATTTAATGCACTTGCTTTATCATCCTTTCCCCCCCCCTTTTCTATTACATAATGAAAAATAGCCTTGTAAGGGTTTCTTGAAAACTGGAAAATGTTTTAGGTCAAGAAACTCAGAAAGACTGAGATTTTGGTCCAGCTGAGTTTAGGAAAGATGTTGAGTTGCTGGATGTGTCCAGAGAAGGGCAACAAAGCTGGGGAGGGGTTTGGAGCACAAGCCCTATGAGGAGAGGCTGAGGGAGCTGGGGTTGTTTAGCCTGGAGAAGAGGAGGCTCAGAGGAGACTTTATTGCTCTCTACAACTACCTGAAAGGAGGTTGTAGCCAGGTGGGGGTTGGTCTCTTCTCCTGGGCAGCCAGCACCAGAACAAGAGGACACAGTCTCAAGCTGCACCAGGGGAAGTTTAGGCTGGATTTCAGGAAGAAATTCTTCATAGAGTGATTGGCCATTGGAATGTGCTGCCCAGGGAGGTGGTGGAGTCACCATCACTGGGGGTGTTTAAGAAGAGACTGGATGAGGCACTTGGTGCCATGGTTTAGTTGATTAGGTGGTGTTGGTTGATAGGTTTGACTTGATGATCTCAAAGATCTTTTCCAAGCTGGTCTGGTCTATTCTATTCTATTCTATTCTATTCTATTCTATTCTATTCTATTCTATTCTTTTGAAACTAGTGAAGGAGAAGTACAATGCCTGAGTATATCTGAAGACTTTTTAAAGATCCTGTTGTTCAGCCACATATATCTATGACAACTTTGGTGGAAGGACAGAAAGAGAAAATCAAGAGCAACTTCATAGTCTAACGACTAATATCCTGATGCTGTCTCTTGCAGGTCTGTTGCAGAAGCCACAGAGGTTGATCTCAACATGAGAGTTGGATTGCATACAGGAAGGGTGCTCTGTGGGGTCCTGGGTCTTCGAAAATGGCAATATGATGTCTGGTCAAATGATGTGACTTTAGCTAATGTCATGGAGGCTGGAGGACTGCCTGGGTAAGTCTGAGAAAGAACCAAAGGAAAAAAAGATAAAAAAGAAACCTGTATGTGTGAATGTTAGGGGTCAGGACTGTGCTGGCCACTAAATGAGTGCCCCAGATGACACATAGGATGTAGCTGTGCCCCTGGCCTTCAAACCAACCCTATGTGCTAACTCTCCCCATCCGTGTTGTCACTGCTAGCATCAGCCACTGTCTATGCAAACCTGCCCAGAGCTGCAGAAAGCACTGGTGCTGAGCAGAGCCTGAGCTGGGAACTCCTAGCACTGAGCAGAGACTGATTTTGAACTCCCAGCACCGAGCAGAATCAGTACTGCTCCTGCTCAGACCAGGACAGTGAAGAATTTATTTCCTTTGTGGCATTTGCAAAGCAGCTGCTTTCAATAAGAAGGGTTGCATTTGGTAAGAGCAATCAAGGTATGATGTGATTTATCCTGTGGAGTTCTCCAAATTGTCTTACTGTTTATGTTAGTAAGAGGTTAGATTAGAAGGAAAACATTTCCAAACAAACCCTCATAAGAAAGTGTCAAATGTAGAGCACATGATGGAGGCAATGCTAGGATCATGGGAATGCTGGACTTCCAACTTTTCATGTCATAAAAGTAAAACCCCCTAGTGACTAATTTGAAGAACATTTTACCCTTGCTCCTCTATACATGTGGGGAGTGTGTGTCATACTCCTTTGACATGGCAAGATTTCCATCACTGGTGATGTGCTATACAAAAAGATAAAGGTACTTGTTTATGCACTCAGCTATGGACAGGGTGTGTGAAAATGATCTGGTAGCACATAAACCACTGCAGCTAACCCATGTGGTGTGTCCTGGAATTTCAAGTACTCCTTGGACAGCCTCAGACTGTACCTTAAGGCTTTCCAGTCAAAACAATTCCAATGTATGTTTGATAGTGGAAAGCACTAATATATTTTCAGATGTCTTCTGTGAAAATGCTTCAAATATAAGGAGCCTTTGGGGAGAAAACCTGAAGAGAAGTTTTGGGAGGAGACAGCTCATGAATAGCACCAGAGATAGTTGTGCTACCAAAACAAAGGGAATTAGAAAGCTGCCTGAAAAACACAGTCAGGGATGTGAAGAGGAAAAGCAAAAAAAGAAAGAGCAAATAAAAGTTTCTCCTCCACACCCCAGAGGGATTTGGAGGGTGAAGTCACCAGTTCCAAGTAACAGGATGCTTTTCCAAGCAGGCAGTGTGCTAAACACTTCTGAAAGCTGCATGATGTAGAGGATGCTATAACGACTTCCGTTGGAAAAGACCTCTAAAGTCTTCAAGTGAGACCATTCTCTAATTCTACCAAGTTTGGTGCCAGTCCCTCAGCACCACATCTCTGCCTCTTTGAAACACCTCCAGGGATGGAAATCCAGCCACCTCCCTGGGGACCTTGTTCCACTGATCACCAGCACTATCAGTGAGGAAGTTTCTTCTGATCTCCTATTTAAACCTCCTCTGGTGCAACTTGAGGCCATTTTCTCTTGTCCTGTCACTTGTTAGTAGGGAGAAGAGATCAACCACCACCTCACTCCAATCTGCTTTCAGGGAGCTGTAGAGAGCCAGAAGGTCTCCCCTCAGCCACCTTTTGCCCACACTAAACAACCCCAGTTCCTTCAGCTGCTCCTCACCAGACCTGCTCTCCAGACCCTTCACCAGATTCATTGCCCATCTCTGCACCTGCTCCAGCACCTCAGTGTCTTTCTTGGAGTGAGGCCCCAGACTTGACCACAGGACTCAAAGTGTGCTCTCACTGATGAGTCCAGCAGGACAATCAATTCCCTGGTCATGCTGGCCACGCTATTGCTGATCCATGCTATGCTGATCCACGCTGTGCTGATCCATGCTGGCTCGTGTTCAGATAGTTGTCAGCCAGCAGCCTTGGGTCTTTCCTACTGAGCAGTTTCCAGCCACTCTGCCCTGAGCCTGTAGTGTTCGTGGGGTGGTTGTGACTCAGGTTCAGGACCCAGTACTTGACTGGCCTTGTTGAATCTCATACAACTGTCCTAATCCCATCAATCCAGTCTGCCCAGATTCCTCTGTAGAGCCTTCCTACCCTCCAGCAGATCAACACTCCCTCCCAGCTTAGTGTCACCTGCAAACTTACTGAGGGTGCCTCAATCCCCTCATCTAGGTTATTGATAAAGATCCTAAAGAGAGCTGGCCCCAGCACTGAGCCCTGGAGAACACCACCAGTGGCTTTGACCTACAAATCAAGAGATGTGCAAGTGTTTGGGTGGTCAGCCATTAGCTCTTTTCTCATTCTGACCCAGTTTCGAAAACCAGTGCAGTACAAATATGGCTGTGCTCTATTTGGCTAAAGTGACAAAAGAAACAAGAGGACACAGTCTCAAGCTGTGCCAGGGGAAGTTTAGGCTTGAGGTAAGGAGAAAGTTCTTCATAGAGAAAGTTGTTAGCACTTGGAATGGGCTGCCCAGGGAGGTGGTGGAGTCACCATCCCTGGAGGCATTCAAAAGGGGATTGGATGGGGCACTTGGAGCCATGGTTTAGTAGTCATGAGGTGCTGGGTGACAGGTTGGACTTGATGAACTTTGAGGTCTCTTCCAACCTTATTGATTCTATGATTCTGTGATTCTATACTTAGAAGGGAAAAATAATGTGGGTTTGCACCAAATTTGTCCTCTTTGTGACCTTCTGCACACGAATGTATTTCAGTAGCAATGTGGGCATTATGTGTCTTTGCTTTGCATACAAACATCCACTGTCTTTCTTTCTTTCTTTCCAGGAAAGTTCACATTACAAAGACCACCTTAGAGTGCCTAAATGGGGACTACGAGGTCGAACCAGGATATGGTCATGAAAGGAACAGTTTCTTGAAGAAACACAACATTGAAACATATTTTATTGTGCCATCCCATCGTAGGAAGGTAAGCCCCATGAACTGTAGCTTATTCTGTGATATGGTTTCCTGCTTTAACAGCTGCTCTCTCATGTTCTGAAAGCAGAGGCAATACTGGCATTTCTTAATTGTAAAATGCTTTCCAAACACTTGAAATTAGCTCTTTTGGTTTGGGCCAAGGCAGGAATGTTAAAAGAAGCTAAACTCAACCCTACAGAGAGAAGATTCATAGAATTCATTGAATGGTTTAGGTTGGAAGACACCTTAAAGATCACCTAGTTCCAACCCCTCTGCTGTGGGCAGGAACACCTTCCATTAGACCAGGTTGCTCAAGGCCTCATGAAAATTGAGCTTAAACACCCCTAAAGAGGAGGGACATCCATGACCTCTCTGGGCAACCTGTTCCAGTGTCTCAGCACAGAACCCAGCAGGTTCATTTAAGTCACACCTTTCTTCCTCAACCAGTTACTGAGTTTAGAGCATCCTTTTGTTCACAGGATCACAGGATGTTAGGGGTTGAAAGGGACCTCTGAAAGTCATCGAGTCCAACCCCCCTGCCAGAGCAGGGCCATAGAATCCAGCACAGGTCACACAGGAACACATCCAGATAGGTCTTGAAAGTCTCCAGAGGAGGAGACTCCACAACCTGTTCTACAACAAAACGTTTTGTGACCTCAGTAGGAGTCTTGAAAGTCCATAATCATTAGTTGGACACACTCTGTTTGTTCCAAGAGTTCACACTTCAGGGACATATCTTAGAAGTTTTCTGCCATAACATGTTTACAGGCCAGGAAGAACTTTATTGTTCTTTATCTCAGCCAGGCAACTTGGAATACACACTTTTGCACCCTTATCTTCTGAGTCTCTGCCCAAACAAGTTTCATTCACTGATTTGACCTTTAGAGGGGAAAATATAGCATCCAATTCTGAAAGTAAGTATGAAAACAATGGACAAGGTTTTAAAGTGCTGTCAAAGCTCCATGCTGGAAGCTATTAGCCAGTGGGAGGTTGACAAAAATATAACCAAGGAAAAACAGATCATCTTCAATTCCATGCACACAGTCAATTTCTTGGTCTGAATTTGATGACTCTGGGAGTTTTTATGATTCTGTGAGTGAAAACTCCTGTTGTTTTATCCCAGAAAGGCCATTTCAAGGGTGATTTTTAATGCACTTCATCTAAATCAGGGTGTTATTAGAGACATGGAGAGTTCTCATCCCCTGTGAAAATAACAGTTCCGTGTTTTGCTCTTTTGCTGCTATCATATAGTCATGGAATGGTAGGAATTGGAAGGGAACTCTGGAGATCATCATATCCAACCTTCCTGCCAGGATCACCTAGGGCAGATCACACAGAAACACTTCCAGGCTGGTCTTGAAAGTCTCCAGAGAAGGAGACTCCACAACATCTCTAGGCAACCTGGTCCAGGGCTCCAGCACCCTCAGAATAAAAAAGGTTTTCCTTATGTTGAGGTGGAACTTCCTGTGCTCCAGTTTGTGTCTGTTGCCCCTCACAGGACACCACTGAGAAGAGACTGGCCCCTTCTTCTGTATACTCTCCTTTCAGATACTTATAAGCATTAATGGAATGAAGCTGGAGGTGGGGAGATTCAGGCTAGATGTGAGGAGGAAGTTCTTCACCATGAGGGTGGTGAGGCCCTGGAATGGGTTGTCCAGGGAGGTGGTTGAGGCCCCGTCCCTTGAGGTGTTTAAGCCCAGGCTGGATGAGGCTCTGGCCAGCCTGATCTAGTGTGGGGTGTCCCTGCCCATAGCAGGGGGGTTGGAACTAGATGATCCTTGTGGTCCCTTCCAACCCTAACTGAAACTATGAAACTATGAAACTATAATAAGATCCCCTCTCAGTCTGCTCTTCTTCTAACTAAAGAGCCTCAGGGCTGCCAGCATTTTCTCATCAGATGTTTCAGTCCCTTTGCCACCTTCATACCCTCAATTGCACACCCAGTAGTATATCTCTGTCCCTCTTGAACTGGAGATCCCAGAACTGGCCACAACAGACCAGCTGTGTGGTCACACTAGAGCAGAGCAGACAGGGAGGAGAACTTCCCTTGACCTGCTGGCCAATATACAATACAGGATTAGATTCAGGTATAGCTAGTGTAAAAGAAAAAAGATGGAAAACCAGTGGGCTAGAATCTCTTTTGGCAGTCAGGGAGAGATTTTTCTGGTGGCTTTCCTGAAACTAGAGTTAGTTTCTAAATTAATCATTCCCATTAAAGAAGAGAATGTAAGGGAGGCTTGAATTAAGGTAGGAGACTTGCTTGTTGCTGCTAGATTTGATTGCTTTGGGTTTCTGCTGTTTTCACTTCTACAGCATTATGTATAATTTAATTTCTGATGTTATTATGCATCAGCTTGATTTCATGTTGAAAAGAGAAACAGCTGAATTGTGGAGAGGTTGGTGCACAGAGACAAATAGGGAGAGAAGGGGATAAATAAGGCTACTACATACAGAAACTGTGTTGTGTCAACTCTGCTGCACCAACCAGTGACTGAGGAACAGCATTTTGACATTCACAAAGTAAACCAGGTCAATGTTTAATGTGCTAGGATGAGAGCCTGCTACTGTGTGAGCTCACTTTTCTTTGTCTTTGCAAGATTCATAGAATGGTTTGGGTTGGAAGGGACCCTAATGATCACCTAGTTCCAACCCCCTTGCCATGGGCAAAGATACCTTCCACTAGACCAGGTTGCTCAAGGTCTCATCCAACCTGGCCTTGAACACCTCTAGCAAGGGGGCATCCACAACCTCCCTGGGCCACCTGTTCCAGAGCCTCACCACCCTCACTGGAAAGAACTTCTTCTAGTTATCCAGTCTGAATCTACCCTACTCAAGCCCACAGCCATTTGTCCCTCATCCTGTCACTACAAGCCCTTGTAAAAGGGCCTTCCCTGCTCTCCTCTAGCCCCCAACAGGTACTGGAAAGCTGCTCTAAGGTCTCCCCAGAGTCTTCTCTTCCCCAGGCTGAACAGCCCCAACTCTCTCAGCCTGTCAACATAGGGGAGGTTCTCTAGCCCTTTGATCATCTTCATGGCTCTCCTCTGGATCCACTCCAGCAGTTCCATGTCCCTCTTATGCTAGGGATCAGAACTGGATGCAGTGCTCCAGATGGGGTCTCAAGAAGAGCACAGTAGGGAGGGAGAATCAATTCCCTTGTCCTGCTGGTCACACTTCTTTTGATCTTAAAATGGTCTGGGTTGGGAGGAACCTGCGAAGGTCCTTTAGTTTAACCCCTTCTGCAGTCAGCAGGGGCATCCTCAACTAGATCAGGTTGCCCAGAGCCCTGTCAAGCTTCACTTTGAATATCTCCAGGAATGGGGCCTTAACCACCTCCCCAGAAAACCTGTTCCAGTGTTCCACCACCCTCATGGTAAATAATTTGTTGCTGAGGATCCTGCTGGTGGTGGCTGAGAACTGGCTGGTAGGTTTGTCATCAGCTACACAAACCAAATGCTTCCTTACCCATGGCTGTCACTGAGGGGCTTGTGGCAGTAGCAGATGCTGAGACATTAGCTTTCCGATGCGCTTCCGTGGAGTGTCAACCAGACTGGCAGAAAGAAACACCTCATGAATTTTACTGGTATTGACTGGCTTCTCCACTGGGCTCACCAATCAATCAATCATGTCACTTTGCCTTTTGTCACAGCACAGCACAGCCATCCCCCACTCTTTGCATGCTTGCACGCTGATCGTTGGACCATGAGCTCCATAATAGTGTATTTCCCTTCAAAATAAGCACCTGCCGTCCCCTCCTACATTCATTCACTCTTCAACTCTTCAGAGACCTGGAAACAGAAGGCTACCCATGAGACAGACAAGATGGAGTTTCTGTAGGTGAATTCAGGTACCTGCTCATTTTATATTGTATTCCTTCCTCCAGAGACCCAGTAGCTGAAATGCAGGTTCAGTTTTGTATTCTTTATGCATCATCTCTGACATTAATATGAACTGACTTGAGCAGGTATGATGCCAAGAGGAATGAAAATCAATGTTACCAGCAACAGATGGCCAAGAATCTGTTGAATTTGAAAAGTAAACAGGCCCCCTTTTATTTATTTATTTATTTATTTACATATGTGTCTATTTATTTAGGAGACACATACCCCACATTCTTCCATATTTGGTCTGACAAGAAGGTCTTTCATTACAAATATCATGCAAGCCAAGAATGAGTATAATGAATATAAGGTACTAAGTGGCTCTAAATTTACTGCAGTTAGTTCTTTTTGATTTATTACCACAGAATTGCAGACTGCTAGGGGTTTGAAGGGATCTCTGGACACCATCTAGTTCAAGCCTCCTGCTAGAGCAGCATCACCCAGAGCTGTTTGTACAGGGAAGTGTCCAGGTGGGTTTGGAATCTCTCCACAGAAGGAGAGTGCACAACATCTCTGCCTGCTCACAGCTGTGGCACCCTCATGTTTTGGGTGGAATTTCCTGTGTTCCAGTTGGTGCCCAATACTATTTGTCCTATCACTGGACACACCATCCTCTTGCCCCCCACCTTTAGCTGCTGACCAGCACTGAAAAGATCCCCTCCCAGTCTGCTCCAGCCCTAGCTCTCCCTCTTGAAGGGAGGTTGTAGACAGTCAGGGGCTGGTCTCTTCTCCCAGGCAACCAGCACCAGAACAAGAGGACACAGTCTCAAGCTGCACTAGGGAGGTTTAGACTGGATGTTAGAAGAGAAATTCTTCATAGAGAGAGTGATTGGCCATTGGAATGTGCTGCCCAGGGAGGTGGTGGAGTCACCATCACTGGAGGTGTTTAGGAGGAGATTTGATGGGGTGCTTGGCACCACGGTTTACTTGATTAGATGGTGTTGGATGATAGGTTGGACTTGATGATTTCAAAGGTCTTTTCCAACCTGGTCTGGTCTATTCTATTCTATTCTATTCTATTCTATTCTATTCTATTCTATTCTATTCTATTCTATTCTATTCTATTCCATTCCATTCCATTCCATTCCATTCCATTCCATTCCATTCCAGATATGCCAGTCCCATTGAAGTTCCAACCATTCCACTTCCATTTTATTTAAAGCTCCATCTTTACTTGTATGACATTTCCTTCTCTGAAAAGCTGATTGATGTGATCACTCTGGCTAGATCTACATGAACATGCCACACTGTTCTTATAGGCTCCTCTTTTTTTTTCCCCCCAAATGTGTAAAACTTTTTTCCAAATGTGTAAAACAGAGCACTTACAGCCCACGAAATCTATCCATCTGGCTGGCAGCTCCCTAGGACTTTTTTTGCACCTGACACTTCTAATATTATCCTGTCCTCTCTGTGTCAAGCAAGTTTTCATGGTCATTGCAAGTTGTCAGCTTTCTGGACTAATTCATTCCAAGGACGTTAGGAAGAAATTCTTTACAGTGAGGGTGGTGAGACATTGGGACGGGTTGCCCAGGGAGGCTGTGGATGCCCCCTCCCTGGAAATGTTCAAGGCCAGGCTAGATGAGGCCTTGAGCAACCTGGTCTAGTGGAAGGTGTCCTTGCCCATTGTGGAGGGGTTGAAACTGTACGATCTTTAAGGTGCCTTCCAACCCAAACCATTCTAGGATTCTATAACTCTATACAATACAATACAATAAATCCAGGTTGGAAGAGACCTTCAAGATCATCGGTCCAACCTATCAACCAATCCAAGCCACCTAAACAACTAGATCATGGCACCCAGTACCCCATCAAGTCTCCTCCTGATGAACACCTCCAATGATGGTGACTCCACCATCTCCCTGGGCAGACCATTCCAATGGGCAATCACTCTCTCTGTATAGAACTTCCTCCTAACATCCAGCCTAAACCTGCCCTGGCACAGCCTGAGACTGTGTCCTCTTGTTCTGGTGCTGCCTGCCTGGGAAAAGAGACCAACCTCTGCCTGTCTACAATCTCCCCTCAGGTAGTTGTAGAGAGCAATAAGGTCACCCCTGAGTCTCCTCCTCTCCAGGCTAAGCAACTCCAGCTCCCTCAGCCTCTCCTCATAGGGCTTGTGTTCCAAACCCCTCACCAACCTTGTTGCCCTTCTCTGGACACGTTCCAGCAAGTCAACATCCTTCCTAAACTGAGGGGCCCAGAACTGGACACAGTACTCCAGGTGTGGCCTAACCAGTGCTGTATACAAGGGCAATGGTTTTGCTTAGCTGATCAGCTACTTTCAGACTGCTAGAACTCTGAACACAAAGTAGTAAGAGAAGAGCCGTGCACAGGGCACATGAAAACATTGCAACCTAGACAAATAAACTCTCTCATTGCTAGTGCACAGCAACTGTCCTCATTTGAAATGCCTGAAGTTAGACATCTGAGCCCATAGCTAGGCACACACTGATGCTTTCTGCTTCTAAATTGACAGCTACCTGCAGTTACTCTTGCTGCCAGGACTAGCAGGCTCCAGAATGGACTTTGCTCTCAATGTCTGACAGTTCCTACCAAGGAACTTAACTAGAGATTTGAATGCATAACTTGAGCTTTCCAGGTTTTAACAGCTCAGATATACTTTGGCAGATCAGATTTAAAAGACAGACACATGGCCTTTTGACAGAAGCTTGCATCTGGACAGGGAATGATCTGTGCCTGAGCCTTTGCACTGCACAAGTTGTTAGAACTTTAAGATGGAAAAGGGGAGATTTAAACTGGATGTTAGGAAGAAATTCTTTCCAGTGAGGGTGGTAAGACACTGGAACAGATTGCCCAGGGAGGTTGTGGATGCCCCTCCCTGGCAGTGTTCAAGGCCAGGTTGGATGAGGCTTTGAGCAACCTGGTCTAGTGGAAGGTGTCCCCGGCCATGGCAGGGAAGTTGAACCTGGGTGATCTTTCCAACCCAACCCATTGTAGGATTTTATGAATATACTCACCCTGACACTGGAATTAAACTGTTTGTGTTACCACCTAGCAAACACTTGTGTTGCAGTGTGTTGGTCTACAACTTCAGGATTCTTTCTGCAGTTGCTATGAAGCTGCTAGCCAGATGATCACCAGTGTGCCAGCCCATGGCTTGGGTGCCTGTGACAGTGGAATGAGCCATGTGCTCTAACATTTTTCTCATCTCTTAATTTTCTCCCTCCAGCAACATGGAGTCTGTAGAGAGGAGAAATGTAGGCCACTGGTGTAAGATTTACCCTATTGCTGATCTCCTAGAGAGTGTTTTAATCCCCACAGCTCCTAAAAACTTATTTCTACATGTGTCAAGAAGGTGGCCACACCATTCCAAATGTTAAGAATTTGTCTTGTAGAAGCTATTTTATTTACTGTTAAATGCTACAGAATCACAGAATAATGGAAGTGACCTCTGGAGATCATCAAGTCTGACCCCTCTGTGGCAGCAGGTTCACCCAGAGCAGGCTGCACAGGACAGGGTCCAGGAGGGTTTCCAATGTGATGGAGACTCCACGAGCTCTCTGGGCAGCCAGGTGCAATGCTCTACCACTCTCAAAAATAAAGTAGTTCCTCCTCATGTTTAGATGGAACTTCTTATGTTCAAGTATGTTTCCACTACCTCTTGTGCTGTGATCAAGCACCACTAAAAAAAGTCTGGCCCTGTCCTCGTGACACCTACCATTTAAGTGTTGATCAGCATTGATGAGATTCCTCCCTCAGACTTCTCTATGCTAAAAATCCCCAACTCCTTCAGCTGTTTTTTTGTAAGAGAGATGTTCCTGTCACCTCATCTTCCTCAGCCTTTTTCTGTACCCTCTCAAACAACTCCCATCTTGAACTGGAGAGCTGAGAGCTGGACCCAGTACTGCAGATGTGGCCTCACCGGGGCAGAGCTGAGGGAGAGGACAACCTCCCTACACCTGCCAGCTACTCTCTTCTTAATGTATCCCCAGGAGACCACTGGCCTTCCTGGCCACAAGGGCACGTTGTTTGCTCATGGCCATCTTGCTGTCCCCCAGAACTCCCAGGTCTTTTTCCCCAGAGCTGCTTTCCAGCAGGTCAGTCCCTCACCTCTACTGGTGCAGGGGGTTGTTCCTCCCTTTCGTGACAGACAGCAAAATGTATTACAAGGGTGGCAGAAAAGGATGGGAAAGCCAATGTCTGCTGACTTTAACTGTAGGAATAAATAACTAACTAAATAAATACATATGTTTGCTCACCTAGCTCAGGACAAAATGACTCGCAGACCATAACAGATGCTACTGCCAGAAGGCATGGTCTTGCCTGCCTGAAGACAAAAAACACAGACAGACAAAGTGCTACAGTATTTATTGTGGCTGTAAGTGTGTTTGGAATGCCCTTGGTATCTTCTTTCCCACGGCATTTTGAGCACTGCAATTGAATACAGTCAGGGGAACAGCAGTGCTGCTGCTGTTTCTGAGAATCCCAGATAAGCACCAGCGAATCCCATTACCTGAAATTCAAACACTGGGGTGTTTTCCCAGAATTTTAATCAGCCCTTGTTTGGGTTCTGCATATTTAAAGGCACTCACAAAGCTGGGGAGAGCCTGGCTGCTTTCAGAGTGCTCTGTTAGAAAATCCCATCTCTTAACCTTCTTTGGCAGCTGTGTCGCAGGAAACAACCAACCTTGCCTAAAATTATGAAACAAGGGAACAGGAAACAAAATTGTTTGGGTTGGAAAAGACCTTTAAGATCATGAAGCCCAACCGTTTTCTAACACTACCAAGGCTGGTGCTAAACTCTGTCCCTCAGCACCACATCACTGCTTCTTTGAAACACCTCCGGGGGTGGATATTCAACCATCTCCCTGAGCAGATGCTTTCAGTCTTTGAGAACCTTTTAAAGTGAAAAAATGTCTCCTAATATCTGAGCTAAACTTCTCGTGGTACAACTTGAGGCTACTTCCTCCCATCACTTTTCACTAGGAAGAAGAGATGATGTCAAGGGTCAAAAAGAAATGTGAAAGCAAAAGGAGTTGGAATGAGAATACTGTGGTCTGACTTTCCTGTATTGCTGGCCTGGAGCAAGTTCAGAGAAAAAGCAGAGTGAAAGACATTGGAGGCTGGAATTTTTCTCTGTGTAGGAGAGTGTTGTGGCATTTATTTATTTATTTGCTTGCTTGCTTATTTATTTATTTTAAGGCTCTTAACAGATTGTGCTGCATTTCTTGCCTTCATCAAGGTTTTCAGCAGAAGGCAAGATACAGCACTGAGAAGTTTCACAGTGCCCACAGTGTTGTTCTGCTGTAAAACAAAGTTCTTTTTAAAAAGGGACATGATTTGTGAGATGAAAGTGGGTGAGAGTTCCTTTCCTGGTATCTTTAATATTCATAGACTCAGAGAATGGTTTGGGTTGGAAAAGATCTTGAAGATATCTGGTTCCACCCCCCCACCATGGGCAGGGACACACCTTCCACTAGACCAGCTTGCTCAAGGCCTAGTCCAACCTGCCCTTGAACACTTCCTGAGAAGTGGCATCTACATCTTCTCTGGGTAACCTCTTCCAGGGTCTCAACACCCTCACTGGAAATAATTTCTTCCTGATATCCAGTCTAAATCTCCCCTCTTCCAGCTTAAAGCCCTTGTCTCTCCTCCTATCACTACAAGCCCTTGTAAACAGTCCCTCCCCATCTTTCCTGTAGCCCCCTTCAGGTACTAGAAGGTCACTGTAAGATTGTTGTGGAACTTTGCCTGCTCCAGGCTGTACAGATATATATTGTGCATATGTGATAGCAGAATGCAAAGCCCTGAGTGCCTCACAGCCTCCCTTTAGGGTATGTATGTGCATGGATCTTTAAAGCAAAAGCCAGCCTCTTCTGATTTTGGTGGGTGTAAATGAAAAGAAAAAAAAATATGGGGAAATAAGAAAGATTGAAATTGTATTCTTAAGATCAATTCATAAAATTTCTCATTTCCTTCCCATTATTTCTCCCCTGTATTTTTCCAGGATCTATTTTAAGGTTAAAGAAATGCCAGTACTGCCTCTCTTATGAGTTTGTCATTAAGATGATTTTTTGAGTGTCTACATTTCTGTGTGGAAAAGAGTTCCCAAAATGTTAAGTGTGTGTTTATATACTCTTTGTTCAATAGATTTGTTATACCCCAGGTTTAAGGGGGGAAAAGGGATTAAATAATCTCCATCTGCAAATACCTGAGGCGTATCAAAACACAGTTTCTTGATATTGCCCTCTTCTGACCACTACATGGTGTGAATGTCTGCAGGTATGCACAGACTCAGAGAATCATGGAATCATACAGTCTTACTAGGTTGGAAAAGCCCCTTAATGTCATTGAGTCCAACTGTTAACCCAACACTGCCAAGTTCACCACTAAACCATGGCCCTCAGCACCACACCTACACATCTCTTAAATACCTTCGGGGATGGTGACTACAGCAGTTCCCTGAGCAGCCTGCTCCAGGGCTTGACAACCTTAGGTGAAGATTTTTTTCCTAATATCCAACCTAGCATGGCTAGGAGGCTGAGAGGAGACCATGCTAGGTATCTGGGAGAAGTGACTGACACCCACCTAACTCCATCCTCCTTCCATGGAGTTATAGATAGCATGGTCTAGTCTCAGCTTCCTTTTCTCCAGGCTTAACACCAGTTCCCTCTGCTGCTCCTCACAGGACTTGTCCTGCAGACCCTTCACCAGATTCATTGCTCTTCTTAGCACCTTCTCCAGCACCTCAGTGTCTTTCTTGAGGTGAGGGGCCCAAAACTAGACAAAATGATCAAGGTGTGACCTCAGCAGTACCGAGTCCAGGGTCACAATCACTTCCCTGGTTCTGCTGATCACACTATTGCTGATCCAGGCCAGGATGCTGTTGGCCTTCTTGGCCACAAGGGCACATGCTGCCTCATCTGCAGCCAGCTGTCAGCCAACTCCCACATCGAGCAGTTTCCAGCCACTCTGCCCCAAGCCTGGAGCGTTCATGGGGTTGTTGCGACCCAAGAGCAGGGCCCAGCACTTAGCCTTGTCAAGCCCGATGCCTGTCTGCACAGGAATGCAATAACACAGTTACAAATACTTTTGTTTTTTTTCCAACCCACAGATATTTCCTGGACTGATTCTGTCAGACATTAAGCCTGCCAAAAGAATGAAGTTCAAGACAGTCTGCTACCTGCTCGTTCAGCTCATGCACTGTCGCAAGATGTTCAAGGCGGAGATCCCTTTCTCCAATGTCATGACGTGCGAAGATGATGATAAGGTAATCCATGTAGGCTCTTTGGGGTTCCATTCCAGGGCTACATCAAGCAGACCTACTTTGACAACATACAAAGCGAGGTGAACAATTGACAGAGGAGTTTCTGGTGCTCCTGCTGGAGCTAGAGCTATCTAATGCTCACACCCATGGAATGGAATGGAATGGAATGGAATGGAATGGAATGGAATGGAATGGAATGGAATGGAATGGAATAGAATAGAATAGAGTAGAATAGAATAGAATAGAATAGAATAGAATAGAATAGAATAGAATAGAATGGAATGGAGTAGAATAGAGTAGAATAGAATAGAATAGAATAGAATAGAATAGAATAGAATAGAATGGAATGGAATAGAATAGAATAGAGTAGAATAGAATAGAATAGAATAGAATAGAATAGAATAGAATAGAACAGAACACAACAGAATAGAATAGAATAGAATAGAATAGAATAGAATAGAATAGAATAGAATAGAATAGAATAGATCAGGTTGGAAAAGACCTTCAAGATCATCAAGTCCAACCTATCATCCAACACTATCTAATCGACTAATCCATGGCACCAGGTGCCTCATCTAGTCTCCTCCTAAACACCTCCAGCGATGGTGACTCCACCACCTCCCTGGGCAGCCCATTCCAACGGCCAATCACTCTTTCTCTAAGTAAATCACTCCTTCCCTAAGTAAATTGTAACAAATTCAATGGTAACATGTTTTCTCAAAAGTAATGATAACAAGTGTCAAATTTGGAGCTTCTCCTGAACAAGCTAGCACAGGTGGCATCTGTGGCTTCTACTGAGTGTTCCCTTTAGGGAAATTAGAGTTTCTGAGGCTTTTTCTGAGATTGCCAAGAGCTTTTCTGTTGCATAATAAGTCCAGCACAATCTGAAGCTAATGGCAGCCCATGCAAAATAATAGACTAATTTTGTAGCTCTAAGTGATTCTCTGGAAGGCCAAAGACAACTGATTAATCAAAAACCTCTTAGTCCCTAATACCAATGCTCTCTTGAATAGTTTGGTAATGCTTTATCTCAGAATTGCTTTATTCACTAGTAGCTGTGTTTACTTCCTTCTGGGATCTACCCAGAAATTCATGGAGGAAAAAAAAAACTTCCTTAAGAGTTGCTTCTTCCATTTTCTATGCCAGCAGGTGGCAATGTGACACAGAGGACGCCACCAGTGCTCCGAAGTGGTCTATGTACACTGAAATTAGTAACACATCTTGTCTGATTGCTTTACCTCTTGGCTTTGCTTGTTTGTTTCTGGGGGTTTTGTTTGTCTGTCTGTTTGTTTTCTTTAAAGAATGTATATTTATTGACAATTCCCTCTAAATCTTTCTTTCAGAAGCCATTGTAGCTTTTATAGTTTGGATAGTCCATACTTCTGCAGGAAATTGGAGCAAAAGTCATCAGTTCCTTTAAAACACAGTTGCAGTGAGATTTCAGAAACTCCAGTTTGGGTTTTTGAAGTGTATAAGGACTTCCAATTGTGAGCTCTGACTGCTCTTTGAGGACTTTAACAAAGTAGCCCACGTGTTCTCTGAAGCATATGAAATACTTTACAGTGTCTTGTGTATATGGATGTATGAATATGGTAACATAGGCAGATATCCCAATATGGGTCTGCTGGGGATCTGAACAACAAATTTTCTCATGTCAGAACATTTCTTAGATTTATAGAATGGCTTAGGTTGGAAGGGACCTTAAAATCATCTAGTTCCAACCCCTCTGCCATGAGCAGGGACACCTTCCTCTAGACCTAGTGCTTGAGCCCCCATCCAACCCGGCCTTGAATACCTCCAGAGACAGCAGAATCCACAACCTCCCTGGGCAACCTGTTGCAGTGTCTCATCACCCTCACTGGAAATAATTTCTTCCTAACATCTAGTCTAAATCTACTCTCCTCAACCTTAAAGCCATTGCCCCTCATCCTATTGATATGAGCCCTTATAAAAAAGTCTCTCCTCAGCTTTCTTGTAGGCTCTGATAATTTATTGGCCTGTTGCATTTGAATCCAAAAGTCCACCTTAGCTCACTGTGGTGGTTAGGTTCTGACTGGGGGCCAAATGCCCACCAAAGCCTATCACTCCCCTCCTTAGACGGACAGGGGAGAGGGGAAAATATATCAAAAGGCTGATAATAAAGTAGAGGCAATTTTAGAATAGAATAGAATGGAATGGAATGGAATGGAATGGAATGGAATGGAATGGAATGGAATGGAATGGAATGGAGTGGAATAGAATAGACCAGGTCAGAAAAGACCTTTGCAGGAAAGACATTTTTTCCCAATATCCAACATAAATGTCCCCTGGCACAATTTCAGGCCATTTGCTCTTGATCTATCACCTGATACTAGGGAGAAGAGACTGACCTCACCTCACTCTAACCACTTTTCACTCAGTTGTAAAGAGCAATGAGGTCTCCACTCAACCTCCTCTTCTCTAGACTAAACAACCCCACTTTGCTCAGGTGATCCTCACCACATCTGTTCTCCAGACCCTTCAGTTTCCATTATCTGGACACACTCAAGCAACTCAATGTCTGTCTTGCAGTGAGGGGCTCATCACAAAGAACTTGGTTATGTTGCCTTCAAACAAAACCAAACCCAAACCCATACCCAAAACCCACTGTTTTTCTAGGTAAAGTGACACTGGTTGGGATCAGTGGCAGAGCAGAATGTAGAATGAATTTCTGTGGATGAAGTTTGAACTCCTGGAATGCAGTAAGGGTTTCTCGTGGATTTGAATATGATCAGAGTTTCAGATAAGGAGTTTAGAGATAAAATCTTCTCGTATAGTTGTTCAGCTGACTGAATTCCCAGCTCATCCTGGCTATGAGCTTGAGATAATCTGAACAGCCACGTAAAATGCCAATGGTGATAAATACAGTGCTTCTTTCTTCATCTGTGCCACAGAGGAGAGCATTAAGGACAGCCTCTGAAAAACTCAGGAATCGTTCCTCGTTTTCTACCAACGTTGTATACAACACTCCAGGAACTCGAGTCAACAGATACATCAGCAGACTGATAGAGGCCCGGCAAACGGAGTCTGAGATGGCTGACTTGAACTTCTTTACCCTGAAGTACAAGCAAATTGAGCGTGAGAATAAAGTAAGTTTGGAGCTTTTGAAAATCATTCTGTCCTGGGGTGGATCAAGAAAAGGGTGTCCAGCAGGTCTAGGGAGGTTCTTCTCCCCCTCTACTCTGCCCTGGTGAGACCACACCTGGAATTCTGTGTCCAGTTTCAGGCTCCCCAGTTCAAGAAAGACAGAGAGCTGCTGGAGAGAATCCAGCGGAGAGCCATGAGGATGATTAGGGGACTTGAGCATCCCCCCTATGAAGAGAGACTGAGATCCCTGGGGCTGTTTAGTCTTGAGAAGAGAAGACTGAGAGGGGATCTCATCAATGTGTATAAATATCTGAGGGGTGGGTCTCAGGTGGAGGGGGCCAAGCTCTTTTCAATGGTGCACAGTAATAAGACAAGAAACAACAGGTTCAAGCTTGAACATAGAAGATTTCACTTCAACATGAGGTGAAACTTCTTTGCTGTGAGGGTAACAGAGCCCTGGAACAGGCTGCCCAGGGGGTTGTGGAGTCTTCTTCTCTGGAGACTTTCAAAACCCACCTGGATGCATTCCTGTGTGGACTACCCTAAGTGATCCTGCTTTGGCAGGGAGGTTGGACTCAGTGATCTCTGGAGGTCCCTTCCAACCTCTAATGGACTGTGACACTGTGACTTTCACTGATTTCACTGACCATGAGCCAATTTGCATTGTTTCTTTGTTTGGTTTTAGACAATATTTAAATTCAACATCAATGTCTGAAACTAACCTAGATTGGACTAGTTAGAGGGTGAAACCCAAGCAGTCAGGCTGCCGGAAGCAGTTGCAACAGAAGGCTGTCAAGGAAAATACTATGTAGAGACTTTGCTCACCTGGTATATTTCCTATGAATGTAGCCATGACTGTTAGCATGCTTGTAAAACACAGGTGCTTCTTTCTTCCTGAAAATAGACAGGCACAGAGGGAGGGTGGAGCTGGATGTATGTCAAGTGCTCATTGTTTTCCTTTCTTCCTTTCTTTAACAGTACCACCAGCTTCAGGATGAGTACTTCACCAGTGCTGTAGTTCTCTCACTAATTCTAGCTGCCTTATTTGGCCTTGTCTACCTTCTAATAATACCACAGTAAGTTTCCATCTCTTGCCATTGTAATTCAAAGTGGAATATCTTCAAGTATCCTGCACAGGTCCAAATATGAGTGTCTTTAGAATGGGATTTACCACCCAGGCTGATATGGTTGCAAGCAAGAGATTCTCTGTTGGTATGGTCTCAGTCTAGCAGTCCAGAGGAGCAAATGGAAGAGGTGACAGACTGAGGCCATCCCCAGAGGAGCAAAAGGAAGCAGTGACACATACATTTTGCAATCTTATTTAAAACAATTTCTTCCCTATTTTATCTTCCTCTATTTTACTTATTTGAAGCATTTCTGGCAGTACAAACAATTATCAGGACTTCAGTTGGAAGAGAACTGGCTGCAGGATAATGTTTTTGAAAATCCCATTTTAAATTCTGGTCTCTTCTAGTCACACATCTGCAGTCAGAATAATATATATTCCTATATCCCATTATTTCTAATTGGAAGGTTGAGAAACACCTTTTTTACTTCAATAATCATTATAGTTAAATTTGTTATGTAATAGCTTTCATCTGAAGCATTCAAAGTCACTTAAAAGAATCATCTAATTTCCATCCTAATGACCTCTGCTGAGTAATTGCAGCATAGTTAAGATCTCTTTCACTTACTTCTGAAGTAAAGCCCTGCTGCAGTACATAGCAATTTAGAACAAGGAGAGGCAGAGTATTTGTGTACTCAAGACTAGAATGAGTTTCCAAGAATCATATGGTGCAGTCACTGGTAACCTTCCCAGAAAGTCCTGTCACTGAAAAACCAACTGGACAGAGATTCACTTTAACCTCTGATCTGTGAGACACAAAAGCTCACAGAGAACATGGCCACCAAAGACTGCTAAGATGGACTGGTGCATCACTGGGTTGGTTAGAAAAGCCATCCTCTGTACAGTCTTAAGTTCTCTCTTCTATTGCCTGTTGACAGTGGCTTCACACACTTAAACAGCCAGTCTTCTCAGGCTCTCCCTTCAGTGGGACACAGATGCACCCATGAGCTAGGCTACAACTTTGGAAGTGCTGGAAAACTTTCCATTCTCCACCGAACTTGGAGCTTTAAGATGCATTTTAGATTGCCAAAATAGTTGTAAGTATGATGAGAAAATGCAAAAGCCAAGACAAGAAGAGCAATGTGCTACTATAAAGGGAGAGGTGATAATAATGGTGTTTGGCATGTATCACTAGTCAAAATCTGGAGGCAAGAAAATGTAAGAAAGCCAGTTGCTGCATAAATAGAGAAAGCAACGGGTTTGACATCCTCACAATTCCTATGATCATCTCAGCAGAGCAGCCTCTCATCTAAGGACATCTTTTATAGCCCCAGATGGAGTTGGTGAAAGTAAGGATATGTTCCTGTCAACCTAAGCTGTACAGCTATGGAGGCATTCATGCACTGTAGCCACTAAAGGCCCTGATGATGAACCTTTCTGAAGTGTTTTGCTGCATTTATTGGTTCTTAAATGTGACATACCCCATCGTCAGTGGTGCCAACCTCAGTCTCTGGCAGGGTCCAGCTCACCACCAGTGGCCATCGTTGGCTGCTGCTGCCTTAAGAGATACTGTTGCAATCATGTCCCCCCGCATTTATTTCTGACACACTACCACACTGAATGCAAGCTGGATGTCTAGCAGCACAGGAGAGTCTGCTGTTAGCTAATACTTACATTCAGAAACCACAGTGACAGCATCCAGAGTCACCTCCTTATTCTGGATGCACGTGCCACACCACAGAACTTTCCCGCTGTGTCTGCTGGCAGGAATTGTTACATGAATTTGAAACCAAAGACAAATAGTGAGTGTGGAGGGTTGAAATTACCCCCAGAATAAAAAAACAGCTCAGTTGAAAGCAAATGAAGCTATATTTACAATCTAGAAATATGGGATGCAATGAATATGTACCAAGTATACAATATTTACATTTGTTTACAACTTACAAGCAACACAAGACACCCACACACACACACACCCCAGATAAAACCACAGGGGTTTGCCAACAGCTTGGCCTTCTTGACCCCCTTCCTCTCCCCCTCCCCTCTCCCTGCCTTCCCCGACCCATACAAGGGAAAAAGAGAGGAGCAGATAGTAGATTGTTAGTACTTAGCCTTAACCAGAACTCAGCTAAGGTCAGCCAAAGCCAGGCCAAAGCACCAGCCAGTGTCTGCTGGAGTGAAGAAGCTGAAAAGACAGAGAATTGGTTTATACTACTAGCTTTATGTTAGGTATCAGACCAATGGGATTAGTTAGACCTTATCATTATCATTTAGGTGTTCAAAAAGAGATTGGACATGGCACTTGAAGTCATAGTTTAGCAGTCACCAGGTGACAGGTTGGACTTACAATAATACAGTAATAATACAATAAACCAGGTTGGAAGAGACCTTCAAGATCATCACGTCCAACCTATCAACCAATCCAACCCACCTAAACAACTAGATCATGGCACCAAGCACCCCATCAAGTCTCCTCCTGAGCACCTCCAATGATGGTGACTCCACCACCTCCCCAGGCAGCCCATTCCAATGGCCAATCACTCTCTCTGTATAGAACTTCTTCCTAACATCCAGTCTAAACCTCCCCTGGTGCAGCTTGAGACTGTGTCCTCTTGTTCTGGTACTGGCTGCCTGGGAGAAGAGACCAACCTCTGCCTGTCTACAACCTCCCTTCAGGTAGTTGTAGAGAGCAATAAGGTCACCCCTGAGTCTCCTCTTCTCCAGGCTAAGCAACCCCAGCTCCCTCAGCTTCTCTTCATAGGGCTTGTGTTCCAAACCCCTCACCAACCTTGTTGCCCTGTTGACTTGATGATCTTTGAGGTCTTTTCCAACCTTATTGATTCTATGATTATTTTTCATTTGCACCCAATGGTAATTTATTAACATTCTATCACTTTTATGCAAGGTCTGTGGAAAAAATTTCCTGGGCATCAGCCTAAAATTACCACAGTGAGGAATTCTACATTAGACACCCTGTATAAGCAATCTTTCTCCAGTGATGGTAAGGGCACACTTAGGTACATGACTGCAGCCGTGGCTCACATCTTCTGGACTAGCTAGACTGCTCTCACATAACACTAGAAAAGAAGGTGTGAAGATCCTGTTATGCTGCTGTGGTACAGCACTGGTTTCATAGGTGCCTTGGGTCACACTGTCCTGAGGATAAACGTCCTGAGGGCCAATGGAATCCTGGCCTGCATTAGGAATAGTGTGGCCAGCAGGAGCAGGGAGGTCATTGTGCCCCTGTGCTCTGCATTGGTTAAGCCACACCTTGAGTCCTGTGTCCAGTTCTGGGCCCCTCAGTTTAGGAAGGACATTGAGACACTTGAACATGTCCAGAGAAGGGCAACAAGGCTGGGGAGAGGCCTTGAGCACAAGCCCTATGAGGAGAGGCTGAGGGAGCTGGGGTTGTTTAGCCTGGAGAAGAGGTGGCTCAGGGGTGACCTCATTGCTCTCTACAACTACCTGAAGGTTGGTTGTAGCCAGGTGGGGGTTGGTCTCTTCTCTCTAGCAACCAGCACCAGAACAAGAGGACACAGTTTCAAGCTGCACCAGAGGAAGTTTAGGCTCGAGGTGAGGAGAATGTTTTTCACTGAGAGAGTCATTTGCCATTGGAATGTGCTGCCCAGGGAGGTGGTGGAGTCACCATTCCTGGAAGTGTTTAAGAGGGGATTGGACGTGGCACTTGGTGCCATGGTCTAGTCATGGGGTCTGTGGTGACAGGTTGGACTCGATGATCTTCGAGGTCTCTTCCAACCTTGGTGATACTGTGATACTGTAAACCAAAGCACCAGCACTGGTGAACAACTTTTTGTCAGTTTTCTCACATCTACAAGGTACTGTTCCAACACCACAGGTTTTCTGAAGGAGGAAAGTGTTTGGTCTGCACTCCTCTTCTCATGAAGAGCAAGCCTATATTGCAAGATCAGGAGAGGAAAGATTAAGAATTAAAAGATTTATTACATTATCTTTGTGAATTCTAAGGTTCTTCTAATCATTGAGGACAACTTGATTTGTCTAATCAATGAGGAACACTCAAAAGGAGAGTGTTGCTCTGTTTCATTAGAAGCAGGGATCACTGCCTGGTCTGATTCTATTTGACTTGATAAGTGAGTGAATTGGCTGACCTCTGATTTCTATGTCTTTGGGAAGGAGAGATTAGGAGAGGAAAAGTGTCTGGCAATTTACACAGCTGCCAAATAATTGGGTTACACACTCTGCTTATGAGAGTCAGCAGCTGTGGTGGTTTAGGCTGGGGGCTGGCCTGGATGCCACTGCACAGACCACACCTGGGAGGTCCCAAGGGGTGGGCAGACGTTCTTGGGTATGTTCTGGGATCTCCCTTTTGTCACGGTGCTTGTGGTTTTTTTTCTGTAAAACTTTCATTGTTGCTTTATTAGTTTTTTCTATTTAACCTTTCCATCACTTTTGCAATCTGTTTGAGTCGTTATTTCTGCCCGTGGTGGGAGAATTGCTCTCCCAAACCACGACAGCAGCAGCCCACAACTAGGAAGTGTCTCTCCTGAAACACCATTCAGGTGAATATTGGAGCCACCTTGATTTCCCTGCTGAGGTCACAGTAGGGATAATATACAAGAGTTCTACAATAAGGAACAATTACTTTAAGAAGGAAGATGGTAGATTTAGACTGGATATCAGGAAGAATTCTTTATAGTGAGGATGGTGACACACTGGAACAGCTTGCCCAGGAAGGTTGTGGATGCCTGGTCCCTGGAAGTGTTTGAGGCTTTGAGCAACCTGCTCTAGTGGAAGGTGTCCCTGCCCATGGCAGTGGGGTTTGAAATTAGACTATCTTTAAGGTCCCTTCTAACTCAAACCACTCTATGATATGACTAGCTGGTCTAGTGGAAGGTGTCCCTGCCCATGGCAGTGAGGTTTGGAATTAGACTATCTTTAAGGTCCCTTCTGACTTAAACCACTCTATGATATGACAATGAAGAGCATTTACTGATTCCTCATCCTTGAGAGCAGTGCATTTTACTATGAAAAATTAGAGCAAGGGGGAGGGGGAGATCCTCCAAAATATCACTTCATAAAGAGCTCTCTGCCTTTTGCTCTCATTTTCTGAGTTACATTCCTTTACTTCCTCTGTCTTTTGATTCTAGGAGTACCATAGTCCTTGTTCTCCTGGTGTTCTGCATATGCTTCCTAGTGGCTTGTATTATGTACCTACATGTCACACGAGTACAAGTAAGTGATTTAAGATTTTTATGACTATTCTTCCTTTAGGGGCTGTGTTTTGTTCCTCCCTTGGAATATGAAGCCATCAGCACATGCTTCACATTCTTAGTCTGAAATCTATGTGCTTTTCAACTTCACTGCTAAGTAAGGCAGTAGGCACACATGAAACCCAACGATGATTCACCTGAAATTAGACTTTTTACATCGTGGCAGCAATGTATCATTCAGTGCCAGTAATGCTAAGCATTTTGTCTGTTTTGCTACATTTCCCCTGAGCACCTGCCAGTAGCCACCAAGTCACAGGACTGCAGAATCCGAGCACGGTGGGGGTTGGAAGGGACCTCTGAAGATCACCTCCTTCAAACCCCCTGGTAGAGCAGGAGCACCCAGCGCATATCACCCAGGAGCATGTCCAGGAGGGTTTGATATTTAACCTGACTTTTTCTTCCTTTCTGACTGTGGAGTACACTGGTTCTCCCTCCCGTTCCAGCTAGTATCTGGGTGTAAAGTCCTGCCAGCTTCCCCTTTATTTTCAAAACTTCTGCTGCCAGAGCAGCAGCTCAGCAGCTGTTTTTGATGGTAAAAGCAAAATGTTTTGCACATGCAACCCTTGCCCTTTTCAAAACCTTTAGTAATGATTAATTCTGCATTACATTTTCACAACAGTAATGATGCAGAGGGACATTTGGTTGTTGTAGGAGAGAACTAGGTCTGCCAGATCAGAAAAAAGCATCTACAGCCTAATTTTCTGATGAAAGAAATCTGTAGTGGCTTAATCTAAATTTAGTCTTTTCAGGCAACTATCAGGAGAAAATACCCACGCAGTTAATCAGCTTTGCTGATTAGAACAGACTAAATTTTAGCTAAGGAAAAAAAAAATGCCCTTTGGCAGGAGGTAAGTAATTGTTTTCATGGAAACATAAATAGCACATTAGCAGAGTATTTGGTCCAGAGCAGATCTTTATTTATAAACCTACACAATTATTTGGGAGTAGTTTTGATGATCTCATTTGTTGCATAAGGGCACAGGAGTTGATCATCTGTTTTTCAGTCTGTGGATGGTACAAACACAGAGGTAGTTTGGAGGGAATTGCTCCTCTTGATGCCATTTACTTGAGGCTAATGTAAATCTGAGTTTTGCTCCAGCAGTTTTGGCAGTCAGTAGGATTTTACTTTAATCCAGGTTCCTCTAAAGATTCAGTACCTTCCAGGATCAAAGCCAGGGCTAGAAAAAGAAAGGCAGGCAAAGACTCAGAATATCTCAGTTTGAATTTTTACAGTGAAAATGTGTCTTATATAATAAATCTATATGTAGTGGGTTCATTTTGGGGGCACTCACTCCAAGGAGGACATTGAGGTTCTGGATTGTGCCCAGAGAAGGGCCACCAAGATGGTGGAGGGTCTGGAGAACAGGACTGGTGAGGAGCAGCTGAAGGAACAGGGGTTGTTTAGTCTGGACAAGAGAAGGCTGAGGTGAGACCTTCTGTCTCTCTACAATTCCCTGAAAGGAGGTTGGAGCCAGTTGGAGGTTGGTCTCTTCTGAGTAACAAGTGATAGGAGAGGAAATTACCTCAGGTTGCACCAGAGGAGGTTTAGGCTGGATGTTAGAAGAAACTCCTTGACTGAAAGGGTTCTCAAAGACTGGAACAGGCTCCTCAGGGAGGTGGTTGAATCCAAACCCCTGGAGGTGTTTCAAAGAGGCAGAGATGTGGTGCTGAGGAATGTGATTTAGCACCAAGCTTGGTACAGAGAATGGATAGAATCAATGATCTAAAAGGCCTTTTTCCAAGCCAAGTAATTCTATGACTCCACAATGAACACTGAGTTTCAAAGCAGTCTTTCCCTTATTTCGATCGGTCTTTTGGCACTTTTTTTTGCTGGTTTACACCGGACGAGGGACTCAAGTTCTCCCTGCTTTAGCATTCAAATGCCTCACTCATAAAACCACATAATGCTGTTTTACTGTGGCAGTTACCTAGCATGCTGGGGATCTGACATTAGTTATTTTGCTAATAAAAATTCTACAAAGCAAAGAAAGCGAAGCTCTAAATTCTGTGCTATTGTGAAGAGAAAAAAAAGCAGACGCAGCCTTTAAACGCCTGGAAGCCAGGAGCAGAAATATTTTCAGTGTCAGAGTTTTAATTCAGACAGGTCTCATGCCCTACCTTTGAAAAGTTTCTTTGCTTTTTTTAACCCATGTCAGCATTTGTGTTAAGAAGGGTGCATTAAAAAAAGAGCGACCGGCAGACCAAGGGAAGTTTTCTTCCTCGCCTCTACTCTGCCCTGGTGAGACCACATCTGCAGTAGAGTGTGCAGCTCTGGGCTCCCCCAGTTCAAGAGGGACAGGGATATACTGGAGAGCCCAATGAAGGCTATGAGGGCGATGGAAGGACTGAAGCATGTGTTTGATGAGGAAAGGTTGAGAGACCTGGAGCTGCTTAGTTTGTAGAAGAGAAGACTGAGAGGAGATCTTAATATTTACACATTGTGTTAATATTTACACATACATTAATATGTATTTATTTAGAGAGAGTGATTGGCCATTGGAATGGGCTGCCCAGGGAGGTGGTGGAGTCACCATCACTGGAGGTGTTTAGAAGGAGACTGGATGGGGTGCTTGGTGCCATGGTTCAGTAGATTAGATGGGGTTGGATGATGGGTTGGACTCAATGATCTCAAAGGTCTCTTCCAACCTGGTCTATTCTATTCTATTCTATTCTATTCTATTCTATTCTATTCTATTCTATTCTATTCTACTCTATTCTATTCTAGTTAGTCTAGTCTAGTCTAGTCTTCTTCATTCTATCTAGTCTAGTCTAGTCTAGTCTATTCTAGTCTATTCTATTCTATTCTATTCTATTCTATTCTATTCTATTCTATTCTATATATATCTGAAGGGCAGGTGTCAAGAAGGAGACATCTCCTTTCATTGGTGTCCTGTGATAGGACAAGGGGCAATGGGTACAAACTGGACCACAGGAAGTTCCAGCTCAATGTGAGGAAGAACTTCCCAAATATATTTACTGATATTGACTAATAGTTAAACTAGTTTCTGGTGCAGCAAATTAACTCAGGAGGTTTTAAGGCCAGGCTGGATGTGGATCTGAGGAACCTGATCTAGCGTGAGGGGTCCCTGCCCATGGCAAGGGGGGGTTGGAACTAGATGATCCTTGAGGTCCCTTCCAAGCCTAACAATTGCATGATTCTATATGTAATTAAATCTACAATTGATATTGTCTTCATTGTTCCCCACCTGCTTTTACATGGGCTTAATCCATACTGAAGCCAGAATGTGTTTGCAGATCACACATGTAGGTTTTTGGTTTTTTTTTCTGTTATTGCTGTATTCTTATGTTTCATCACCCAGATGAAGTTGATTCACCTAGAAGTACCTCAGACTTTTAAATCATGGTTACACATAGTGGGCAAAAGTCTCTACACACATGAAAGGGAAAAGTTCCAATACATTATTCCTGTTTTACCAAGATACAGAACCCCCTTTCTAAGGATACTGCTGGAACCTATGGTTATGATGTTGATGATAGCCACAAAGTGAACAGCTTTTATTCAGGACTGGTGACTTTCATCCAAAAATCAGGTGTTTGCTTGCTCCATTTGATTTTAAGTCAGCCTTCATAATTCTCAACCTCTTCCTTCTTTGGGACACAAGATTGTTCCCACTTTAAATCAGTTGTTTCCTGAAGTCGATTCTTGGCTGTTGAAGTCACGGGAAGAAGTCCTGTGGTCTGAAAGACATATCATGGATCCAGTAGGTAATAGATGCCCCAAACATTCTTAGTGCAAGGAGAAAGGAAGGAAAGCAGTCTTCCCTGAAACCAGAGTAGATCAGTGTAACTGGGTAAATACAAGAGCCTGACAGACTTATACATTCATCTCTCAGCTTCTGTCGCTGGCTTCAGCGATGCTCACAGTGGCAAGCACTTTCCGTGTTGCACTGATGGAATCAGAGTAAAAATGGAGGTGAGCAAGAGGTTCACAAGACTCTGTTCCACCAGACATTTTTATTCTCTGCTGCTCTTTCTGCTCTGACAAAATCCAGTATTGTAATGAGTGCTGCTAATAAAACTAGCCTGGCATTTAACGTGACTCTTATAGTAGAAGACCTAAATACCACTCCAAAATTCTCTGCTACCATAGCATGATTTCTTGGATCGCTACTTGCAGCTGATACTTTGCAAGGCAAAGGACATTTTGGGTATTTCCCCCATGAGAACAAAATCAAAGTCCACCCTAATGTATTATGTGCATTATGAGCAGACCTCCTCCTAACCTTTCAAGCAGTTTTAATTGCAATGAGAAGTCATGCATAATGATAATAGTAATTTCACTTTTACTACCCTCAGAAATGCAATTACCATTTAAAACACACAAACCCAAAACCAGCTGCATGTTTGTTTCATGATTTGCAGGGAAGGCAAAACTTCCTTATCATCCCTTGTTCACTTCTTTTTACAAGCTCCTAAAAAAGAACAACTCTGGTTTTAAAACTATTTTGAAATACTTATCTCTAAATCTTCTCTCTTTTGTTTTTCCTTTTGTGGTTTTTTCCCCCCCCCCCCTCCTTAGTGTTTTCCAGGGTGCCTGACAATACAAATTCGTACCATTTTGTGTATTTTTATTGTGATCTTAATATACTCCGTGGCTCAAGGATGTGTGGTGAGTATTTAAACCAAATACCACTTGAGTTAACTTTCTGTTTAAAGAGCAACCTGGTGTTGATCCATTAACCACAGCACATATTCTGGGCTGCTGAGTTTCTACTCCTTTTATTATTCACACTGGCAGAGCATGCTCCTTCAAAACTAAAGCCCTTTGCTGTAATTTGAGCTTTCACTGCCTGAGTCAGAGTCTTGAATAAGTATGGCATGGCTGTTAGCAAATGACACAGGTAATGTCTAGTCAACACCTAGAGACCTTTCTATGTCAAACAGTGTCACTCAGGCTGCTGATGTCATGTGCTTCATGGCTGATGAAAAGCTACTCATAAGGCAGTAATAGTTGCTTGCAGGCCAGAAGGCAACCATGTCCTGGGTTGAATCCAAAGAAGTGTGACAAGAGGGATGAGGGGTGAGATTCTGCTACTCTGCTCTGCTCTGGTGAGACCCCACCTGTAGTACTGTGTCCAGTTCTGGGGCCCCCAGCATAAAAGAGACATAGAACTGCTGGAGAGGATCAAGAGGAAGGCCACAAAGATGATCAGAGAGCTGGACCATCTCCTCCATGGGGACAGGCTGTGGAAGTTATGGCTGTTCAACCTGGAAAAGAGAAGGCTCTGGAGAGACGTTTTAGAGGTGTTCCAGTAACTCAAAGGGGCCTAAAAGAAAGCTGGGGAGGGGATTTTTACAAGAGCTTGTTGTGGTAAGACAAGAAGCGTTGGCTTTGAACCAGAAGAGGAGAGATTTAGACTGGATATTAGGAAGAAATTCTTTACAATGAAGGTGGTGAGACACTGGAACAGGTTACCCAGGGAGGCTGTGGATGCACCCTCCCTGGAGGTGTTCAGAGACAGGCTGGATGGACCTTGAGCAGCCTGGTCTTGTGAAGAGTGTCCCTGGCCATGGCAGGGGGGTTGGAGTGAGATGGTCTTTAAGGTCCTTTCTGACCCCAACCATTCTATGGGAAAATTACTTTTAAATGTTCAACTTACTCACTAGTTCAATAGCTAATCTCTCATGATGGATGAGGCAACCAGTCAAACAACTTGACTTATTTCCATGTGGCAACTTTTAGAATGTATTTCTGTATAATAACAAGGGGCTGTTGTTAGTGTAGGCAGATCAGAAAAGGTAACAATCAGAAAGGTAACAGAAATGAAGGTTCAAGTATGGGGAGCATTGAGGATCTTGCACTGTGATAATTCCACAATCCATCAACAGGTGATGTCTAAGAAGATCCTCTTGTATGGACTTGCTCAATCCTTCTGAAATTGAGCTTCTTTAACTTTCAAATAACAGCCAGTTCTACAGGATGGACTTGAATGTCAGATGGGATTTAAAGTTCCAGCTAAGTGTTTGGCATTTCGTTGCCTTGTCAAATTCCTAGTGCTCAATTTCAGCATTTTGGCTGCTCATGCTGATGAATTAAACATGTTAAGGTTCCCAGAGGAAAGAATCCACACAAAAATAGTACACTAAACACAACTGGAAATGCTGAGGAGGCAGATGTCTCAAATCGTGCCTCTCTGTGGGATTTCGGCCACGTATTCCTGCCAGTAGGGAGACTGAATTCATCAGCAATCCACAGTGCTGGCTGAGATGCCAACAGCCTTGCTTTGGATTTTCTGTATTCACTCATTCCCTGGACCTGCCCTGAGAATACCTATCAAGCTGATCCCCATGTACTGAATGGGCTGAGGATCCCTTGACATTCCAATGTTGTGAGAGGTACCAAGAATTACTGATGTTCAAACATTTCTGGGAATTCCTGAACAGCAGCTGTGTGAGGAACCCAAAGCCCTGTAGCACACAGACATACATGAAGTCCTTAGTGTGCATGGAATCGTAGAATGGCAGAATCATAGAGTGATTTGGGTTGGAAGAGACCTATAAGATCATCTAGTTTCTTATACTAGACCAGGTTGCTTAAGGCTGGTCTTGAACACCTCCAGGAAAGGAGCATCCACTACTTCCCTAGTCAACCTGTTCCAGTGTCTCACCACCCTCACTGAAAGAATTTCTTCCTAATATCCAGTCCACATCCTCCCTCTTCCAGCTTGACCCTCAATCCTATCACTATAAGGCCTTGTGGAAAGTCTATCTACAGCTTTCTTGTAGCCCCCTTCAGGTACTGGAAGGCCACTAGAAGGTCTCCCTGGAGCCTTCTCTTCTCTGGCCTGAACAATCCCAACTCTCTCAGCCTGTACCCATTGGGAAGGTGCTCCAGCCTTCCGATCATCTTCATGACCTCCTCTGGATGCACTTCAATGGTTCAATGTCCCTCTTATGCTGGGGGCCCCAGTACTGCAGGTGGGGTTTCACCAGAGCGGAGCAGAGTGGCAGAATCACCTCTCTCATCCTGCTGATCATTGTTCTTTTGATGCAGGCCAGCATACTGTTGCCTTCTGGGCTGGAAGCAACCATTGCCAGCTCCTGTTGAGTTTTTCAGAAGCCCAGATCGCATGGAGATGTGCAGTACCTCCAGGCTAGCTAGCATCTCAGCAAGTTCTGTGTATGTGTCTTTGGAACTGAGACAAGTATTATGACAGCTGGAGCCTTTGTGGATCAGGCCCCATAGATCTGACACTGGGCAAATGGAAAAAAAGCACCATTGTTGCTACTTCCAGACAGTGGAAATGAGAGGCATCGTAAGCTCTAAGGAGTTGGTAAACATTGGCTGAGGAAGGCGGATTAGAATTCTGAAATTCTGGCCCCCAACAAGGCAGTGATTATCCAGTTACAGCTCAGAGTGGGTCACAAATAAAACTTTGTCCTTTGTTGGAGCAAAAAATGACCTGCAACCACTGGAAATTTTAGGAGAGATGTTTGATGGGTGGAAATCATTAGATCCTGCTGCGTAATGCCTCTAGCATTCCCAGCTAGTAGAAGAGCTAGGTGTCGAGGTTTCACTCTCAGTGGTAGAGCAGATGGTGTTTTCCTGGGTGGGTTGCACATCATTTACAAAGCCCTGATGCCTGCCTGTGTTTTCAGAGGAGTTGAGTCTGAGCAGTGTTTTTAAAGGTCTTGAACATAATCACATTAAATGGATTTTGCTCCTTCACTCTTTCTCATCTCTTTTCATAGTGTCAGCCATTAGGAGTTTAACTCACATGTCATCAGTTTTGTCTCATCTTTTTAAATGACTCCAGCCCTCTGTACAGTCTATTGCCTCATCACCTTTGGGGTTGTCAGTTATTTTACAGCATGCTATAAAATGCCATTATCGATGGTTAGGGTGAAATCAGGTCTAATAGCACACTTCAAAAGGGAAGCTTAAGTACAGGGCATGGCTTATGGAGCAGTGCTGTTGAAATCAATTTCTCACTACCACTCCACTCTCCCCTTTTCTGCTCTTGTCCTCTCCCTTCATAAAGGGTGACAGCTGAAGTGCAATTAAAACTGGAGCTCTAAAGACTTGCAAAATTCACCAGCAGTTCCCCTCTTCCTTAGGTAACAGTTCTGAGATGCGTTTGTGACATTGGCTTTGGAAGAAGCAGGTTACATTTCCACACAAAAATGCACTAAAACTATTATACTTTGTCTTCAAATTTGCCAGTCCAGGGAGGAAATTGAACTCCTTGAACCACTGAAATGGCAGGGATAACTACTGATGAGGAATCTTTGTGCAATTGGAATGCATTTAAATGGAGTGGAATCAGAGGTGATAGCAGAAGTATCTCAAAGGTGGAGAAAAGAGATTATTCATGTTTAGCTTCTCAAAGTTTAAAACAAGGGTTTGGGGTGGGGTTTTTTGTATTTGATTAGTTGGAACAGATACAATCTGCAAGGTCAATAAACCAAAGATTTCCTCCTGTGCTCCGTGCAAGAACCTTTCACACCAATGTGGCCACCTAAAAAATCTGCTGGAGTTCCTTCACTGTGCAGGAATATGTTAGCTCGAGAGCCTTTTGGTTTTGAGCACGATTCAAATTATTCTGCTGAGCCCAGGCTTAAATTGGTTGGCTTTAATGGCATTTAATGAGCAAAGTGTCTCCTGCCTCAAGCTGAGTAAAGTGCTACAGGGGAAGGAAAGGGATTTTACTAGAGCAGTGAGCTGGATGGGAACCCTCGAGCCATAATTTCACAACTGGAACTTAACTCAAGGCAGCCCCCATAGCAGCTGCATTTCTGTTTATTTCCTATTTAACTTTCTCCCTTTCTCACCCCTTCTGTCTTTTCCAGGTTGGCTGCATGCCTTGGGTGTGGAATACCAATTCCAGCAGTTCAATAGTTATCATTTCTCCTGGTGGAACAAATAAAACCATGAATGAACTTCCATGCGACACAGCCCACTACGCTTTCCTCTCCTGCGTGGTGGGGACTCTCACCCTGGCAATATTTCTACGTGTATCTTCCTTGCCAAAAATGATTCTCCTGCTTTTTGTTACAATTTTGTACATAGTTATTCTGGAACTCAGTGGTTACAGGAAAGCAGTAGGGTAGGTATCTTGCAGAGTAAAATCAAGGGCTATCTCTCGGTAGCAAGCCATGGCACTGAGTGCTCACCTGTGAACTTTTAAACTGGAGCAGGGCAGGTTTAGGCTGGACATAAGGAGGAAGTTCTGCCCAATGAGAGTGGTGAAATACTGGAACTGGTTACCCAGAGATGTGGTGGAGGTCCCATCCCTGGAGACACTCAAGGTTAAATTTGATGGGACCCTGAGCAATCTGATCTAGTTGAAGGTGTCCCTGCTGACTGCTGGGGGGTTGCACAAGATGACCTTTGAGCGTCCCTTTCAACCCAATGTGATCTGTGAGTCTGTGATTCTGAGAACTGTCCTCTAGCTTTCAGTGTTGTTTAGGGCTACATACTCAACACACCGTAAGAACTACTTCAGCCACCTTCTCCTCAGTGGCTGTAGGATCTAGTAATATCCTCCAACAGGAGATCAGCTTTCAGGACCTAGCCACTGTCACCTCAGTATTCTGTGGTCCCATGCTGATGTACCTCAGCTGAACACACTGCAGCCTAAGTACAGCATGAAATAGAAAAGCAGAACTGAAAACTTCCCTAAGATTTCAGCAGCCCTCAACCAATTCCAGTTTCATTCAAGCTGTCTCATTTTGTAGTTTGATAGTTCCTGATTAAAAGCATGCACACAGATTACAAAGACCTGAAGGAGCTGAAATGTTGATGTGATGCTGTGACCAGATTTACTGTCGCGCATCGTCCTGCTTGTATGACTCTCAATCAAAGGGCACCCACGTGTTCCAGACTGAAGTTCTGATGTTAAACCTGTGCAGTGTTACAGGAGCCCTGCTTTAACTCATTTCCTTTCCTTTTATTTTTAAGGGGTGGCTCCTTTTATATGCGTGGCTATGAACCAATACTAGCCATTTTGCTATTTTCATGTGCTTTGGCACTGCATTCCAGGCAGGTGGATTTGAAGCTGCGTCTGGACTACCTCTGGGCTGTGCAGGTAAGTCACAGGACTTTTCTTCCTCATATCCATGCACACAAAACAATGCCTTGCAGGAAAGAACTTGGGGGTGCTGGTGGACAAGCCAGCAATGCACACTTGCAGCCCAGAAGGCCAGTGGCATCTGGGGCTGCATCAAAAGCAGTTGTGGCCAGCAGATGCAGAGCGGCAGAATCACCTCTCCTACAAGGACAGGCTGTGAGAGTTGGGGCTGTTCAGACTGGAGAGGTGAAGGCTCCAGGGAGACCTTAGACCTGCATTTCAATACCTGAAGGGGACCTACAGGAAGGCAGGGAAGGCACTGTTTAGAAGGGCTGTCAATGAGGGGCAGTGGTTTGAAACTGGAGCAGGTTAGATTTAGGCAGCACAGAAGGAGGAAGTTTTATACAGTGAGAGTGGCAAAATACTGGCACAGGTTGCCCAGGGATGTGGTTGAGGCTCCACCCCTGGAGACACACAAGGTCAAACTGGGGAAGAACAACCCCATGGATCCACACAGGCTGTTGGTGAGAAGCTCTGGGGGAAAGGACCTGGGGTGCTGGTGGACAACTGAATGACCATGAGCCAGCAATGTGTCCTCATGGCCAAGAAGGCCAATGGCATCTTGGGGTGCATCAAGAAGAGTGTGGAGGGAAGTTCTCCTTCCCCTTTACTCTGCCCTGGTGAGACCACCTCTGGACTACTGTGTCCAGTTCTGGGCTGCCTAGTTCAAGAAGGACAAAGACAGGATACAGAAAAGGGCCCCAAGGAAAATGAGGGAAATGGGAGATCTCTCATATAAGGAAAGAATGAGGGAATTGGGCCATTTTAGTCTGGAAAAGAGCAGAATGAGAGGGGTTCAAATGCTTTAGAATAGGATAGGATAGGATAGGATAGGATAGGATAGGATAGGATAGGATAGGATAGGATAGGATAGGATAGGATAGAACAGAATTAGCCAGGTTGGAAAAGACCCTCAAAATACTTCAAGGTTGGGTGTCAGAAGGATGGGACCAGTCTTTTTTCATTGGTGCACAGTGACACAACAGGGGGTAATGGGCACAAAATTTAGCTCCACCTAAACACAAGGAAGAAAAGCAGCATTCAAACACACAACCAACCAAACTGATTTAGAAAAGTGATTCAGTTTCAAGTCAAGTGCATCTTATTTCTGTGCATCCAGGTTACATCACCAGAACAGAGATAAGCCAGCATGATTTATGTACCTCATGAGGACAAAACACATTATTCTGACTGATTACAAGTTGTTGAAACCTTTATATTTGTGCTTGCTGCTCTCATGTCAGGGGTGTTAGAGGTTGTTGTTGGTTTTGCTGGGATTTTTTTTCTGTGTCAAATGTAACCTTTTTGAACATCACAGGATTGCCAGAAAATATCTGTTGGTTGCTGTTACGTGGGGTTGCTGGAACAGGCAGTGGGAGGAGAGTTTAATTTTTGACACAGCACTGTTGAGTAATTCTATGTGCCTCATATGACAGTAAGAGGAGCATTTTACTGATTTCTGACTGATAACCACTTTTGCTTATGCAAATTATTCAAGAAAACCAGAAGAATAAATAAATAAATAAATAAGCAACAAGCAGCAACAAACCCAAGACCAACCAAACAAAAAAAAACCACAAAACCCCAAAAACAACAACAAAAAACCCAAACAAACAAACAAAACCCTTAGTAATACAAGGGAAGGGATGCTATCCAGAAGGGCTTGTACAGGCTTGAAAAGCGAGCCCATGCCAAACTGATGAAATTTGGACAAGGCCAAGTGCAAGGTCCTTGGGTCAGGAGAATCAGGACAATCCCAAGCAAGCTGGGTGAAGAGTGGCTCAAGAGCATCCTTGAGGAGAAGGGCTGGAGGGTATTGCTTGCTGAGAAACTCAACATAAGCTGGCAATAGTTGCTGGCAGCCCAGAAGGCTACTGTGTCCTGGGCTGCATCAAAAGTGACAAGCAGGATGAGGGAGGTGATTTTGCCTCTCTGCTGTGCACTTATGAGGCCTGACCTGGAGTGCTGCATCCAGTTCTGGAGCCTTTAAAACAAGAAAGACACTGAACTTCTAGAGCAGGTCGAGAGGAGGCCACAGAGATGATCAGAGGGCTGGAGCACCTCATTTTTCCCCCTTCTATGGGGACAGGCTGAGAGAGTTGGGATTGTTCAGCCTGGAGAAGAGAAGGCTCCAAGGAGATTTTATAGAGAGAGGTCTTCCAGTACTGGAAGCAGGAAACAGCAGGGCCAGGGAGGGACTTTTTAAAAGGGCTTGTAGTGATAGGGCAAGGGGGAATGCCTCTGAGCTGGAAGAGGGTAGATTTAGACTGGTGTTAGGAAGAATTCTTTCCAGTGAGGGTGGTGAGACTGGAACAGGTTTCCCAGGAAGGTTGTGGATGCCCCCTCCCTGGTGGTGTTCAAGGCCAGGATGGATGGAGCCTTGGGCAAACTGTTCTAGTAGAAGATGCCCTTGTCAGGGAGATTGGAACCAGGTGGTCTTTAAGGTCCCTTCCAACCCAAACTAGGAATGATTTACATACTTTAGGGAATACCAGGATATAGAAACAATAAGGTTGGAAACGACCTCAGAGATCATCAAGTCCAACTTATTACCTAATACCTAACACCTCATGACTAGCTAAACCATGGCTCCAAGTGCCACATCCAATCTTTTTTGGAACACCTCCAGGGACAGTGACTGCACCACCTCCCCAGGCAGCACATTTCAGTGGCAAATATCTCTTTCTGTGAAGAAACTTTCTCCTCACCTCGAGCCTAAACTTCCCCTGGCACAGCTTGAGACTGTGTTTGTTAATCCATGACACATGTAAGAGGTATGCATTTTTACAGTCTGAAGGAGAGGCTTGCCAGGTAGATAACCAAAAACCTGGCCCTGCAGAAGCAATGTGATGGTCTCTTCTCCGGGGCTTGAGTGCCACCTTCAGGTACAAAGATGATGTTTGTGCAGCACCAGTGCCTGCCTGCTCTTTAGCTGTATCTTAAAACCAGGCATTTTCATGGGATAACTCTTCAGTCAGTGGTGTTGCTAGAGGTGACACAACAGCTTAGACTGATTCCTCAGCAGAGGGTGTGGAACCAGTTACCACAAAATTAAAACCAAAGCCAGCTTCTAAACGGTGCAGTTCTGCAAAGGCAGGCAAGTTCTGCAAAATGTCCCAGCAGCCCAAGACTACCAAACAGGTAGAAAGGAAGAGCAGACTGTGAAAAAGGATGGGGTTTATTCCTATATATTGCCTTTCTCATTTATTTTCACAATAATCTGCCCTAGTTTTCTAGCCAGCAGGTGCTGGATAAACACCACATTGACTGCTTTCCTAAGCAGCAATTGCAATGGGGCCCCCAGTACAAGAAGGACATGGGCGTGTTGGAGTGGGTCCAGAGGAAGCCACAAGGGTGATCAGAGGGCTGGAGAACCTCTACCATGAAGACAGGTTGTGAGCACTAGGGCTGTTCAACTTGGAGAAGAGAAAGTTCCAGGGAGATCTTAGAGCTGCACTTATGTATCTGCAGGGATTCTACAGGAAAACTGAGGAGGGACTGTTTAGAAGGACTTGTAGTGGTAGGACAACAGGCAGTGGTTTGAAACTAGAGCAGGGTAGATTTCAGTTGGACATAAGGAGGAAGTTCTTTAGAACAAGGATGGTGAAATACTGGAACAGGTTGCCCAGAGAATGCAGACATTCAAGGTCAAACTTGCTGGGGCCCTGAGCAACCTGATCTAGTTGGAGGTGCCCCTGCTTATTGCAGGGGACAAGATCACAGGATGTTAGGGGTTAGAAGGGACCTCTGGATATCTTTGAGTCCAACTCCCATGCCAGAGCAAGACCATAGAATCTAGCACAGGTCACACAGGAATGCATCCAGATGGGTCTTGAAAGTCTCCAGAGAAGGAGATTCTGGGGAGCCTGTTCCAGTGCTCTGTGATCCTTACAGTAAAGAAGTTCTTCCTCATGTTGAGGTGGAACTTCCTGTGCTGTAGTTTATGTCCATTGTCCCTTGTCCTATCACAGGGCACAAGAAGAGGCTGTCCTTTCCTTCCTGACACCCTCATTTATTTGCATACATTTATTAGATCCCCTCTCAGTCTTTTCCCCTCCAGACTAAAAAGCCCCAGGTCTCTCAGCCTTTCCTCATAAGGAAGTGCTCCATCATCCTTGTAGCCCTCTGTTAGGCTCTCTCAAGTAGATCCCTGTCCCTCTTGAACTGGGGAGCCCAGAACTGGAGGCAATATTCCAGGTGGGTTCTCAGCAGGGCAGAGTAGAGGGGGAGGAGGACCTCCCTCAATCTGCTGGACACACTCCTCTTAATGCACCCCAGGAGCCCATTGACTTTCTTGGCCACAAGAGCACATTGCTGTCCCATGGATAACTTGCTGTCCACCAGGACTCCCAGGTCCTTATCCACGGGGCTGCTCTCTAGCAGATTGCCTCCTAACCTGTACTGGTGCAGTTTATTATTCCTTCCCAGGTGCAGGACTCTGCACTTACCTTTGCTGAGCCTCATTAGATTCCTCTTTGCCCAGGTCTCCAGTCAGTACAAGTACTGCACAACCTTTAGATGTCTCAGCCAAGCCTCCCAGTTTCATATCATCATCAAACTCACTGAGCAGACTGTCCGTCCTATCATCAATGTCATTGATAAAGATGTTGAACAGGACTGGACCCAGCACTGATCCCTGGGGGACTCCACTAGTTACATCCCTCCAGCTGGACTTGGCATCACCGATCACCACCCTTTGCACTCTATTGTGTAACCAGGTCGTAATCCATCTCACTGTCTGCCCTTCTATCCTCGCTCACAAGGGTGTTATGGGAGATAGTGTCAAAAGCCTTTCTAAGGTCAAGGTAGGCTACATCCACTGCTTTCTCTGCACCTACCCATTCAGTTATGACATCATAGAATGCTAGCAGATTAGTCAAGTAGGATTTCCTCTTAATAAATCCAAGATGACTTCTGAGGGTCCAACCCTATTCATTCGGTGTGAATCTGTGTGGTTCTGTGTGATTCTGTGAACAGGAGCAAATAGGCAAATGTTTGGATGCTGTTTTGCTGTCTGGACAATGTTTCCACCAGGAATCTAAATACCTGTGAGCTGTGCTATTTTAATCTTCTTTCTCTAGCCCCAAGTACTCCTCCCTTCTCAGTGTCTGTTTTGCCTGGGAAAGGCTGCTGCCCACACATCTTTTTATGTCAGCTGCTGAAAGAATAAGCACCAGGAGTTCATGAGTCACAAGAAGAAAATACAGTTTTCAATGTATTCCCCTGAAGGGGAGAAAGAGGAAAGCTGGGGAAAGGTTCAGAAAATACCAGTAATTGGTTTATTTCCTTTCCCATGAGCTCTATGATGGGAGAGTTTTAGAAGACCTCACAGATGAACATGACCACCATACCTGGAGGTGTTCAAAAAGGATTGGATGTGGCACTTGAAGCCATGGTTTAGTAGTCATGAGGTCTTGGGTGACAGGTTGGACTTGATGATCTTTGAGGTCTCTTCCAACCTTAGTGATTCTATGATTCTATGACCACATCTTTCCTTACCTTGCCTTCAGTCCTTATCTTTCCTTGCAAGAGACACAAGGAGATCTTTCCTCTTTCCCCAGGCAGCTCCTGAGGAGTTACAAATATGGCATCTGTCTTAGGCAGCACATGGTGAGAGGATGGACACTCAGACTCTATGCAGGAGTAGCAGAGAAGACACACTTCATGTTCCCAGCAGATCTTTCCAATAAAGGCCATATGTTAGACATTTGGCACATCTGAATAGTCTAAGTGCAGTTCATGCAGAGACTCAGGCTATGGTACCAGCAACAATCTAGAAGCAGGAAAAATTTCTTCGCTGAAAGAGTGGTCAGGAATTGAAACAGGCTGCCCAGGGAAGCAGTGAAGTCATCATACCTGGAGGTGTTCAAGAAACATGTGAACATGGCACTTTGGGACATGGCTTAATGGCCATGGTGGTCTTGGGTTGACAGTTGGACTCGGTGACCTTGGAGGTCTTTTCCAGCCAAATCAATTTTATGATTCAATTAACCCAGCTTGTAGCCTATGCTTTGCTTTTCAACATGACATGGTCCTTACCCATGAGCAGACTTGTCATTTCAGAATGTTTAGGGTGGTCTGTGTTGACCTGCATTCCTCTCATTCTGCTCTTTGCATAGTTTGTCTTTAATTAAGGTTTGCTACCATTACTAGCTGTGGTGTTATTCAAGGGCCTTCCATGACCTTTGTGGCTTTCATCCTTCTCCTGGCAAATGAACCTTCTCAGAGTCAAAAAATGCAGTTCAGAGTTTTGCATCCAAAGACTGAAAAAGCCACTTGCTAGGTGTGTTGGAAACGTAGAACTCTACTGTGTTTATAAGCAATGATAACATTCTTGATGCTTTTCTATACTCTTAGAGGATTTGGCCACCCCTTCAGTCATGACTTTGGTGGTTTGGTTTGAACCACTAGCTCAAACCAAACACTCAAGAGATCTATTCTCAGCCTCTTAGTCATGACTGTGGTCCCATAATTGTGACCACTGTCACATCCACAGCTGAACATATGGGTGTGACACCACAGTGTCACTGCATTTCTCTCCCAATAGCTTTGTGACCATATTGAAGGGAAACAGACAGGAGGAGAAAAACCATCACAAGCCTTAAAGCTCTGTTAGAAGGAAACAACCAGAAAATCAGCAGGCTAGATTTTCCTTTCTCTTTTATTTGATATTAGTGTACTAGATTTGTCTTTTTATTTCATAGAATCATAGAATCAATAAGGTTGGAAAAGGCCTCAGAGATCATCAAGTCCAAACTGTCACCTAACACCCAACACATGACTACTAAACCATGGCCTCAAGTGCCATGTCCAATCCCTCTTTGAACACCTCCAGGGATGGTGACTCCACCACCTCCCTGGGCAGCCCATTCCAATGGCTAACAACTCCATTCAGCAAAGGCTAGACAGAAGTCCAACAACATGAGCAAGGTCACTACAGTCTGCTTCAGTGCTGGCAGTTTTGTCTTTGTTCTGTGGCTTGCTCTGAAACCTTTGTTATGAAACACACACAATGGTAGGAAACGGCACAGGTTGCTGGAGAACCTTCTCAGAACCTTCTCACTAAATTTTGTCATGGAAAGCAAAACTATAGGAAGGCAGGAGGTGCCTGGTTTTCTTCTGCTCAGGAATGGATAGTGGCGCCACACTCCTCAGTGGTGCCCACTGATAGGACAAGGGGCAACGGGCACAAATTAGAACCCAGGAGGTTCCACCTCAGCCTGGGGAAAAAAATCTTTGGTGTGAAGTTGCTGGAGCCCTGGAGCAGGCTGCCCAGAGAGGTTGTGGGGTCATCTTCTCTGGAGAAATTCCAAACCCACCTGGGCATTTTGAACCTGGGCAAGCTGCTGTGGGTGCCCCTGCTTTAGCAGGGAGGTTGGACGGGATGATCTCCAGACGTCCCTTCTAATCCTCACCAAACTGGGATTTTGTGAAAAGTATGTGGACCTTGCAATTGATCAGAATAGAGAGTTCTAGATAGAGAAGAGACATCAGCAAAGATTAGAGTAGATTCTTCATTGGTTTATGCGAGTGCAGTTTCTCAACAATGTCTGAGAATTTGGCTTGAAAGCATTGTGCTGACATTGGGATGCTGGCAGAAGATTTGTGCTACCATTGTGTGATTGTGACTGAAGAGATGAATGATATGGTACTGATCAAAAGTTTTCTAAATGAAATCAGAATCATAAACTTGTTTAGGTTGGAAAAGATCCTGAAGACCATCAAGTCCAGCTATCCTCTAACTCTTCCAAATCTGCTGCTAAACCGTGTCCCTCAGGACCACATCTCTGCCTCTTTTAAACACCTCCAGAGATGGGGATTCAACCACCTCCCTGGGCAGACTGTTCCAGTCTTTGAGAACACTTTCAGTCAAGAAGCTGCTTCTAATATCTAATGTAATACAATATAATACAATACAATAAATCCAGGTTGGAAGAGACCTTCAAGGTCATCGTGTCCAACCTATCAACCAATCCAATCCACCTAAACAACTAGATCATGGCACCCAGTACCCCATCAAGTCTCCTCCTGATGAACACCTCCAATGATGGTGACTCCACCACCTCCCTGGGCAGACCATTCCAATGGGCAATCACTCTCTCTGTAAAGAACTTCCTCCTAACATCCAGTCTAAACCTCCCCTGGCACAGCCTGAGACTGTGTCCTCTTGTTCTGGTGCTGCCTGCCTGGGAAAAGAGACCAACCTCTGCCTGTCTACAATCTCCCCTCAGGTAGTTGTAGAGAGCAATAAGGTCACCCCTCAGTCTCCTCTTCTCCAGGCTAAGCAAGCCCAGCTCCCTCAGCCTCTCCTCATAGGGCTTGTCTTCCAAACCCCTCACCAACCTTGTTGCCCTTCTCTGGACACGTTCCAGCAAGTCAACATCCTTCCTAAACTGAGGGGCCCAGAACTGGACACAGTACTCAAGGTGTGGCCTAACCAGTGTGGGGCCAAAAGTCACTCTAAAAGCAAGGAACACATTTTGCAGCAGTCGTTTTGGTGAAGAGTTAACTCAGGACTAAGCTGGAATATACAAACCTAGGATTCCCAGCTGAGATGTCTAGAGAGTCAGTGTGTTTCCAATAAAGGGTGTGATGTTTCAAATTCTTTCCTAATTTGTGAGTCTCCCTAACTCCTGCAAGTCAAGACACTTGTAACAAGCCAGCGGTATCATGAGTCAAGGTCCTCAGCTGTGTCAGCTTTGAGGCAGCCATGCTGAATGCTGTCACTCACATGAGTGACAGAATTTCTGTTGCTGTTATGCAAGGGGAAATGTTTTCATGACTAATTAATGTGCTTTACAAATAGTATGACATAAATAATTTTAACTACCAGAGTAAATAAACCTCCCTCTAGGCATGTAAATGATTTTTTTTAATGGAAATACTGTATTTCAATTGCATATTCTCCTTAAAAATACTCAATTCTCAAACCTTTTTCTCTGCTGAAGTTACTGTCTTGCCAGATTGGCTTCCATTACATGGCAAAATGATGCAGGTTTCCTTTAAACCCTGATGATTGTTCAGGGTTCTCTTGTTTGAAAGGCGGATCAAATCTGTTACATTTTAGGTTGGATATTATGAAAGAGTGGTTAAGCCCTGGAACAGGCTGCCCAGGGATGTGGTGGAAACTCTGTCCCTGGAATTGTTCAAAACAGGTGTAAATGTGGCTCTGAGGGACATGGTTTAGTACTGCTGGCTTAATGGCTGGACTCTCAAGCTGCACCAGGGAAGGTTTAGGTTGGATGTTAGGAAGAAGTTCTCCAAGGAAAGAGTGATTGGCCATTGGAATGGGCTGCCCAGGGAGGTGGTGGAGTCACCATCACTGGAGGTGTTTGGGAAGAGACTGGATGGGGCACTTGGTGCCATGGTTTAGTTGATTAGATAGTGTTGGGTAATAGGTTGGACTTGATGATCTCAAAGATGTTTTCCTACATGGGAAGTAATTGGACTCTGAGGACAATGTGACTTAAGGGGATTTTTCTAGCTTTTTACTCTGTAAAAACATCAAATCATAGAATGTTCAGCATTGGAAGGGACCTCTAGAGATCATCAAGTCCAACCTCCCTGATAAAGGCAGGTCACACAGGAACACATACAAGTGGATTTTGAAAGCCTTCAGAAAAGGAGAGTCCACAACCTCTGCGGGCAGACTACTTCAGGGCTCCATCACCCTCACAGTAAATAAGTTTCTTCTCATGTTGGGTTCCATCTTGTTCATGTTGTTCCTTGTCCTATTACTGGGAACCATTGAAAAGAGACTGGCCCCTTCATCTTGACATCCACCCCTCAGATATTTATAGACATTAATAAGGTGCCCTCTCAGCCTTCTCTTCTCAAGACACAACAGCCCCAGGTTTCTCAGCCTTTATTCACAGGAGGGATGTTCAAGTCCCCCAGTCATCCTTGTGGCTCTTCATTGGACTCTCTCCACACACTGCTTTGCAGACATTATTTTGCTCAGTTTAATTTCAAAAGACTAATTAAGAGAAGCTGTTTGATGGCTTCAGCTGATTGTATTTTTTTGCCTTTTGGAAAGGGTTTTTTCTTTTCCTCTATCCCCACAGGCAGAAGAAGAGAGGGATGATATGGAGAGAGTCAAGTTGGATAATAAAAGAATTCTCTTCAACCTGTTGCCAGCACACGTTGCACAGCACTTTCTGATGTCTAATCCAAGAAATATGGTAAACCAAGACAAAATTTGCATGCATACCTGGTGATGTTGTGTGGCTGTGACCCTGAGTAGCTTGGGTCATCCTTCAGCTGTGTGTTTTCAAGACAGGCTTGGGTTTACACAATTTTACTCATGTTAAAGGAATGGTTCTGCAAATGAGTGTCATCCAGAATTAGACTGAGGCTGTTTCTTTTGCTGGGGGAATTTTGTGTCACTTGCCATCCATGCAGCCAAGGATCTGCATGCAAATCACTGATTTTTTTAAACACTGAGATTTATCACAGCATTTCATGAGTTCAGTTTGATTTGGAATGATGAAGTGTATGAACTGCCAGATACTTCCATATGGACCACTCTAGTTCTGGAAATGTGCTGACATTACCCAAGCCTAACCATTTAAAGTGAAAACCAGAGAATGGTAGCCATGTAAGGAAGACTTGGAGGCTTTTAACATCAAAACCTGCAGTGATTCAGTAAGTTGGTTCAGGAAGCCCTTCCAGTGCAGCAGCAACGTCTGGAGCACTGGAGTGTCCCTAATGGCCACAATACAGAATCTGAATTTGAACCATGGTTTACTTCCCATGAGCCTTCCAAGTTCTTAAGCTGAAACTTTACTGTACAGGAGTCCAGGGAGGTGGTTGAATCCCCATCCTGGGAGGTGTTTCAAAGAGGCAGAGGTGTAGTGCTGAGGGGCATGGTTTAGACTTGGTAGAGTTAGAGAATGGTTGGACTCAATGATCTTCACGGTCTTTTCCAACCAAAACCGTTCTGTGACCCTTTGATATTGGTAATGCTGAATAGAGGACTTGACAACCGAAGGACAGACGTGAAGGAGCGAGGCCCAGGTTTTGTGCTGCAGGGTACAATTTTCCCATCTCCTGTTTTGAGTTATGAAGCAAAATTGAGACAAGGCATTCATAGCCCTCATACAGAAAGACTTCTGCAACTGTTAAGACTTTCTACAAAATTTCTACTCTCTGTTTCCACGTCTAAGCAGCGAAAGAGACCTAGGGGCGTTTAAATGAGTCGAGTATGTTGGGTGCTAATTTTCTTCTGTATTATTGAGTGGAGAGATCTTTCAACACCTTTCTCTTTTTTTTCTTTTCATAAGTCTGGCTTTCTTTCCACTGAAAATGATGGCTTTTGCCCTAGCTGTTTCTTAGCAGCAGCATAGGTACCAAAATAATGACGCCTGGTTTAGATTAATCTTCTGAAATAAAGATTCTGTCTGCTCATGAACTACAGGACCTTTATTACCAGTCATACTCACAAGTGGGAGTGATGTTTGCTTCCATCCCAAACTTCAATGATTTCTACATCGAGCTGGATGGCAATAACATGGGAGTGGAATGTTTGCGCCTGTTAAATGAAATCATTGCTGATTTTGACGAGGTAAGGTACAAAAGCTTTGTCTCTGGACCACATGGGTTCTACCAAATTGCAATCAACACAGATGATCTCTCCCAACTCAGTGTATCTTGAAGTGCCTAATGTAAAAGCATTGTAAACTTCCTGTTTGCTTGTAGATGGTGTCCCTCTGGGCTTGGTTGCATGGTTTAGTTGATTAGGTGGTGTTGGATGATAGGTTGGACTTGATGATCTTGAAGGTCTCTTCCAACCTGTTCTGTTCTATTCTATTCTATTCTATTCTATTCTATTCTATTCTATTCTATTCTATTCTATTCTATCCCATCCCATCCCATCCCATCCCATCCCATCCCATCCCATCCCATCTATTCTATTCTATTCTATTCTATTCTATTCTATTCTATTCTATTCTATTCTATTCTATTCTATTCTATTCTATTCCATTCCATTCTATTCCATTCCATTGCATTCCATTTTGGTACCATGGTTTAGTTGTTTAGGTGGGTTGGATTGGTTGATGGGTTGGACGTGATGATCTTGAAGGTCTCTTTCAACCTGGTGTGGTGTATTCCATTCCATTCCATTCCATTCCATTCCATTCCATTCCATTCCATTCCATTCTTTGGCTCTCAGGCACATGAGTCTCACCTCAAACTCCTCTAATATAGAAAGAGGATTAAAATGTGAGTTAATGGATGCTTTTTTTTGTCAATGACCTCAAAGTGGACAAGCCTCAACTTACCAAAAAAATAATGTGGCTTAATCAGCTTGCACACATTGTCTGCTAACTATGGTTACTTGTCTAAAATACTATGTAATATTTAACAGTTTTATGTTTTAAACAAAGCTTATGGACAAAGAATATTATAAGGACATAGAAAAGATCAAGACAATTGGAAGTACATACATGGCAGCTGTGGGACTCGTACCGACTTCAGGAACCAAGGTAAGAAGATTTTACATGATGGTAGTTTGTGGAAAATCCATTCTCCTGCAATTTCCAGAGGATCACCAGAAACAGAGCTAACTCTCTGTGATTGTAGATAACTTGCATGACCTTACCACAATTTCAATCTAAAAGTCAACGAACAACTGAAGCCCAAAAGAAAGAAACCTGCAATCCTAGAAGTTGCTTACATGGCTTCATCTGGGATTTCATTGTCAGCAGCCCTGGACTTTCTGCAAATTGGTGTATAAAGCTCCTAAGTCAGAGTGGTACTGGTTAAAACCTACTACCTCAGAGGGTGTTGCAAGATGCTGGGAAAGGGAGAGTCCAGGTGCTGTGAAACTAAGACCAGAATGTTAAAATGTGATTCTTTTTCTTTTTTTCAAATATTACAATAGAAAATGTCTTCTCAATGATTGTCAATAGCTAAAGGGCAGAGGTCAGGAGGATAGGGCCAGGCTCTTGTCAGATCTGCCCAGTGATAGGATAAGGGAAAAGGGGTACAAACTGGAAAACAAGAGGGTCCAACTCAACATGAGGAGTGTTGTGAGGGTTCCAGAGCCCCAGCGCAGACTGCCCAGAGAAGTTGTGGGGTCTTCTCCTCTGGAGAGATACCAAACCCACCTGGAAATTGTAATCCTGTGCAACCTTCTGTGGGTGATCCTGCTTTTAGCAGTGGGCTTGGACTGGATGATTTCCAGAGGTTCCTTCCACCCCCACCATGATGGCATACTGTGAAATCTAGGCTTAACCTATAATCAAAACAAACAGCCTCTCCCAAACCATCATGGACAGGAACTCAGTGCTAGGTACATTGCTGCACTTTACACTTGCTCCACCAAATCAGCTCTTTGCCCTTCTTTATACCCCTTTAGTTATTAAGCAATAAAAACTGTCAAAGTAATTTCAGATCAACCCCCACCTGGCTCCAGCCTCCTTTCAGAGAGCGGTAGAGAACCAGAAAGTCTCCCCTCAGCCTCCCTATCCCCAAGCTGAACAACCCTGGTTCCCTCAGCTGCACTTCACAAGACATCTGTACCCAGACCCTTCACCAGGTTTGTCACCCTTCTCTGGACCTGCTCCAGCACCTCAGTGTCTTTCTTGGAGTCAGGGATCCAAAACTGAACCCAGTATTTACAGAATCATGGGATGGTTTGGGTTGCAAGGGACCTTAAAGATCATCCAGTTCTAGCCTCCCTGCCATGAGCAGGGACACCTTCCACTAGACCAGATTGCTCAAGGCCATGTCCAACCTGACCTGCAGAGAGGGGGCATCTACAACCTCCCTGGTCAACCTGTTCTGGTGCTCCAGCACCCTGTTCTGGTGCTCTTTCCAGCACCCTGGTAAGAATTTCTTCCTAATATCCAGTCTACATTTCCCTTCTTCCAGCTCAAAATCATTCCCTATCATCCTATCACTACAAGCCCCTGTACAAAGTCCCTCCACAGCTTTGGTAACTCCCTTCAGGTACTTGAAAGTTGCTCTAAGATCTCTCTGGAGCCTTCTCTTCTCCAGACTGACCAGCCCCGACTCTCCCAGCCTGTCCCCAGGCATGCATACTGTTTAGCATTGACAGATAACACCACATTAGAGGGCAAATGCAAAAATGACCAGGAGATGGCCTGTGAGCTTCCTAGCAACAATTCTCCTGGTCATGTAAATAAAAAACACAAAAGCCACAGAGAAACCAACTGTTAGAATCATCTTGTGGTATATCACATGCAACTGATTTTCTGGTCTGCAGGTCATTTGCAACTGCTGCTTTCCTTTGTGCCATTCCTAGAAATCTGCAAAAAAAAAAGTACTTTTAAAAAGTCTGTTTACACTGAAATGTTTGACTCTGGGGTCCCAGAGACAGGAAAAAACCAGAAAGATCCTTTGAGTTTTGCTCCGAGTGCGATCTCAGGCAAACAGGCAGCGGCATACTTGTGTGTCTGCTATAAATGCTCTTTGAACTATCATCCTGAAAACAAGGGTGCTGTTGGGTAACCTGGGCAGCATACGTTCCCAAACCTAAACATGTTTATCTCTTGTATTTTATAGTTGCTAACGGAAGGGTCAGCTGAGTTAGCCCAGGACTGGAGATACTGCTCTGAGCTCACGAGAGGAATGCATTCTAAACCACTGCACGAGGTCTTGCACGGGGTTATGCCTTTCCCTGAAAACTCAGGGCCAATTTTGATCTTTTCTGTGGAGGCAAAAAATATTCAACATTCTGCACCGCAGCAAACCTAAAGATCTTGTATGAAATAGCCAAACCCTTTTACCTTGACTTTGGGTTCCTGCTCCTCCGTGATCTCTTCCCACTGTTCATGTGATTCTAGAATCACAAAATTGTTTTGGTTGGAAACGATCCTGAAGACCATCAAATCTAACCATTATCTGACTCTACCAAGGCTGAAGCTAAACCATGCCCCTGAGCACCACATCCCTGCCTCTTCAAAACACCTCCAGTGATGGGGATTCAACCACCTCTCTGGGGAGCCTGTGCCAGTCTTTGAGAACCTTTTCAGTCAAGAAGTTTCTTCTAACATCCAAACTAAACCTCCCCTGTGCAACTTGAGACCATTTCCTCCCATACTATCACTTGGGAGAAGAGACTGAAACCCACCTGGTTCCAATGTCCTGTCAGAGAGTTGTAGAGAGCAATGAGGCCTCCCCTCAGCCTCCTCTTCTCCAGACTAAACAACCCCAGCTCCCTCAGCCTCTCCTCACCAGACCTGTTCTTCAGACCCTTCACCATCTTTGTTGCTCTTCCCTAGACACACTACAGCACCTCAATATCCTTCTTGGATTGAGGGGTCCAAAATGTAATGTAGTACTCAAGGTGTGGCCTCAGTAGTGCTGAGTCCAGGAGGACGATCATCTCCCTTGTCCTGATGATGATCCAGACCAGGATGCTCTTGGCCTTCTTGGACACCTGAGCACACTGCTGGCTCATGTTCAGCCAGTTGTTGATCAACCCCTCCAGGTCTTTCTTTGCTGGGCATCTTTCCAGACACTCTGCCCCAAGCCTGGAGTGTTCATGGGGTTGTTGTGACCCTATTGCAGAATCCGTCAGTAAGCCTTCATGATATTGTCCTCTGGCCATTGATCCAGCCAGGCCAGGTCCCTTTGTAGAGCCACACTACATTCAAGTGCAAGTAGAAATTACAAACATCATCTTGGCAGTTTCCCATCTGATTTTCAGCATGCAGTCACATATTAACAGCCTGATGTTCTTGGGTAGCTCATCATGTGTTGACAATCACTGCCAGCCATCACACAGTTCCTGGGCTGCCTCATGAAGGCATATGTGTCCATGGGCACCCATAAGAGACTCAAATGATTCTGGTCTTGCCCCTGCTAGGTATGTCCTATCTTCATCAGAACAGCTGGCACAGTCTTTCCTTGCAAGCCACCAATTTCATACTATGCTGTGGACGTAGACAGAAGGCAACGGATGGGGTTAACTGTGCTCTTAATTTGGGTTATTTACACACCAAAGAACTCAGTGCCCTCACCAAGTTCAATATTTAATGCCCATATTTTGCTAGTCTGCTGTTTCTGCAGCTTGACTTCAGCAGGTGACTACAGTAAATGCCCATTGCCTCTGTCAGAGTGGCTTTGCTGTGATGCTCTGGGATGTCATTCCAGTAACTATTCCTCTGATGTTTAAATAAATAATTGCTTGGCAGTTACACCATCAGGGCAGCACGCAAAACAAGCTCTTTGTAGATCTTTTGCACAATACCAGCTCACTCTGTGTGTGGAGGCCTTTGAAATTCCATTGGTGAATCACCAGGGTCCTGATTTCACCAGGGTCTTGATTTCACCAAGGTCCTGATTTCATCAGGCTCCTAACTTTGAGGTGTTCCTCAGTGCAGCTTCAATAGAGCTTCCCAGTAATTCTTCTGTGGGGCTTATGTCACCTGCAGTGCACCTGGCACTTGTCACCAATAGTCAATCCTGCAACTTTGAGGTGCCCTGCAGGGCTCTTAGACAAGATGACCTTTGAGGATCCCTTCCAACCAGAGGGGCCTATGATTCTAAATCGAAGCACTCATCAGGCAGTAATTTCAAGATAAGGGACATGAAGTTTAGAGGGGCTAAATACAACTATACACTCCTCCCTCCCTCCTCTAGACTTTCAATATTCATCTTCTCAGTTGGAGGTGTAGACAGCAGCTCTTTAAACTTAATTCTTGTTCTTTCTTTGTCTTAGTAAGGCTGGAAAAGGGTAGAGCAAGTTGATTCTGCAAGAAGCAGAATGCCAGAAACTCAGGCAGGTACATAAAAATATCCTTCCTAAAAACTGGGACTGGTCCAGGGATGACTTCCATCAGGTTTTTTTCTGTCATCACTTTGCTGTAATTCTTGTCAATTTCCTAGCCAGGTGAAGGAGCACTTTACAACTGACTTGAACAAAGCAAACAGCTACCTGGTTCTCAGAGTGCTCAGCCACTGTCAGATGCTCCATGCACAAAATCTCACTGCCACGGTAAAAAACCCAGCAAGCTCTCATCTCGTGCCAGCTGCCACAGCCCTCTTGTGCAACACTACTGAAGCCAGACTGCCACTGACCCCATATTTCTTTCACCATATCCTACCTTTAGCCCACTTTCACTTTGCAAACCTGTTCAAGAATTCATGCCTATTGTTCAAATCAAAGCACAACATAAGAGCAACCATACCGAGCCATGTCAAAGGTCTGTTCTAGTAACCTGTCTTTAACTAGTCAAGGGTAGCTCAGGGGAGAAAGGTCAGGAGTTACAGAACAAACATGTCAACCTTTCTTTTCCACTTTCTAGTGACACACTGCTTGAGAAATTCTGGAGCAGCAGAGAGCATCTTACTTCTTGATAGCAAATGTTTCTTCCATGAGTTTCATCAACTATCATAAAATGGTTTGTGTTGGAAGGGACCTTAAAGATCATACAGCTCCAACCCCCCCACTCCCTGCCACAGGCAGGAACACCTTCCACTAGACCAGGGTGCTCAAGGCCCCATTTACTCTGGCCTTGAACACCTCCAGGGAAGGGACATCTACAGCTTCCTTGGGCAACCTGTTCCAGTGTTTCACCACCCTCATTCTAAAGAATTTCTTCCTGATATTCAGTCCAAATCTCCCTTCTTCCAGTTCAAAGCCATTGCTCCTCATCCTATCACTATAAGCCTTTGTAAAAAGCCCATCCCCAGCTCTCTCATAGACCCCCTTCAGGTATGGGAAGGTGGCTGCTCTAAGATCTCCCTGGAGCTTTTTCTTCTCCAGGCTGGACAGCCCCAACTCTCTTAGCCTGCCTCCATAGAGGAGATGCTTCAGCCCTCTTGATTATCTCTATGGCCTCCTCTGGACCTGCTCCAGCAGTTCAATGTCCTTCTTGTGTTGGGGACCCCAGAACCGGATGCAGTACTACAGGTGGGGTCTCACCAGAGCAGAGCAGACCTAGCTTCTGGCATCCACAATATCCTCCAAAATCAGTCCCACAGTTTATAATCAACCTGAAGTAGTAAAAATTCTTTTGTTACATTTTGTTGGAGTTTTTTTTTTACAAGTCAACATTTCAGGACTTTATTTGCTCCCTTCTGGCTCTTTTGCTTTTGCTTGCCTGGAAAGGAAAGTAAATGGTGATGTTCTACCTCTCACAGGATTAAACCTAACAGGACTTTTTGTAAATGAGAACAGCATGCACCCCATGGATCTGGGAGCTAGCAAAAACCCCAAGGGGAGAAGAGGGCAGAAACTATAGTTATTAATAATCATCAGGCAAAGCAGCCTGGTAAGAAAGCAGGTTAGATTCCCTGCCACAGTCACAACAAACATCTGCAGCTCTCTAGCAACAGAACCACTTTACCATGGGAACTTTGCTTTCCATTCTTCCCAGAAATCAAGAAGAGAGAAGAAAAAAAAAAAAGGGGGGGGGGGGAAGAGGGAGAAAAGACAAAAATTCTGTACTTGAGAAAATAATGTATGTCCTGCAGCCACCATCAAAAGCCAATCTCACAAAGAGCAAAATACGTCAGATCCTTTCCCTATATGCCATCCAGCCTCAGCTTCTCATTGTTTTTCACTTCCCTTGCCTCTCAGTACCACGCAGACCTAATGTGCAATGCTATTTTGTTTCTAGGCTAAAAAATCAATCTATTCCCACCTAAGTACACTGGCAGATTTTGCAATCGAGATGTTTGACGTTCTTGATGAGATCAACTACCAGTCTTACAACGACTTTGTCCTACGAGTCGGTAAGTCACGTTTCTACCATTATCACACGGGCACGACACCAGAACCATAGAATCAATAAGGTTGGAAAAGACCTCAGAGATCATCAAGTCCAACCTATCACCCAACACCTCATGACTAACTAAACCATGGCACCAAGTGCCACGTCCAATCTGTTTTTGAACACCTCCAGGGACGGTGACTCCACCACCTCCCTGGGCAGCACACTCCAATGGCCAATAACTCTTTCTGTGAAGAACTTTCTCCTCACCTCGAGCCTAAACTTCCCCTGGCACAGTTTAAAACTGTGTCCTCTTGTTTTGGTGCTGGTTCCCTGGGAGAAGAGACAAACCCCCATCTGGCTACAACGTCCTTTCAGGTAGTTGCAGACAACAATAAGGTCTCCCCTGAGCTTCCTCTTCAGGTTAAACAATCCCAGCTCCCTCAGCCTCTCCTCATAGGGCTTGTGCTCGAGGCCTCTCCCCAGCCTCATTGCCCTTCTCTGGACATGTTCAAGAGTCTCAATGTCCTTCTTAAACTGAGGGGCCCAGATCTGGACACAGTACTCAAGGTGTGGCCTAACCAGTGCTGAGTACAGGGGCAGAATGACTTCCCTGCTCCTGCTGGCCACACTATTCCTGATGCAGGCCAGGATGCCATTGGCCTTTTTGGCCACCTGGGCACACTGCTGGCTCATGTTCAGCCAGCTGTCAACCAGTACCCCCAGGTCCCTTTCTTCCTGGCTGCTCTCCAGCCACTCCAACCCCAGCCTGTAGCACTGCATGGAGTTGTTGTGGTCAAAGTGCACAACACTGTTTTTTGCTGGCTTTCCCTGTGCTGTCTGCAAAGGATTACCTGTCCTGCACTCAATGATTAACACCATCTTTGACAGCAATGCAGACACCGGCATCGAGTGCACCCTCAGCAAGCTTGTGGGTGACACACCAAGCGGTGTGGTCCAGTTGACATGGCAAAGGAAAGGGATGCCATCCAGAGGACCTGGACAGGATGGAGAGGAGGGCCCAAGCCAACCTCATGAAGTTCAACAAGTTCAAGTGCAAGGTCCTATACCTGGGTCAGGAAAATCCCAGGCACAAATCCAGGCTGGGTGATGAGTGGCTCAAAAGCAGCCTCGAGGAGAATGCCTTGAGGGTGCCGGTTGATGAAAAACTCATGAGCCAGTAATGGTTATTGGTAGCCTAGAAGTCAACTGTGTCCTGGGCTGCATCAAGAGAAGTGTGACCAGCAGGATCTCTGCTCTCATGAGACAACACCTAGAGCACTACATCCAATTATGGTGCCCCCAGCACAAAAGGGACAAGGAACTGCTGGGAACATGCCCAGAGGAGGGCCACAAAAGTGATCAGAGGGCTGGAGCAACTCCCCTGTGGGAATAGGCTGTGACAGTTGGAGCTGTTCAGCCAGGAGAAGAAAAGGCTCTGGAGAGAACTTAGAGTATCCTTCCAGTACCTGAAAGGGGACTACAGGAAAGCTGGGGAGGGTTTTTTTACAAGGGCTTGTAGTGATAGGATAAAAGGGAAGGGCTTTATGTTTAAGGAGGGTAGATTTAGCCTGGGTATTGGAAAGAAATTCTTTACAATGAGGGGGTAAGACGCTGGAGCAGTTTGCCTAGGGAGGTTATGGATGATCCCTCCTTGAAAGTGTTCAAGGCCAGGGTGGATGAGGCCTTGAGCAACCTGGTGTAGTGGAAGGTGTCCCTGCCCATGGCACAGGGGTTGGAACCAGGTGATCTTTGAGGTCCCTTCCAACCTAAACCATTCTATGAATCTATGAACCAAAAAGTCTCCAGAAGCAGTACAGCAGCATCTATGTGGAGAGTCAGCAGGCTGGATGGTGAGCACTGTGATGAGAAATGATAATTGCGTTTACCTCATTATATACTTACTATATTACCTAATTACAACTGTGTTTACTATATCTATTCACATCTAGAAGGAAACTGCACCAATAATTTTACCCAGTGCTATTTAGTGTGCCCAATCTTGTGGCTTACTCTGCACTGCTGAGAGGCTGCAAGTTGCCTCTGACTGTACTTAGCTACTCAGTTAAGTTGCACCTGCAAAAGCTTTTTCAGCACTAGAAGTGTAATGGGAGCCTTTTGTTCACAGATGCCCAACCATCTCAACCAGTCTTGTTTTCTCCAGCAAATAGAATCCTCTGGTCTTCATGACACAACCTTTCCCATGCAATCTTTTGCATACTGCTATATGTCTTTGCTCCCAGAGTCCTTTCTCCCAGCCTTCTTAGAGAGCAAGTTGCACTCTCCCCTGCCTTGCCTGCATTCCACTCACCTCCAACAGTACTTCCATTGTTCTTTTCATTTTATTGCACATTCTAGGTATTAATGTTGGGCCAGTAGTAGCTGGAGTCATTGGAGCCAGAAGACCACAGTATGATATCTGGGGGAACACTGTCAATGTTGCCAGCCGGATGGATAGTACTGGAGTGCAGGGGAAAATTCAGGTGAGTACCTGCTGAGAGTGCTTTGCTGACTTTACATACTTCCTGCTTCATATGTGGTTACGTTTTCAACGCTGCTTAGGAAACTCTGCCACGCCTCACCTTGTGCTCCTCATGAGAAGGGCAACTTTCTTCAGATGATTCAAGCTTCAGAGGTGTAATTGTTTTCCATTATATACACTTCACTACTCAGAGGCAATGAGACCCTCAGATGAACTATTTGCCATCAGAAGAAACAGAGTTCTGTGCTGCAGTACACACAGTTGGAGGCAAGCCTAGGAATGCCACCACTGCATGGGCCAGTCCCTGTGCTGTAGCAATTTTGCTTGAGTAAGGAGTGCAAGGAGAGGGTCTAGGTCCATTCGCATCCTGCTGCACTTTATGTATATTTAAAAGTTCCTTGGATCCTTTGGACCAGAGAAGCTACACAGAGAGGGAGCATTGTTTTACTGCTAGAGCTTGGCTACAAGCTGTGCTGCACCTCTCAATGCACTCTTACAGTCCCCTATCCAAAATAGCTGCCTAGTGTCCGGGGATCAAAAGTTGTTCTGGAGTAAATTACCGTCACTGGAAGTGATCCAGCTTCCAACAGTGGACAGTGTGGGTACACATTTCTGCTGAACAGACCTTACCTCCCTGTGTAATTCTTCAGCTCAAGACTAGAAGTTCTGCTTCTCAGACTCCAGTTTGGCCAGTCTTTTTTTATCTCACGATGAAACTTCCAAGTGATGCTGAGAGCAGCAGGAAGTGCTAATTGGTTCTGCTTAAGCATTTTCTTTTGTGGCGGAGAAAATAGAATGAGGAGGAGGGGTCAGTTCCAGGATTCACCTTACATGAATGGGAAAAACTAACAGTATGCTGTTTTGATTTTTTTTCTCTCTTCAGGTGACAGAAGAAGTTCAGAGGATCTTAAAAAGGTGCAGTTATGAATTCGTGTGCAGAGGTAAAGTCAGTGTAAAGGGCAAAGGCGAAATGCTGACCTATTTCCTAGAAGGAAAGGCTGATGCAAGTAATGGGCAGACACGGTCCTTAAACTTAGAGCGGAAAATGTACCCCTATGGGAGAGCAAACATTCAGACAAAACTGGGCACCAGCTGTCCATCAGTGTCCTCAGTGGCTGGCTTTACTGTCAAAGCTGGGCTTGCAGCAGGTCAAGCATCTGCCTCTCACACCAATCAAACACTGCATTATCTTCCTTCTGTGCCGGCCGTGAAGGAGGCCTAGAGAAAAGCAGAGGTGGTGGTGCCATTTGCAGTCTACTTGGAGAGAAATGGCTGCCTGGATTTTAACCAAGAGATCAGAGGTGAGAGGCCGTGGCATTAACCAAGGACCACTACAACCCAACCAAAGAGAACTTGGGGACTGCGTAACAAACTCTTGGAATGGAACATATAAGGGCTAGCAATTCTGTTAGGAAAAGTCAAAAACCTGATTTTCTGGAAATGAGGAATATTTTCTTGGCATTTTTAAAGGGGAGATGAAAAAAAAAAAAAAAAGAGATAAACATGCAAGCAATTATTTATGTGTGTGTGTATATATATGTTTTAATCTATATATGCACATATACAACCAGTCCTGTGTAGACTTAATAGAGATTTATAGAGATGAACATAAAAATATGTATTTATTTACACATCCACGTGCAGTGACACAGGAAAGAGGTTTCTCTTTCTGTCATAGCCAGCATTGTTGGGTCTGGGATTAGCAAAGCTGCGTTGAACTGTGGAGTGTGGGGCGGCTGGGGACTCTCCAGGGCTACAGCAAGAGGTAGAGAGGTTGTGCTCCCAGCGCAGGAGTTAAAGCAAAGAGAACAGCATTCATTGTGCTGTCAAGGGCAGATTGATGAAGGCTGGACTCAGCTAATTGCTAAACCTTATGGTTTGGGGGTTTTTTTTTAATTCTCCTTGCATGCTCTGAAACACTTAAAGTAAAACAACAACAACAACAAAAAGAACAAAACCACCTCCAATTCAAACCGTAACACTAAGCTATGAAATAGATAAACCACAGAGCTTAATGGTTTGGCAGAAAAACAACATCTATATATGTTCTTTCACATAAAAATAAACAAATCATAATTAAAAAGAAAAAAAAATTAAGAGAAAGAAAGGTGGTAGAAATTAGAAGCTGCTGTCTCTTCGCAGGTCATTTGACTCTGTGCGGGAGAGAGGAGCCACCCAGCAAGCACAGCAATACACTTATGCAATATAGAAACATTCCTCTCTCTGTACAGCACTGGTGTTCTTGAAGAGCAGAAGGATGATATCATTACTTCAGGCTTTTCTAAACAGCACAGGACTTGGGGCTTCCTTCCAGAATTTAGCTTTACCTTTCTAAACATCGCAAGAGAATAGTCCCGCGCTGGTGACAAACCTGCTGCTGCTAGCCTTGTGACATTTGTATGTTTGCCAGCACGGTCTCACATCTTAATTAATCCTTAAATTTATGCCACAGTTTTATTATATCTTGATCCTACCCAGGCTCACTCTTCAAAGCTGCACAATTATATAAAGCTGTAATTTGGAGAGACAAGAACAGGCAAACGTTGCCCAAATGAGGAGCACACTGGTGAACGAGCCAGGAGACCAAGGCCTGCTCTTAATCTGCAGACAAAGGACCATATTCCCACTGCTTTTCCCTTCTGAAACTATCCCCAGCATAAAATTGCCAGACCAGCTCAGTGGGTAAGCAAATGCAGCTATATTTAAAGCAGACTAGAATCTAGAAGTATGAAATGCAATGAATATGTACAAAATATGCAATATTTACATGTATTTGTGATTTATAAACAACACAAGAACCACCCCCCTGCACATGGCAGTGGGTTAGAACCAGGTGATCTTCAAGATCCCTTTCAACCCAAACTGTTCTATGAAAAGACAAACACCACCAAAAAATCCACAAAAAACAACCCCCCCCATCCAAGACTGCAGAAGTTGTCCAGATTGCCTTTGGCTGGCCAATTTTACTACTGATTTCAGTGGACAGGAGATTCTCAGTGATTCTCCTGCCATCAGCTTTTGCTCTGAAGCAGTCACTGTTTGTGTTAGAAGTACATGGACAACTACTGTGTCAACAGATGCACACTGTTGAAGAAATGCTGCAGGAGTTTCTGTTCTCCATGGAGCCTTAACAGGCTGCTGTGGTTTCCAGCAGGGCTTCTAATTTATCCTTATGTCCCCTGCCAGCTCAGTGTTTCAGTACAAAGCTAGCAAAATCAGTGTTGTGATTAAAATGACTATAAAAGAACCCCACAAGAAGTGCTTCCTAACTGTACTAAGTACATGTACTTTGGCTGATCTCTGGAATGTCTCCATCCCTGAAGGTGTTGAAAAGGGGCAGAGAGGTGATCCTGAGGGACATGGTTTAGCCCCAGCCTTGGTAGAGTTAGAGAACAGTTGGACTGGATGATCTTAAAGGCCTCTTCCAGACAAAATGATTCTGTGATTGTATGGTTTCTCTTCCTAACAGCTGCCCAACTCACAGGTAGTTCTCTGGAACAATTTAATTCTGCTTTGGAGGAATCCAGAGACATTTAAATAAACACCTGTAGAGAATAGAGATTTAAAAAAAATAATAATAATAATTACATAATGTAACTGAATAAGTGGTGTCCACGTAGAGCACAAAACTTATTGATGTTTTCTAATGGGTTTGTAAGAGCTAAATCATCAAACATGAACTTTAAATGCGTTATCAAAATGAGAAGCATTAGGTGCAGTGGGCCATGAAGATGGCTGGAGCACCTCCCCCAGGGGCAGCACAGGCTGAGAGAGTGAGGGCTGTTCAGCCTGGAGAAGAGAAGGCTCTGGGGAGACCTTGGAGCAGCTTTCCAGTGCCTGAAGGGGACTACAAGAAAGCTGGGGAGGCATTTTTCACAATGGCTTGTAGTAATGGGACAAGGGCCAATGGCTTTGAGCTGGAAGAGGGGAAATTTAGAGAGGGTAACAGGAAGATGCTCTTTACAGTGAGGGTGGTGAGATCCTGGAACAGGTTGTCCAGGAAGGTTGTGGATGATCCTTCCTTGAAAATGTTGAAGGCCAAGCTGGATGAGGCCTTGAGGAACCTGCTCCAGTTGAAGGTGTCCCTGTCTGTAGCAGTGGGATTGGAGCTGGATGAACTTTAAGGCCCCTTCCAACCTAAACCATTCAATGATTCTATGCAGTAGCATTCTTAATCACTAAATTTATCTCACAAAACCCAGGTCACTCCATTTTTGAATCAGTGAATTTATACAATTTACAGATACTAATACACCATTACTTTTACATGGACTTTCAGTAAAAGCCTATTCGATCCAAGCAGTAGATCTGGTAGTATGTGAACACACAGACAAATGCAGCCATTGACTCACCCCAAAAACTTACAATGACATTATTTCTTTGTTACTTCTTTTTACTAGGTCCAAGACACAGGCATATTACCTTTGTTTTTCTTAGCACTAAATGGACAGTGAGCAGAAATGAGTTGTATCCCTTGTGTTAATATTTTCGTGACTGTTATCATCCCCAGCCTAGTCCTGGAGTAAGGCCAGGGCAAGAACATCCAGCAAGGTAAATCAGGATTATTCATTTTTAATATTTCAAAAGATTAGCAGGTGCTAGTAGAATTACTCTAAAGTTTTCCTGAGCCTTATTCCCTTCTCCAACAGCTGAATGAGGCACATCACTTTAGAATCATAGATCCATTGAGTTTGGAAGAGACCTTGGGGGTCATCAATTCCAACTGGTCACCTGGAGCTCACAATCTCACCACTATTGCTAAGGTATTACCACTGAACCACAACCCTCATCACCACATCCATGGCTCTTCTAATTACCTGGTGACTCCACCACCACCCTGGGCAGACTGTTCCAATGATTTCTTTCATAAGATTTCTTTCATTGTTGAACAGAAAGGATCAGAGAGGCATAGTCTATCACCAGCTTCTCATTCAGCCCTTTTGCAGGACATCTGTGCCTCCAGAGATGGTTGAATGGACCAGGATGGCTTCTTAGAGCTGCAGCCAGCCCAGTGTTCATGTGCTATCTTACAGCACCAGTGATGGTGGAGTAGGTTTCTAGGCTTCCTTTGAGTCAGGCCCTTTTGTATCTTTGCATTTTTGTGGCGGTTGTCGCTGCTGGTTTTACTGTGGGGAAAAATGTCTTTTATTGTGTTGTAGATTGAACAATGCAGAATCAGGAAGAAAGTTCAGCCAAGGCACAAATTAGTAAAAAGCCACATGGCAGTGTGCAGCAGCCATTCCATAAGGGAAAGCTAAATGCCTGTTGAAATCACGATATAATGAAGCTGTGCTCTTGCCTTCACGCTTTCCTTCCTTGTTCATTCTCTGGGTGTGTTTGTTTTATATTGGGTCATGTGTGATATGTTTAAATGAGAGATTTAATCTCTTCTACATTCTTTGATATGTTCAGTAAATTTTGTACACAGAAAGAAGTAGTAGTAAAGCTTCAAACAGCTTCAAAAAATGCACATTTTCTGCCAAATTAGAGAAGCTTGTCATCAAATTTTCATTGGTAATTGGCTGAAGAGAATACAAGTCTCCAATATCCCTGAAACACCTCAGAAGGATTTCCTTGGATTTGTTTGGGATTCAAAGTGTGTCCACTTTAATGCTTGCAGTTTAATTTCCCATCTTGCATTTATTAAATTTCTGGTCAAGCTCTGTAACCTTTGCCTTGGTGATCTTGCTGTAGCCCCAGCAAGGAGTCAGTTCCGCCTGCACTATCCCAGAGTCCCTCACCTTTAACTGAGGATGGAAACTCGTTGGGCAGAATAGCCTCCTGCACTTCTGTTCACTGTTTTGTGCAGCTGTTAGCTTAAAACAATTAACAGATAGGAGCCCTACAACAAAGTGGTGCCATTTTGGCATGTCAGTGTCTGTCAATAGCAAGCACAATATTTCACATCAGTTTGCATGTTTTCTCTTTCAGATAACAGTAATAATTGAAGTCTCTCTTTATTTATATAAGAAGATAAGTATCAGAGACCTTCAGGCTTCACTGTCTTGGGAGCTAATTTCAAAGTGTTCCTATGCTACTTTTACCTTGAAATGATTTTTAGATTATTTTTCTCTGCTGAGATTGCAAACTGGAATTCAGTTGAATTACTGGCTAGATACTTCCCAACATGTCCCATTCGCGTTGACTAGAAAGCTCTTCCTTCTATCCAGCCTGTACAATGTGTTGGGTTTGGTAGCTGCTTCCCAGCAGGGTCAGTCACACTCCCTTGTCTTCACACAAAGACACGCAATTCCTCCTTTGCTTTCTCTAGGTGAAACTGAGAGCCAGGAGCTTCAGCTCCTGAGGGCTGAATCTGCATCCCTTATGTATCCACAAGGCCTGCAGAAATCACCATGAGTTTAGCATGCATCCAGCTCTGATGTCTCCATCATAAGAAGGACATAGAACTGCTGGAGCGAGTCCAGAGGAGGGCCACAAGGATGATCCAAGGGCTGGAGCACCTCTGCTATGAGGATAGGCGGAGGGAGATGAGGTTGTTCAGACTGGAGAACAAAAGATCCCAGGGAGACCTTAGAGCTGCCTTCAGTACCCAAGGGATCCTACAGAAAAGCTGGAGAGGGACTTTTCATAAGGGTGCCTAGGAACAGGACAAGGGCAATTGGTTTTAAGCTGAGGGAGAGCAGGTTTAGACTGGATCTTAGGAATAAGTTTTTCAGTATGAGGGTGGTGAGACTCTGGAATATGTTGCCCAGAGTGGTCATGGATGTCCCCTCCCTGGAGCTGTTTAAGGTTAGATCGGATGAGGCCTTGGGCAACCAAGTCTATTTGAAAGGCATCCCTGCCCATGGCAGAGGGGTTGGAGTAGATGATCTCTGAGGTCCTTTCCAACCTATGATTCTATGCTTATGAAGGTCAGGAGCTGAGTTTCTGTCGGCAAAGTTCTGCTTTGGGTTGCAGAGGCGGTCCCACAGAGGTACTCAGCTGAATAGGTTACTGGGCTGTAACTGACAGTAGGTCACATGCCTCAATCTCATGCAAGCTTTTGCCTTCAATTTATTCAGAAGGCAAAAGAAGAGTCCTTGGGAGTGACTGTTGGAAGGGAAACAGTGTATGACCCGTGCCATTTCAGCACACTGGGGAGCCTGAACACACTAGCAAGTAGCGCGGTTCACTTTCCTGTCTCGAATGCTTGCAGCAGCAACGAAGCGCGTTCTTTATATCAGCGAGTCCGGATTCTCTACATGTTCTGCCCAGGCAGGAGGACTATTTAGCCATAACGTTCTTTCAAGTTAGAGTTTTTGTATTACAGTGGGGGGAAAAAAAAAAGAAAAAAAAAAAAAAAAACACAAAAACCCAAAACCCCCCCAACATTTTTTAATTTGTGATAAACCTGTATTATAACTGCCTTATTTATTTGTAATCTTGTACAGTGTTACAAAAGGATGGACAACGTTGGCCTTTCATGGACTATTCACTTTCCGAGCTGTATTGTATTAGGGGAGTTTTGTAAATAGTTTTAGCTTGGACAGGTAATTGCATGTACACTTGTAAGAAACAGAGGCAAAGAGGCACACTTTTAATAAGCGTTACCCATTTTTTGTAAGAGACATTTTACATGTGCATGGAGACGATAAAAAAAGTCCTTTGGAAATGGAAGTCCTTTTGCTTTTCCTTGCAATCTACTGCATGCCACTCATGCCTGACTTCAGTACGACAAAATGAAAGCGCTAAAGTTGTTTGGTTTGGGTTTGGGGTTGTTTTTTTTTTCTTCCTCCTCTATGTTTTTTGGACATATCACTTCTAGCACAGAGTTAAATCCACTTAGTTGCATGTGCGTTCAGCAAAGCGGAATCAAAATGCAAACAGCAAATAAAGGAGACAAAAAAAACACATAATACTACTACTAATAATAATAATTTAATGGTTGTGATCTGCCAACCTCGGTGTCCCAAGATCCATAATGCAGTATATAAAAAGTGTTATCAGCATCTATGCTATCTTCATAAAGTACCTTCTGGTCATTAGAAGCAATAAACTCTACTTGACTGTAATATATATAAAAAAAAAAGAAAGCAAACAAAAAAACCCAAGCAGACATTCTAGTTTGTCACGGTGCAGTATCTGACATTCAATGGGTATTTGCTGATACTGCAGTTGGTGTAGTATTGTCACCAAGAAGGACCAAGTGTCAAATCCATCATTGCTGTATGCAGGTGCAACGCTACTGAAGGGAAAAGAGGTGAATTTGGCCCATTGACGTTACCCAGAGTATACTTCTGACGTGGTTATAAGTTATTGTATATGAAAAGAACACAATGCAAAGAGATTGTTTACCTAGCTACATACATATGTATATCTATATGTATGTGTATAGACACAGACTCATTTGGTTGCCTTATTTTTGTTAGATTTCTCTTTTTTCTTTTCTCTTCTCTTTTTCTTCTTCTCCTTTTCTTTTCTTTCTTTTCTTTTCTTTTCTTTTCTTTTCTTTTCTTTTCTTTTCTTTTCTTTTCTTTTCTTTTCTTTTCTTTTCTTTTCTTTTCTTTTCTTTTCTTTCTTTTCTTTCTTTTTCTTTTTCTTTTCTTTTCTTTTCTTTTCTCCTCTCCTCTTCTCTTCTCTTCTCTTCTCTTCTCTTCTCTTCTCTTCTCTTCTCTTCTCTTCTCTTCTCTTCTCTTCTCTTCTCTTCTCTTCTCTTCTCTTCCTTTTTCTCTTCTCTTCTTTGCTTTTCTTTTTGGCTCATTTTCCAAATAACTTCTATAGCTGAGCAGAAAGTATTTGCCTGGAGTACTATCAGAAGACGGTTCGCAGTGTTCTCTGGCTTTCAGGCGTGTGGGTTGTGTGCTGATGCTAGTGCTGCTCCCACTAAAGCCATGCTTACTGGGATGCCTCCCTTAGTAATCACAGCCTAACCCACAGCTTGAGGCCCACATCATCTAGAGATGTAGGATATCAACATCCAAGGCTCTGGCTCATGTTTTTTCAGTGTTGCTGCTGAACCTGGAGGTATTTTGCATGCATCATTTTACAAGTTGTTCCCACCTGTGGTCACTCCAGCTCGGGACTGCTTCTCACATTCCATGTATAGTTGCTGTATGATAGACAAGTTTTGCAGGAGAGTTAACACCAAGGTTGGTGGCAGAGGGGGAAAAGGTGATGTGGACTGTGAATACTTTCTCCTATGGATTAATGAGGATTTCTTGTCTTTTACAGGTTTGAGCTAGTTTTATAATAGGGCCTAGAAATCCATTAATATGTTTGTTTCATCAGGTGGCTGTGGGATTAACAAAGCAGTACAGCTTCTGCAAGTACTTCTGCCATAAATTAAGATGTAGATTCATACAACATATCCAAGTAGCCTGCATACAAGAACCACTAGCTTGTACTGGTGATTGGCTTCATGCAGCAGTTAAGGGTTTCTAACACAGTTATAAACTAACTCATCTTAAATTCAGTGGTTTTTACATGTCAGTGGGGCATAACTGTTGTGACTAATGATAATCTGGACTCTACTGCTCTATCCCAACCCTGTTTATGGTTGGCTTTTCCTAGAACTCTGTATCAACAATTTTTAGCTCTTTGTTCCTTCCAATCTTGTCTCTCACTGAGATTTCAGGCCATATCAAAACCATTAACAAATATGTAATTGTGAATAAATGGGGGAAAGCACATATTAGGGAGGGGGGTGTCTATTGGTCTTTAGTTACTCTTCAAAACATCAAGCCTCTTGGGTGGCCTGGTGTGACATAATCTGATGGGTGGAAGGACAAAAACGTGAAATGAAGGGGGAAAAAAAAGATCACCAACTTAGCAGGAGTACAAAATAATGAAAAGAAGATAGCAGTTTCTAAAAGGAGAAGGTGAAAAGCCAGTGCTCCTTCTGAAGTCAGTGGCAAAGCTCTCAGTGACACGGAACAGGTCTTGAGCATCTGAGCTGGCAGAGCGCTCAACCAGATTCCTAAGTGTATCAAAACAAAACAAGGCTGGTGACTGACTGCATGACCAGGTCCATTCCTGAGTTTTCATGTCTGTTCACATCTCCAGGAGATCTCTCGATTACATGCTCTCAGAGTTTCAGAAGGAATTATTAGAAACAGGTGGAGGTTGACATCTTCAATGCCTGCTTTCTGACTCTAAGGAAGCACCTTGACGTTTGAATGAGCATTGGTTAATGTGCATAGCCCATGTGCTGAAAGGACTTGGTTTAGCTTGTGCCTTACTGCATGCTAGAGGATCTGCTTCTGAATATTAGGATCCCTGTTTTATGCCTTCTGTGACACTGGACATGTCACACCTGCATAAAACTGAAGGAACAAACAGTGCTGCATCACTGTGAAGCTTTTTTTACTACTTCTTTTCCTACTTTGCTTTACTATCTATGTGGGTGCAAGGAGTGCTCCAAGCATTTATGAAGAGAGGCCATGCACAGGTGTCTGCAGTTCTAAGCTAAATACAAACAGATTTCCTAGATCTCTCTGAAGAAAATCCACTGAGACTGTTTGGAGATCCATTGAAAAAAACAAAAATATCCATCTGCCCTTCTCTTCAGAACAGGCTGAACACAGCACATTGATTACCAACATCCAGAACACTTAGCTACGGCTTGGAACTGCGCTGCCACATTTGCTAGACATAGGTTGGTGGTGCCACAGCCAGCAGTTAGTTCTTCTTGTGGGATTTGATCACTGCGGTTGTGCAGACTACTGTGTCTTACTTTCAAGTGCCTGACCTGCTGCTTTGATCCTAGACCTGTGGATGGTGGCATCAGTTATGAGCAACTTGGGCTGGCACATTGAAGTTATTCAATGATTCCTTATATCTTCTGCTCCTTAATGTGTTGGGGGGGAGGGGGTTAAAGGTTGTCTGCTCTTTCATTTCAAAGCAATGTGTCCAGAATTTTCAGTGAGAGATTAAAATTAACTGCCCATGCCACCACAATATTGATTCATGATTATTACATTCTTGAATTGTTACAGCAGAAATCCTTCTTTGCTTAGAATTCCTGCTTTTGTTTTTTTCACTCTAGCTTTGCTGGAGTTTGAGTAAAAGAAGTGCATTGACTATGGAACTTGCTTCCTTGTACAAGTAGATTGTCCATAGGAATCTGGATGTAGACAAAGCAAATAGTGAGTTTCTTTCTGCATTTAAGCAGCTTTGGAAAATGTTACAGAATACAGCAAGAAGGGAAGGAATGCTTTCAATGTAACTGGTTTCAAAGCCAGGGTCCAAGAGCAGTTACCACTTCCAATCTGATTTAACCCAAACCAGAGAATTTTGGAGTGGTGATCATATATTCAGTGAAATTCTAATGGAGGTTAGAAAACTTCCTGTTGGAGGCTCTTTTTTTTGCAGAAGATGCTTGTCTGTGTGCAAGCACAGTTGGTGGATAATGAGGCAAAGCAGTAGTAGTAACACACATTTCACAGTCTCAAGCTGAATCAGCCAAATTTGAACCATCTCTTAAAACCTCTGCCGCTACAGTTTGTGCTTCAACTCTCCTCTGTCTGGGTTTTATCCTGCTGATTTGATTAATCCTTGTACTCTCTGCTGTCAGGGGGTTAATTTTTGCCCTTCTGGTATATGTCCATAGGTTCTGCTTGGAAATGAGATGTTAAGTGGTTTGGGGCTTTTTTTTTCTGATCTCTTAATTGCAAAGGTTTAAAAGTGCATGTGATTCATTCTTTTTATAATGAAATGATCAGGAGTGGAAGGTAGGAAGAAAAAACCAATCAACACATGGATCACGTGTCCTACACTCAAAACAGGTTTGCCTAGATGTGATGGCACAGTGTTCCTTCTGGTTTTATCCATTATTCCAAGGATCCTAGCAATATTTAAACATGGTAAGTGCCATAGCACTAAGAGAGGAAGGAGCTAGTCATGCCTGCTTGCCTCTTAACACCACATCACTCTTCTTTGCATGTCAAAATGTGACCTTCAGCTCATAAAACACTACTTCTTCAGACATCAGTGCCCTTGCTGCCCTTAACTTATCTTGAGTTGCTCAGTACCATGACATTTTTGTTGCCAGCAGTTACTGTCCGCTCAGGCCTGGTTACCGTCTCCCTCCATAGTTCCTTCACGACATGGCTGTCAAGCTCCTTCTTTGTCAAAACCACATTTCTGCTTATAAGAGGTGTTGATGAGAAAAGAAATAGCTTTGACATAATCTGATTAGGAAGCAGTACACATGAAAGCTAGCACAAAAGGGTGAAGAAACACACCCTGTAGTGGGAGTACAGGCATCAGCAGCTGGCATCAAGCTGGGCAACAAGGCCTGACCCTGCCAGCTGCAGGCACAGCAGCATCTCTACTTATGTCCCCCCAAACAGAGACACAGATACACGATTGGGGTGGCTTAAGTCATGTTCCCTAGCAGTTTCTTAAACATATGCAAACCTATCTTAAGGGCAGTTACATTGTCTGTGTATGGGCACTTCTCTTTATTAAGTACAAGGAAAGATACAGTCTTGGAGTTGTATCAGGCTGGTTGAACTCAAGTGTTTAGTAAGGGGATTGTGCAAGAGGAATTGTCTCAGCTGCTTAACTTGCAGGTCTTGGCAGCAAATTCTGCATCACTTCTGAGCTAACTTTAATATTCTGCTTAAACTTGGGGTGGGGTGGGGTGTGGAAAAAGTCATTCTTTGCATCAGGTGGAGATACTCCATTCCTTACAGGGAAAACCAGATGTACTCTTCTCCCTATTTCATTGGCATAAGAGTCTTCAGAAGATGTCTCAGTTCAATTTCCAGCCTCCTAAAAGTAGTGGAACCACTCATTCAATGTCAAATGGAGGGTTGCCAGTGACTTCAAAGGGAGCAGGCCAGAAGCCTACTGCATCACAATAGAAACAGCCACGAAGGTAAATGGGAAGAGTCTTAACTTTGAGGAACGAGCTAGTAAGTCAAGATGTCATTTTTCCAACTGTTGCAGCCTACTGAACCTATAAATATTTTTTATACTCACATAGCTATACACTATATATATATATGTATGTATGTATATACCTAGTACAATACAATAACTTCATGCTGGGTAACTTCTGATGAGAGATTTGCATTAATAATACGGGTCTATTTTTATGTAAATAGAATATTGTAGAGTATCTTTCAGTCTTTTTTTCAGGATTGTTAAAATTGAGAAGAGCAATTGAATATTCTTGTCCTATTTTTATGTTCAAACAAAGTGAATGGACTGAAATGTTAAATGTGAATGTAAATTTCTTATTGCAACTTTTCTACTGAGTGTTTGCACTATTATAATTTCTGGAATCTTAATTCAAAATAAAGGAAACAAAAACTTGCTTGGATAAACCACCATTTGGGATTCTTGTTTTGCTTGTTTCTTTTAAAATCAAGTTGCACTCATTACCCTACACACAGATTCACAGACTGCATTGGGCTGGAAGGGATGCTCAAAGGTCATCTTCTCCATATTGGAGGTGCTGGAAGGTGTCCAGAGAAGGGCCACGAGGATGAGCAGAGGGCTGGAGCACCTCTCCTATGAGGACAGACTGAGGGAGTTGGGGCTGTTCAGTCTGGAGAAGAGAAGGCTCCAAGGTGACCTCATTGTGGCCTTCCAGTATCTGAAGGGGGCCTACAAGAAGGCTGGGGAGGGACTGCTCAGGATCTCAGGTAGTGATAGGACTAGGGGGAATGGAATGAAGCTGGAGGTGGGGAGATTCAGGCTGGATGTGAGGAGGAAGTTCTTCACCATGAGAGTGGTGAAGCCCTGGAATGGGTTGTCCAGGGAGGTGGTTGAGGCCCTGTCCCTGGAAGTGTTTAAGCCCAGGCTGGATGAGGCTCTGTCCAGCCTGATCTAGTGTAGAGTGTCCCTGCCCATGGCAGGGGGGTTGGAACTAGATGATCCTTGTGGTCCCTTCCAACCCTATCTGAAACTATGAAACTATATTTTCCAATGCACCCTGCAGTCAGCAGGGACACCTCCAACTAGATCAGGGTGCCCAGGTCCACATCAAGTCTGACCCAGCCTCAACCACATCCCTGGGCAGCCTGTTAAAGTATTTCACCACTCTCATTCTGAAGAACTCCTTCCTTATGCCCAAGCTGATCTACCCTGCTCTAGATTCAAACCATTGCCTCTCATCCTGTCACTAAAAGCCCTTCTAAACAGTCCCTCCCCAGCCTTCCTGTAGGTTCCCTTCAGATATTGAAATGTAGCTACAAGGTCTCCACAGAGCCTTCTCTTCTCCAGACTGAACAGCCCAAATTCTTTCAGCCTGTCTTCACAGGAGAGGCGCTGCAGCCCTCTGACCACCTTGGTGGTCCTCTTCTGTCAGTGCCTCTCTTGTGTCAGCAGCCCAATAGGTAGACAAAACACTTCAGGTGAGGTCTCAGCAGAGCAGAGCAGAGTGGCAGAATAGCCTCTCTGGACCTGCTGGCCACACTTCTTTTGATGCAGCCCAGGATGCCATTGGCATTCTGGGATGCAAATGTGCACCGTTAGCTCATGTCCAGCTCCTCCAAGCTGCCTTTCCGAGGCTGCAGCTACATCTTCCCAGTTTTGGGGTAAAAAATATACACCTAGAAAGCCTGAAATGTTAGTTTCACAGTTGAACTAATTGCTCCCTATGGGCACAATTCACCTCCTTTGTGGATCTTACTGACTTTCTGCATTGACCATCAGCTTGGGCCAAGTGCTCCATCCATTGTGCAAGCAGAGGAAAATAAACATGTGCAAATACTGGCAGAATGCTAGCAACATGGACCAGAACACAGGGAGGAGAAGCTCATCTCTCCCTTTCCACAAGTCAGAAATATGTGGCCAGCTTGAGCTGAGTGCAGATTGTGCAGGCACGTTATGCTGTACAAGACACAGAGCCAAGCTAAGTGCAAAATTACACAGGTTAACTTCAGATTGATTTGGAAACTGATAAAGTTATATCAGGTAACATATCTCTCAAGAGGCTCTGTAGGCTTGGACTCTGCACCAAAGTAATTTGATTGTACTGCTTCCAAATGACAGCAGACTCCCATCTGGCAAGCTCAGAGCAAAAGCAGAGGGGCCCAGGTTCTGTCAGCCTGTCCATGCATATATGCCCTGAGATAACTTGGAAATGCAGAGTCCTTTGTGATGGAAAACAGCCTGGGCTCAGATGCAAGAGGCTTTATTCCAAACATTAGATTGAGGCTCTCCAGCTCTCTCTCCTGCAGGTGAGAGAGCACAGTGTGAGTTGTACAGAACCAAGAGCCAGCAACATGCCTTCATGGCCAAGGAGTCCAATGGTCTCCTGGGGTGCATTAGGAAGAATGTGACTAACAGGGTGAGGGAGGTTCTCCTCCCACTCTGCTCTGCTCTGGCAAGGCTGCACCCTGGAGTACTGTGTCCAGTTCTGGGCTCCCCCGTTCAAGAGAGACAGGGAACTACTGGAGAGAATCCAACAGAGGCTACAAAGACACTGAGGGGCCTAAAGTATGTCTGTGAATAGGAAAGCCTGAGACACCTGGGTCTGTTTAGCCTGGAGAAAAGCAGCCTGAGAGGAATCTTCTCAATGCTCAGCAAGAGATGGAGGGTTGGGGGGCAAGAAGGTGGGGCCAGACTCTTTTCAGTGGTGCCCAGGGACAGGACAAAGTTCAGCTGGCACAGCTGGAAACCAATAGGTTGCAACTGAACTTATGGAGAAACTCCTGTCATTGAGGGTGATGGACCACAAGAGCAGGCTGCCCAGAGAGGCTGTGGAGTCTCCTGCTCTGGAAACTTTCAAAACCAGCCTTGACATTGTGATCCTGGGCAACCTAATCTAGGTGATTCTTCTTTAACAGGGGGCTTGGACTAGATGATTTCCATAGGTCCCTTTACGCACTGCAATGCTTTGCCCAGTGAGGTGGTGGAGTCCCTATCCCTGGAGATATTTAAGTCTTGTAGAAGCAGGGCTTAGGGATATGGTTTAGTCAAGGACTTGTCAGTGGTAGGCTAATGGTTGGACTTGATTTTAAAGGTCTGTTCAGGCAGTTCTGTGATTTTATGAGTCCTAGTGGAAAGCAAGTTATCAATGGGACAGCAATGTGCCCTTGTGGCCAGGAGAGCCAAAAGTATCCTGGGATGCACTAGAAAACTGTGTCCAGCAGGTCTAGGGAGGTTCTCTTGCTCCTCTTCTCTGCCTTGGTGAGACCACTCCTGGAATACTGTGTCCAGTTTTGGGGTCCCCAGTTTAAGAGGCACACAGCTCTACTGGAGAGAGTTCAACAGAGAGTTACAAGAATGAATGGGGCACTTGAACATCTCTCCAATGAATAAAGACTGAGAGACATAGGGCTGTTTAGACTTGAGAAAATAAGGCTGAGAGGGGATCTTGTTAATGTCGATAAATATCTGAGGGGTGGGTGTCAAGATTAAAGTGCCAGATTCTCTTCAATGATGCCCAATAATAGGACAAGGAAAAACAGGTACAAAAGGTAACACAGGAGGTTCCACCTCAACATGAGGAAAAACTTTACAGTGAGGGTGCTGGAGCCCTGGAGCAGGGTGCCTGGAGAGACTGTGGAGTCTCTTTCTCTGGAGGCTTTCAAAACTTGCCTCGATGCATGTGACCTGCACTGTGATCTTGCACTGGCAGGGGGGTTGAACTCAGTGATCTCCAGAGGTCCCTTCCAACTCCTACCATTCTATGATTCTGTGACATATCTAAAGTGAAAATATGACCTTCATCTTTCATTGGTCCTATTCTGCCACTTGGTATTTTAAATCTTTCTCTTACTAATAAAAAGTGCAGCCCTGCCTGTGTTGTTGGGGGGGGGGGGGGGGGGTGTCTGATGCATAGAGATACACAGAGAGCTCTATATATTTGTGTATAAGATATGTAACACATAGGTTAATGAGGCAGGATTAATGACCCAGATTGGGGACTCAGAGACTGCCATGCCCCATTACACAGCTGACTCACTTCAGAGACACAGTCACATACTATGACAATTTGCTTGCTTAGACAATGAGGCAGCACCAACAGTGGGCTGCTCAAACAAGAGGACACAGTCACAAGCTGCACCAGGGGAAGTTTAGGCTCGAGGTGAGGAGAAAATTCTTCACAGAGAGAGTTGTTAGCTGTTGGAATGGGCTGCCCAGGGAGGTGGTGGAGTCACCATCCCTGGAGGTGTTTGGATGTGGCACTTGGTGCCATGGTTTAGTAGTCATGAGGTGTTGGGTGACAGGTTGGACTTGATGATCTTTGAAGTCTTTTCCAACCTCATTGATTCTATGATTCCATATCCTCTGGTAAGACTTTTGGAGAACAGCAGTTCCAGTTGTGTGTGGTTTATGCTACAGAAATGCAGTCACCCTGCTCTGCTCTGGTGAGGCCACATCTGGAATACTTTGTCCAGTTCCTGGCTCCCCAGTTCAAGAAGGACAGGCTAGAGAGGGTACAGCAAAGAGATACCAAGGTGCTGAGGGGACTGGAGCATCTCTCTTATGAGGAAAGACTTAGAGAATTGAATTCTCTTTTTAGTCTGGAAAAGAGGAGGCTGAGGGGGGAATCTCATAAGTGCTTATAAACACTTAAAGGGTGGGCGTCAGGAGGAAGGAACCAGTCTTTTTTCAGTGGTGCCCAGTGACAGGACAAGGAGCAGTGGGCACAACCATGAACATAGGAAGTTCCATCTAAGCATGAGGAGGAACTTCTTTAAGAGTGACAGCACTAGAACAGGCTGTCCAGAAACTCCATCTGTAAAGACATTCCAGACCCACCTGGATGGGTTCCTATGTGACCTTCTCTAGGTGAACCTGCCTTGGCAAGGGGGTTGGACTCAATGAGTTCCAGAGGTCCCCTCCAACCTCTACCATTCTGTGATTCTGTGAATGAGGAATTCCAGGGACTGTCTTCTTATAGCATAAACCAACCAGGACTGGAACTAGTGTTCTTGCCAGAGGATATTGTTGATTTAAAATGGGGGGAAGAGGAGAATGAAGAATGAGAACATTGTGTACATTGTCCAGGCATTATTGGTGCACTGCCATCGTATCTGTGTCAGAGCCTTCCCCTTTTGCAGCCATTCCCTAGGGCAGTGGGTCACCTAATGCAATGTTCCAGCTGGCAGAACATGATGTTCAATGGAAGGAAACTATTATACAGGTAGCAGTCATGGACCATACTCTCATTTGGGCTGTTCTGATGGAGGAGAAAAAGGAAAAAAAAAAGGAAAAAATAAAAAGAAGCCATAACTGGAAAGCAAACCATGAGGTGGAAATTGCCTGTGATCATTCTGGCTCTCATTAAACCCACTGAGCTGTGAAGAGAGCCTGGGAAATTTGAGCTATAGCCAGGCTACTTAGGAACCCTGATCTGATCCTGAACATCCAGTACCGTGCAGATTCTTTTTACTGTCAGCAGCAGTAGAGGTATGCATAGATTTTCAGGCTCAAGGCTTGGAAAATAGAAATGCTCTCTTAATATTCAGAGATTCATAGGTTTGTAGAATGGTTTAGGTTGGAAGGGACCTTAAAAATCATCTAGTTCCAAACCCCGCTGCCATGAGCAGGGACACCTTCCACTCTACCAGGTTGCTCAAGGGGTCATCCAACTTGGCCTTGAACACCTCCAGGAAGGGGGCATCCATGACCTCCCTGGCAATCTGTTTTAAGGTCTCACCACCCTTGCTGTAAAGAATTTCTTCCTAATATTTAGCCTAAATCTACCCTCCTCAAGATTAAAATCATTCCCTTTTGTCTGGTCACTACAAGCCCTTGTGGAAGGTTTCTTCCCAGCTTTCCTGTAAGCCCCCTTCAGGTACTGGAAGGCCACTATAAGGTCTTCCCAGAGCCTTCTTTTCTCCAAGCTGAACAGCCCCAGCTCTCACAGCCTGTCCATATAGAAGAGGTGCTCCAGCCCTGTGCTTATCTTTGTGGCCCTCTTCTGGAGCCTCTCCAGCAGTTCCATTAATACATCCATATTCTATTAATACAAGCCTCCCAGGCTGCTTCTGTTTCTGTGCTTATGACCAGACACTGGCCCACTATTGTTAGATTAGCAATGGCAAGCTAGGAATGAAGAAGCAGAAGTATCTGGTGGTGAAGGAGTAGTCATGATTGTTATGCATGTTTACCTTTCCATTCACTAGGCATAGTCTGAAGATCATAGAATCACAGAATGGTTCAGGCAGGAAGGGACCTCCAAAGGTCATCCAGTCTGACCTCCCTGCAGTCAGCAGGGACATCCCCATCTAGACCAAGATGCCCAGGACCTCATCAAGCCTCACCTTGAATATGTCCAGGGAAGGGGCCTCAACCACCTCCCTGGGCAACCTGTTCCAGTGTTCCACTACCCTCATAGTGAAGAACTTCTTCCTGATATCCAGTCCAAATCTGCCCTTCTCAAGCTTGAAGCCAAGATGTCAATGAGGGCTTTCATAGAGATGGCTATCAATTACTGCACCAGAGCAGACCAAGCAGAGGAGCTTCCCTATCAGATGTGTTGTGCTTCACCAAGCCAGTGGGACTCCGATGACTTCATCATCATTCTCTCAGCCCGCAGGGGAATCTGTCTGCACGATTCTAACACGGCCAGAGCGAGCCATTGACATCCATCTGGCCTGGCCTCCTGCACAGGCCTACACTCGGCCTGGCCACACTGCTGTGCTGCACAAACATCACATTTTTTTGTTTGTTTATTATTAGAAGTAATAAAGTCAAGCAAATCCATCATTTTCTGGTCGCTGAGAGATTTCTAGTCAGACACTTGTTTGGCGCGGGCCAAGCTATGCTCCTGCCGTTGCCAAAGGTCACGGAGGCACCACCGACTGTTTTCCCCCAAACTCTATAGTTACTCTGTATGTTTATTGAACTTTGGCAATGCTGTGATGTGCTCCTCGGCAGCGCTGCCAACACCATTAGAAAGGAGCAGTCCTATCAGAAAACACACAGCAAGTCGCTGAGGAAAGGTCCCGGTTGAACGTTAACTGGGATCGACAGGCGGGGTGCAGGAACACGTAGAAAGCGTAGAGGACAGCGTCTGGTGAATAAACAACAGGCAGGTAGGACACGCTGTGGCACTCCGGTAAGGCTGGAGCGGATAAGCGTCTCATCAAGAGGAGTCATTGACGTAATTACAAAGGCAGGTGGAGGCACATTGATTTTATCAGGGTCGGTGACCTCTACTGCTATTAAAGTGTACCTAGTTCCTTACTACTGAGGTAATTAGACCTTTTGAAGTCAAAGATTAATCTACCAGACCTTTGGGTAAAAAAAAATTAAATGAATAGAAAAAGATGCTTCTCCCAGAATGATAGAATGTTAGAGGGTGGAAGAGACCTCAACAGATTATCCAGTCCAACCCCCCGGCCAGAGCAGGATCACCTACAGTAGGTCACACAAGAAGGCATCCAGATGGGTTTTGACTGCCTCCAGAGAAGGAGATTCCACAACCTCTCTGGGCAGCCTGTTCTAGTGTTCTGTCAGCCTCCCAGTGAAAAAGTTTTTCCTTATGTTCACGTGGAAACTCCTGTGCTCCAGCTTGCACACATTGCCTGGATAAGAGGAGGCTCAGAGGAGACCTTATTGCTGTCTGCAACTACCTGAAGGGAGGTTGGTCTCTTCTCCCAGGCAACCAGCACCAGAACAAGAGGACACAGTCTCAAGCTGCACCAGGGGAGGTTTAGGCTGGATGTTAGGAAGAAGTTCTTCACAGAAAGAGTGATTGGCCATGGGAATGGGCTGTCAGGGAGGTGGTGGAGTCACCATCACTGGAGGTGTTTAGGAAGGGACTGGATGGGGCACTTTGTTGCATGGTTTAGTTGATGAGATGGTGTTGGGTGATAGGTTGGACTCGATGATCTCAAAGGTCTTTTCCAACCTGGTCTATTCTATTCTATTCTATTCTATTCTATTCTATTCTATTCTATTCTATTCTATTCTATTCTATTCAGTTCATTGCCCCTTGTCCTGCCATTAGGCATCACTGAGAAGAGCCTGGCTCTGTCCTTCTGACACTTAACCTTCACATACTTACAAACATCAGTGAGATCACCCCTCAGTCCTCTCCAAGCTAAAGAGACCCAACTCCCTGAGCCTTTCCTCATAAGGGAGATGTTGCACTCCCTTCATCTTTTTTGTGGCTCTATACAGAAAAAATCAATTTAAAAAGTTCTTTTTCATCCATCAGGCCTTGGAGGGAAATTGTCCATCCTAAAGAATAAGCAGATCTGGGACATGCATCTTTCTGCAGCCTGACTTGTGAGGTCAGCATCTCAATTTGGTTGCAGAGTGGCTACTTGTATATTAGAACCTCGTTTAATCCAGAGAAGCAAACACTATTTAGTGCCTTAAGGTTTTATGATTGATCCAAAGATAGCAGCATCTTTAAATCTAATTCACCTCTCACATAGACATCAAGCACTGCATCTGAGGGCAGAGATGGTCCATGCTGAGGGAGGAAGTGGCACTGAACTTGTCTATAAGGGATTAATGTGCTTAAGTACTTAATGCTTTTGTTTACCCCTGACATTAAACCAAAGCAGAAAAAAGTGTGGCTGTTAGAATCACACAGCCAAAGCAGGGGGGGGGGGCAGGCCCAGGGAGGTGGTGGAGTCACCATCCCTTGAGGTGTTCAAGAGGTGATTGGACTTGACACTTGGTGCCATGGTTTAGTAGTCATGAGGACTTGGGTGACAGGTTGGACTTGATGATCTTTGAGGTCTTTTCCAACCTTTTTGAGTCTATGATTCTGTGATTCCAAGGCATCTTTGAAGATCATATAGTCCAACCCCCCTGCTAGAGCAGGATCACCCAGAGTAAATCACACAGGAACATGTCCAGGTGGGTTTGGAATCATTCCAGAGGCACAGACTTCACAACCTCTCTAGGCAGCCCGGTCCAGTTCTCAGTCAGATTTTCCCTTATATTTACCTGGAAACTCCTGGGCACACTGCCCCTTGTCGTGTCCCTGGACACCACAGAGAAGAGTCTGGCTTTAGGCTCCTGACATTTGCTCTTTAAATATTTATAAGCAGTAATGAGGTCCCCTCTCAGTTTCCTCCTGAATGCTATTTTCATTTCCCTGGAACAAGTGAACTAGGGAAATTTTTTTTTCACATCAAGATCTAAACTTAAAGCATTTAAGAATATTTGCAGTGATTCAGGGACAAAGATCCAAGTTTCAGTTGCAAAATCAGAACTGTCCAGCAGGGCAGATCCAGTCACGGAGGAGGTGCACTACCCAAAATCTGTAAAAATCTGTAACCTAAAGCACATGCCTTGTTTTGGTGTATTGCTAGTATGGAGCCAACTTTTCTCTGATTGGTTCTGAAACTCCCAAACCATTCTGAGTGCAGGCTCAAGGAGAAGGATTTGGCAGTGTCGGTGGATAAAAAACTCAACATGAGCCAGCAATGTGCACCGGCAGCCCCAAAGACAGCCATGTCCTGGGCTGCATCAAAAGAAGTGTGACCAGCAGGATGAGAGAGGTGATTCTGTCTCTCTGGTCTGCACTTGCAAGACCTGACTTGGAGTGCTGTGTCTAGTTCCGTGCCTGCAACACAAGAAGGACGTGGACCTGATGGAGCAAGTCCAGAGGAGGTCACAGAGGTGATCAGAGTACTGGAACACCTCCCTTATGGGGACAGGCTGTGAATGTTGGGGCTGTTCAGCCTGGAGATGAGAAGGCTCCAGTGACACCTTCTAGCAGTCTTCCAGTACCTGAAGGGAGCCTACAATAAAGCTGGGGAGGGACTTTTGACAAGGGCTTGTACTCATAGGATGAGTGCCAATGGTTTTGAGCTGGAAGAGGGTCAATTTAGACCATATATTAGGAATAAATTCTTTATAGTGAAGGTGGTGAGATACTGGAACACGTTGCCAGGGAGGTCATGGATACCCCTCCCTGGATGTTCAAGGCCAGGTTGGATGGGGCCTTGAGCAGCCTGGTGTAGTGGAAGGTATCCCTGCCCATGGTGGGGGGTTTGAAACTACATGATGTTTAAGGTCCCTTCCAACCCAAACCAATCAAGGATTCTATGATTCTATGATCTGTCCATGATTTTTAAGGCCTTCCTCTCAGGCTGCTATGAGATGTTCCTGTGGCAGCAGGTGGAATAGATATTACATCACAGTGAAATCTGCTCGTGGACACTGTAGTCAAAGACACTAACCTTGCCTCTAGCCCATATAAAGGTCAATGCCACACTGAAAAATGGGATGTTCCAACAGTTGCAAAGGTACCAATTCCACACTACCACCATAAATAATGCTTCATTTTCCTCCAGTGATCATAACATCATCATTCAGCAGGATTTTACCAGCCATGGTGGAAGGCAAAAGCTGTAAAGTTGCTGCCAAGCAAGTTCATAAACACACATGAGCACATTTCAGGAAAGGAAAAGCTAGTTTAACAGACTGCAAAGGATCCATCCAGTCCTTGGTTTCTGAGAGTTTCAGCAAAAGTGTTTGGTGGTAAATGGTCCAGCAGGAATGACCTCTGAGGAGCAGCTGAGGACTTGGAGTTTGTCTAGTTTGGAGAGATGGAGGCTGAGGGCCAACCACTGCTTTCTACATCTTTCTGAGGAGGAGAAGTGGAGAGGGAAGTGATAATCTCTTCTCCCTGGTACCCAGTGCAGGACAGGTGGGAATGACTCAAAGCTGCACCACAGGAGGTTTAGACTGGCTTTTCTTTTCCAAGAGCGTGGTCAAACACTGGAACAAGCTTCCTAGAGGTGTGGCCAATGCTCCATGCCTCTCGGTGTTTAAGAGGCATTTTGACAAGGTCCGTAATACCATGTTTTAACTTCTTGTCAGCCCTGAAGTGGTCAGGCAGTTGGAATTGATGTTCATTGTAGGTCCTTCACAACTGAAAAAAATTAATCAGTTCCCACTGGGTTCTATTGTGCAGCTTTATATACCTAAATAAGCTAAGACCACAGGCAGCATTGGACTGCTTCCATTTCAATGTCCAAGGAACTAACTACTCACTGGCACAGAAGCTCTGCTCCTTTGGCACCTCTCACTGTAGCCCAATGCTGGAAAGACCAAGGGAGGCACAATGCTGTAGAGGTTAGTTCATGATGAGGCTTTGTGTCAATGAACAAGAAGTTCCACTCTTGTCTTCACTGAGGAGTTCATCCTCTTCAGCAGCCTGAGAGCACTCCTGTTTGCTAAACTAAAACTCAGATGAAGGAAGAATAGGTTACAGGGATTTGAATCACATTTGCGTTTTTAGGGAGTTTCATCCATGAGCAACTCATAATCTGGGCCTAAATCATTTCCCAAGTCATTTAGGAAATAGAGTTTAATTTCCTTTCTTTCCTATTCTTCCCTTTCTCTTGCCCATTATTTCAATATCTGTTCTATTTTATTCTTTCCACGTGGCTGTAAATTTAGGAAAGTATTTTCACTTTTATGCTTCTCTCTTCACTTCTTCCTCTTCTTCCTTTTACCTCTTCTTGTTTCTCACCACCATTTATATTCTCTTATGGCTCTACCACCATTTATATTCTTCTTATGGCTCTTCCATCTTTATTCCACTTCCCAGTCAAGGGCCATACCACCATGAGTTGTCAGGCAAAGCAGAGTGCTGAGCTTCGCTTACCAGCTCCTACTGCCTCTTAGGTGCTTCCTTGCAGAAACAACTTCCACACCAAAAAAGAGAGGCAGAAGGCCTAATGGAGAAGGTCTGGCACTGCTCTGCCCATGAAAGATCACAGAGGTCCTCATTGCTTGGGCACTTTGGGAAGATTTGTGACTTCACAAACTAGAATCATAGAATGGCTTAGGTTGGAAGGGACTTTAGAGATCATCTACTCCAACCTCCCTTCCATGGGAAGGGACACCTCTCAACTAGACTTGGTTGCCAAAGACCTCATCCAACCTGGCCTTAAACACCTCCAGGGAGAGGGCATCCACAATCGCTCTGGGCAACCTATTCTAGAGCCTCACCACCTTCATACTGAAGAACTTCTTCCTAAGATCCATTCTAAACCACCCTGATCTTAAACCCATTCTCCCTAGTCCTGTCACTAGACACTGCTATGAAAAGTCCATCTGAAGCTTTCCTTCAGGTATTGGAAGGCAGATACAAGGTCCTCCTGGAGAATTCTCCAGGCTAAACAGCCACAGCTCCCTCAGCCTATCCTCATAGCAGAGGTGCTCCAGACCTTGGATCATCATTGTGATCCTCCTCTAGACTCACTCGAGCAGTTCTATGTCCTTACTATGATGGGGACACCACAACTGGATTCAGTATTCGAGGTAGGGTAACCAGAGCAGAGTAAAGGGGCAGAATCACCTCTCTGGACCTGCTGGCAACACTCCTCTTGATGCAGTCCAGAACACAATTTTCCTTCTGGGCTTCATAAGTGCACTGCCAGCTCATGCTGAGCATCTCATTAATAAACACCCTTGAGTCTTTTTCTTCAGAATTACATCCCCAATTCAATAACATATGTTAGGGAACCATATGAGCTTAAGGGCTGGCTCAGCATTCTGGTTCCCTTCAGGAGAACTCTTTGGCAACATCAGAGTGGGAGATGATTAAATGAAGAGAGTAGAAATCAAAGAAGTGCTGTCTTTCAGATTAGAGCAGAGCACTAAGGGAGGAAGGTGACCCTTTATGTGTATATGTATTTATCCCTGTGTGCATGGTTCTCCTTGGTAAATTGAAAACTAAATCCAGTTTCACCCTGTTTGATGTGAGGCCTCCTCAAACTCCCACCTGTCTGAAATGAACAAGTGGGCAAGGGGCAACAGGCACAAACTAGAAGCCAGGAACCTAGTTCTCCTAAACTTAAGGAGAAACTTCTTTGTAGTGAGGGTGCTGGAGCCCTGGAGCAGGCTGGTCAGAGCAGTTATGGAGTCTCCTTCTCTGGAGGGATTCCAAACTTGCCTGGACATTGTGATGCTGGGCAACCTGCTGTGGGTGTCCCTGGTTTAGCAGGGAAGTTGGACTGGATGATCTCCAGAGGTCCCTTCCAACCCCCACCGTGCTTGGATTCTGGGATTCTGTGAATTTATGAATTTGAACTGGAATGAAAAGGATGAAAATTGATGGTTTTCATTCCCCACTTCTGTGGAAGAGAATGCAGTAAAAGAAGTAAATATTTTTCTATGGGATTTTCATCATTTTGGAGCATACTTAGAAAGGTAGAAGAACTTATCTCCTAACCTGAGAGCAAAAAAAAGCATCTCCCAGGGCATAAAGGTAAAGTAGAGGGAGATGTGAGGGTGCTAGAGCCCTGGAGCAGGCTGGCCAGAGAGGTTGTGGAGTCTCTTTCTTTGGAAAGATTCCAAACTTACCTGGACATTGTGACCCTTTGCACCCTGCTGTGGGTGACTCTGCTCTAGTAGGGGGCTTGGACTAGATGATGCCCTTCCAATCCTTACCACGCCGAGATTCTGTGGAAGCCAAGGCCAGGTGTTTTGGAAGAGGTTCAGTGAAGTTACCTTAATTTTGCTCAGCCCCATCAAAAAGCTTCTCACATAGGTTCCTGCTGCACAGCACTGTTTGCATCACTGCCTTGCAGGGCAGCTATGATGTCTCACCGACACAGCAGGACACTACAGGATCGTCTCAAGGCGTTCCTCTCCGCTCCGTGCTATATAAGGCGCTGCCTTGCCAAGCTCTGAAAGGTACAGTATGGCTGACCCGCTGGGTTTGCTCACCAAACCACAGGGGCACTAGTCTGAAAACCAACTACTAATATGCAAAATGAAGTAAGGGCTGGTCCAGCCTCTTCTCTGTTTATAAAGGAATGAGATTTTTTTTTAATTTTTTGCTTAGCCACAAATATCTCTAAATAGTTTTTGTTTAGTTCTCAAAATATTCCTGCAGGAACCACCCCCTGGGAGTTTAGGAAATAAATAGCTTATCCTGGACAGACTATTTATTTCCAGGATGTTTACTCATGCAATCCATGTGATTGTAAAGTGCCTCCATTTCTCAAGCTCTCTTTCAGTTCCTTAGGGGCACATAATTTAAACCTAGCAACCTTCCCCATATACTGACAGACAGTTATTCCTAAATATTGAACTGGTAGCTCCAGTTCTCTATTCATGGTGCAATTATTAATGCAGCAAGAAAGAGTGGTTTATGATTAGGTTTGCAATGCCCAGACTCCCTGGAACCACAGATTCAGACCCTGGTGAGATCAGTGCTTCACCCTTCTGCCTGGGCTAGATTCACAGATTGCATTGTGTTGGAAAGGACCTTCAAAGGTCATGCTGTCCAACACCCCTGCAGTCATTAGGGACACCTCCAACTAGATCAGGCTAGCCAGGACCACATCAAGTCTGACCTTGAATGTCTTAAGGGAAGGGCCTCAACCACATCCCTGGGCAACCTGTTCCAGTATTTCACCACGCCCACTGTGAAGAACTTCTTCCTAATGTCCAAGTTAAATCTACCCTGCTCCAGTTTCAGACTATTGCCCCTTTTCCTATCACTACAACCCCTTCTAAACAGTTCCTTCTCAGCCTTTCTGTAGGCCCTCTTCAGGTATTGAAATGTACATGTAAGGTCTCCCTGGAGCTTTCTCTTCTCCATGCTGAAGTCTCTCAAACTTTCTTGGTAGGAGAAGTGCTCCAGACATCTGATCATCTTTGTAGCCTCCTCTGCACCTGCTCCAGCAGGTCCATGTTCTTCCTCCGTTGGAGCCCTCGGGGCTGGACACAGCACTCCAGGTGAGCTCTCACCAGAGCAGAGCAGAGCGGCAGAATCACCTCTCTGGACCTGCTGGCCATCAGCATTCTGGGCTGCAAAGGCATATTGTCGGCTTGTGTCCAGGTTCTCATCTGCCTGAAACCCCAAGTCCTTTACTGCAGGGCTGCTCTCTACAACCCCAGCTCACCCACATGAAGCTCTGAAATCCAGTCTGTCCCATCAGCTTAGACTTTAAAGTTCCACATGCATGGATTGCCAGAAGGGACTACCCCAGGCTCCCTCACGCCTGTGACCGCAGCTGTTCACTGCAACCCATCACAGAGATGACTTCCAGTTCAGCAGGGCTGGTGCAGTCTAAGCTTCTTTCCTCTGCCAGCAAAAATTACAGTCCTGCACCTGGACCATACCACTTTGGGCCAGTGAAGTTCTCATCTAAGTGTTCATATTTTGAAATCAGTTCCTTCAAGGGAAAACGCTGCCAGTTCCACAGCTGTTAGCTGCAGACACCATGGAATTCAGACTGCAGTAAAATAATCTTTGGGTTATTCTCACTACCTATGCTACTTAAAAAAAAAAAAGACTTTTTTCATGGCAGATGTTACATTGGTTTTCTAGTTTAGTTTTTGGACAAGAGAAGCAGTGAGAAAATTAGATCTGGATGAGAACAGAGGCACTCCATGCATCAACATTCATCCAGCCTGTGACAGATCCTCAGTGTGCCATAAGGAGCCACGTGAAGCCAGTAAACCACTAGGTCTGTTCTTGTCATTGAAATGGGCAGCAAGCAGCAGAGATTCATGTCCTGTTCTGAGCCAGACCAGCACTGACTCTGCTCAGTGCTGCGAGTTCCCAGCTCAGTCCCTGTTCAGAGCCAGCATTTGCTGCAGTTCAGGGCAGGTTTGTACAGACAGTGGCTGCTGCTTGCAGCGGCAGAGTTGATGGAAAGAGCTAGCACCAAGGGTTTGGTGCAGACCAAGGGCACTGCTACATTTTGTGTGCCACCTTAGGGTGCAGGAAGTGAAAGGCTGCAGCTGCAGGGAGGAGGAGACGGGAGACGTGACCCTAAATTCACCAAAAAGGGATTCCATCCCATGGAGGTCATCTTCAGGAGAAAGCTGAGGGATCACAAGGATCAAGTTCTCTTCTTCAGTAGTTAGTATCCCAAGAGGAATATATCTGTTCTGTCTCCAAAACTAGATCCATGAGTTCCTGAATCCAGTTCCAGAATCCAGGTCTTGGTTCTGGTTCTCATCTGCTAAGTCCAGTCTGGACTTTCCCCCATGCTTGCCCACAGCATTGGTGGTGACAGTGACATAATTGCCATCAGGGGCTGGGTTAGATAGTGGGTTTGCCTCTATTTCATTTTATTGTTCTTATTTCCACCCCAACTGGTTTAGTTTATTTCCCACCCCATCAGTCTCTTTCCCTTATTCCCTTCCTCTTCTCCTTGAGAAGGCAAAGGACTTAATAGAGAGCATCTGTCACTCATTTAGTGCCTGGCCCGGCCCGGACACTTAGCAATTCAGTAGCAATAAACACAGCACATAGACAGGCTGGGCAGCCCATTTTCCTAACATTAGTGCATCCTAGATTTCTATTCAGTAGTTTATTCATCTAGCTCCACTATTGAAACTCATAAAAAATGCTAAATATGTGATTTAGGGAGTCTCTGTGGCACAGCCTGTTGGAAGGGCTATAAGAAGCGAAGCAGTAGCAGCTGAAGCCAGATTACCCGGGAAGACGACGACGCTATGAGATAGAATCTGGCAGGTCTGGTAAGACTGTTCTCTTTTGTCAAGGATACATTCCCCACAGTAGGCTCTGACAATCCTAAATGGATTACCTTTCTCTGTTGTTTTTAGATTCCTCTCCCCTGTATCTGTAGTGTGTAACTCCAAGAACTGAACAGAAAAAGTTGTACTGCTTCTATTTTGCTGCTTCTGTTGTCCAGTGAAGGGCAACAAAGCTGGTGAAGGGTCTGGGGAAGAGGTCTGGTGAGGAACAGCTGAGGGAACTGGGGTTGTTTAGTCTGCAAAAGAGAAGGCCGAGGAGAAGGCTCCAAGTCCCTGAAAGGAGGTTGAAGCGAGGTGAAGATTGGTCTCTTATCCCTAGTATCAGGTGATAGAATGAGAGGAAATGGCCTGAAATTATGCCAGGGAGATTTAGGTTAGAGACTAAGAAAAATGTATTTCCTGAAAGAGTGGTCAGGCATTGGAACAGACTGCCCAGGGACATGGTGAAGTCACCATCCCTGGAGGTGTTCAAAAAATGTGTGGACATGGCACTTTGGGACATGGTCTAATGGCCATGGTGGTGTTGGTTTGATGGTTGGACTCGATAATCTTGGAGGTCTTTTCCAACCTAAATAATTTTATGATTGTCTGACTCCATCTAGAGAATAAAGAAGTGGGAAGGACAGACCACACCATTTTGGTGTTTTCCTCTGCAGCTTTGGCTGGAAAATTCTTTGAAAGCTAACTTTACTTGACCCTTTCAAATTTTTAGGAGTAAGAGGAAGGCATCAAAAAGTATAGCTGAGGATAGCTCAGGGAGAGTGTTGCAAACTCTTTATTCCCTCTCTAATCATGTGAGCTTACTGCCAGGAACCTTCTGTGACAACAAATAAGGGAAGTTGGTCTAGCTGAACAGGGTAGGACAAAGGCCATTAGCTGTGCTGCTTGCAATGTGTCACACAAGCTAGAAAAGTAAGAGGTCTAATGGCTCTCCAAATAGAAGTGATTGGGGCTTCACTTTTACTCCCTTTTCCTTCTAAGGAAAAGGACAAACCACAAACCACCTTACATTTGCTGAATTGAAAAATCAGCACTCTGCCTCTCGCCTCCTCTTCTTTATAAGCACAAAGTGGAAGTGAAACTGCTAAACTTGGTGGAAAGCATTGGCAAAGAATGGACAGCTAATGCCTCTTACTTCAGCAAATATACCTCCTGTCCTTCTGTGTCCCTCTTCACTTTATTCCTGTTGTCCCATCCCATCCTTGCCCCCAACCCTTGCCAAGGCTTTTGATCTACAGGGCTTAGAACATGGGCACTTAAAATGTGTTGTCCTCTTGATGAGCAATCGGCTGCATGAAATATGTGAACTGCTGTATGAAAGCAAAGAGTTCAGCAGTTACTGGAAGTACTTAACTGCTCATCTCACTGGGATATTTATCTTACATCTATCTCAAACTGGATATATTTATCACAGGCTTCTCCATGTGTACAAAACCAAGTTGTTTTTTGTTGAGGGTTGGCAAATGGGGAGGGGAAACACTACTAACAAAATCAACCTTGCCACTGTTGGAAGGTAAAACCAGACTTTTCCAAAACATAGCTGTTGTACAGGATGGGTCAACAGCAAGTAAGCCAAATGTCAGCTAAGTAAGAGGGAATGAGGGGTGAGACCCATTTAAGAAAATAAGAGAAGCAAAATTGCAACTGGACTTAGAGGGGCTTGCTTGAATCCAGAAGTTCTCTGCACATCTCTCTAGAACACATTAATTTTTATTAGGCCATGGTAACCCCTCTGGTATCCCATCATTGTCATCTGTCTACCCAGCATTAGCAGATGCAACGCTGGAAGTGTATTATTTGTGTACTCTGCAGGAGGAAACTCTCTAAATGATGTTGCAGTTAACACAATATCTTAACTGAAACAATTGTAGCATATGTGGAGCTCCACCTACAGAGGGCTGGTGCAGGAGGAAGTGGTGTGTGTGTGCCAAGGTATCTTCTGTGCTCTGTTTGGTTCTTCCAAACCCTTGAAGAACACTGATCTATAAAAAAGTTGGGTTTAATGGAGCCTTGATTAACATGGTCTAGTAGGAGGGTTCCAGGGAAGAGCAACAAAGAATGGAATGGAATGGAATGGAATGGAATGGAATGGAATGGAATGGAATGGAATGGAATGGAATGGAATGGAATAGAATAGAATAGGAGTAGAATAGACCAGACCAGGTTGGAAGAGACCTTTGAGATCATTGAGTCCAACCTATCATCCAACACTATCTAATCAACTAAACCATGGCACCAGGTGCCCCGTCCAGTCTAAACACCTCCAGTGATGGTGACTCCACCACCTCCCTGGGCAGCACATTCCAATGGCAAATCACTCTTTCTGGGAAGATCTTCTTCCTAGCATCCAGCCTAAACCTCCCCTGGCACAGCTTGAGACTGTGTTCTCTTGTTCTGCTGCTGGTTGCCTGGCGGAAGAGACCAAAGACCTGGAGAACAGGTCTTGTGAGGAGCAGCTGAAGGAACTGCAATTGCTTAGTTTGGAGAAAAGGAGGCTGAGGGGTGACCTCATTGCTCTCTACAACTCCCTAAAAGGAGGCTGGAGCCAGGAAGGGGTTAGTCTCTTCTCCCTAGCAACAAATGATAGGACAAGAAGTAATTGCCCTCTGGTTGCACCATGGGAGAGTTTGGTTGGCTATTAGGAGAATCTTCTTCGCTGAAAGGGTTATCAAATACTGGAATGAGCTCCCCAGATGCAGAGATGTGGGGAGGGATATAGTTTAGCACCAGACTTGGCAGGGTTAGCAAATGGTTGGACTGGATCTTAAAGGTCTTTTCCTACTGAAACGATTCTATGGTTCTGTGGCAGGGGGCCTGGAACTAGACGATCTTTACCCTTGAAGACCATCCAGTGCCAGGCTGGATGGGGCCTTGGGCAACCTGATCTAGTGGGAAGTATCCCTGCACATGGCAGGGAGGTTGGAAATAGATGATCTTTGAGGTCCCTTTCAACCCAAACCACTATATGTCTTTGTGACATATATCAAGGGAAGACAGGATGCAGATGTGAAAACAGGAAAACCCTGAATGTGGTTTTGCAGCTGCTGGACACCTTCCATGGCATCTCTTGCTATGTGAGCAATGACACAAATGTGGTTTTCTTTTTCTTATTCCTTTAAGGCAATAAACCTGAATTCAAGATGTCAGAAGAAGAATATTCTTTTCTGAATGTTAAAAGATCTCAGAAAAAAAGAGTGGTGAAACACAGCACTCCGGTGGACTCAACACTTTCCAAAACAATGCTCTCTCTCACAGATCTGACAGATCAGTCAGTCAACGACCAAGATGTCACTAGGACAGCTTATGGATCACCAGTGCCAAAATCAAATCTGAGTAGATCATCAGCTCAAGTATCATTTGCACATGTTGAAGTGCACTTCCCTCCTAAGTCCTCAGAGAGGCTTTCAACGGCGTTTGACTCGCAAGAAGTAAACAAAGAGGCAAGCCAAAGCTCTCGTGTCGTGTTTTCTAGAAGGAGGCTCTCCACAGTGTTGGCCTCTGATGAATCAAATGAAGAGCCAAGAGATAAGGTTGTCCCAGATGTGGAAACTCAAGCTTCTACCACAGCAACTGAGGAGGATGCAGCAACTCCCAAGAGTGGACCTTCATGGCTTCCTACTGGGATACCAGGGATAAAAGATATCCCAACAGGAAAAACCAGAAAGAAGAAAATTGATAAAGCTCTTGTGGTAATGACTTTCCCTTACTTATGAAATATCTTAGCTTTACTATTTGGGGGTTGGTCTCTTCTCCCAGGCAACCAGCACCAGAACAGGAGGACACAGTCTCAAGCTGTGCTGGGGAAGGTTTAGGCTGGATGTTAGGAAGAAGTTCTTCATGGAAAGAGAGAGTGCCCATTGGAATGAGCTGCCCAGGGTGGTGGTGGAGTCACCATCACTGGAGGTGTTTAAGAAGAGACTGGATGAGGTGCTTGGTGCCAAGTTTAGTTGATTAGATGGTGTTGGATGATAGATTGGACTTGATGATCTCAAAGGTCTCTTCCGGTCTGGTCTGGTCTATTCTATTCTATTCTATTCTATTCTATTCTATTCTATTCTATTCTATTCTATTCTATTCTATTCTATTCTATTTCCTGTCAGTACTGAATATACAGAGATCTTTCTTGTAATGTGACAATGATTTAGCTAAGGAACATCTCTACAACTTCACCAGTGAGCATGTGTGATTTGGGTCATAACCTGCATGATCGGGGTCATAACCATCTAGACTTTGTGGTTTATTTCTTAACCACAGAACAGATGGGATGCTGTCTCTCAAACTAGTGCTTGCTTCAGCTTGTGACCTTGCATGACTGGTTGTGTACCCTATTGTAAAAGTATGTTCTTCAAGATAGCTTTCTTTAGGGGAATCCTAAGAAAGGGAATACATTAAGTTTTCAAGTCTTCTAATGCTGGTGAGTTAACTACAATTGGAGAAACAAATAGTCTGCTTCTTTCCTTGTCTAACCTAAATTGTAGTGCTTGATGTAAGGAATGCCAGTCTGGGCTCCTGCATGTAGTCCTTTGGTTAGTGCAGGGGGTTTGTTTTGCAGGGGAGGGTGGAATTCAGATGAACAGATCCCATGCAGTTATGTATTTTTCTCTTCTGTGAGGCAAGATAACTCAGTGTCCTATAACTTTGATGACTGATCCTGCATAAAGCCTGCAGAAAGACTAAGGAGGCAGTGGAGTTAGACACTGAAGACTTTCAAGTCAATAAGAAGCCATCAAATTCTGTTCTGGTTTTTGTTTTTCCACTGTACCAAGTCATTCATGAGTGTGTTAGGAACTCAGGAAAACTTGCCCACTCTGAGAGTAAAGGATTCTCAGCTTAGTGGAGGGTATCTGCCATGCCTGCTGTCCTCTGATGGGTTCCTTGCCCATATGATACCCTCCAATACACAATGTCAGTCTTCTGCCAAAACTCAGACCAGATGTACCACCCCTAGGTGCCTTCATCTACTCAAGTTGGCCCCCTGATGATGCCAGGCCAAGTGGAAAGGTAATTAAAGGCCTTTCCAAGCCTACTGGAATCTTATGTTTAAGGTTAATGATGCAGCCAGTCTTCTGCTGTGGCATACACACATACTGTGAGAAGAACAGGCTTTGAGGGAGGCACTAGCAGTGTATAGCTTCAAAGTTGTCCAAGGTCAGGTTGGACAGGGCCTTGAGCAAGCTGGTCTAGTGGAAGGTGTTTCTGCCCATGGCAGGGGGGTTGGAACTAGATGATCTTTAAGATTCCTTCCAACCCAAACTGTCCTATGAATCTAATGAAAACAAATGGGAAACTTCGCCAAAGTCCAGTTAGGTTCCTAATGCCTTAATGTAGGTTGTTTGCCTTTTAAAGCAGGAGGCATCTGAATGAATTGGGTTGAATAAAGAATATTTTCTTTTCTATAACAGAGAAAGAAACAAAGAGAATGGCTGCTTCGCCAGCTTACAAACATTGAAGAAGCCACTGAACACGAGCTGACAATTGAAGAAGCTTGAGTGAACTGCCTGCAGAATCACTGCTATCACATCCCTCTTGTGGGAATAGCTGGGTCCAATAAAGCACACACTTGTCTACAGTAACTGTTACACTACTTCTTTCTTCCAGAAACGTTCCCCTTTTTTTCCTGTTATTTATTTGGTTTATGATTCTTTTGCTTCTTAAATGTAAGAGGAGTCAGGTAGAAATGAAGAAGTGCCTCAGCCCGAAAGCCAATGTTAGTTTATAATGGCTGAAGGCCTGGTATAAAGAAGGGAGAGAACTTCGGGTGGGAATCGTTCTTCATCCTGCCAAAGCTCTTCCTGATCATAGTCTTTTGTGTAGCATTCAAATCTTCTGGGGCTGCTGATGTTCCTTAAGTAACAAAGTCCCAGTGGCCACATAGTGCATAATCCTGGTTAGCCAAAGGAGAATCTCCTGATCTAAAGAGTAATCAAAGCTGATGCAATCGGGAATGTTTTTGCTGCTAGCTAGGGAGATGAGGAAATAGTGAGAGGCACCAAGGAGGGAGGCCACCCTCCAGAGATTACTAATTAATGACGGTTTGTTTTGAAGTTTTGGGTTAAAAATGAATCTGTCCCAGCTCTGGGTTGGAAGTGCACCTCAGTGTTGGAGATCCTTAGTGCTCAACTCTGTGCTTTGAGAGGGTACCAATTTTCTGGTGTGCTCTGGATTTGCTGCATGGGTGGGGGAAGGAGGGTGGCTTTCCTGACAGCTTTACTGGAAACATGGTAATTTACAGTCACAGAATGGTAGAGATTGGAAGGGACCTCTGAAGATCGAGTCCAACCCCACTGCCAGAGAAGGACCACCTAAACCAGGTCACACAGGAGCATATCCTGGTGGAGTTCCCTATGGATCCTGTAGAGCTGTATGAAGCCACCCTCAAAGTGTTCTCATGTTTAGATGGAACATCCTATGTTCAAGTTTATTATGCCCTCTTGTCCTGTCATTGGAGATCATTGAGAGGAGCCTGGCCCCATCTTCCTGACACCCACCTCCTAGATATTTGTAAGCATTGATAAGATCCCCCCTCAGCCCCCTCTTCTCCATGCTAAACAGCCCCAGCTCTCTCAATGTTTCCTCATATGAGAGATGTTCTGGTCCCCTCATCATCTTAGAACAAAGTATTCCAGGTGAGGCCTCACCAGCACAGAATAGAGGGGAAAGAGAACCTCCCTTAGTTCAGTTCCTGGTGGCTTTTCCTGAAGTATCAGTCAAAAAGTGATGCAAAGAGCATAAGTTAGCCCCTACTGCTGTCTGCAGATGAAATTGTAAGCAGAGTTTAGCACGTTGAAGTGACCTCTGAGATGTCAGCAACAGGGATCCAGAATGGATTGTCCATCTGCACACATATCCCTGCACTCGTGTCATCCTACCACACGTGCTTTGCTGGCTATGCTGGTTTTGCAGCCTGTTCCTGGCTGGCACTACCTGGTGACCCCAAAGGGGAGAACTCCTATTCAAAAGAAACTGCACATTAAGGATGGAGGGAAGAGAAGCTTTTGAATTTCCTTCTCACACATTGGAACTTGTAATGTTTCATGTCCAAGGTGGTTGAGAAGCAGAAGGAAGGCCCAAGCCAACACTGTGAGACAGGCTAACCAATAGCAGCTGCAGCTGTGCTGTACAGTGTTACAACCTCACTCAGCATTTAAAAGACATTAGTATGTTTTTGTTCATGATTCCTGAAGTGAAACTCTTCAGAGTTTCTCAGGAGAACAGTCTTGTCCTAAGACCTGGCCTTCGGCGGTATAGAGGAAGTGGGGTGATGCTGCCCCTCAGGTCACCATCCAAGACATGATCACTTGATTTGATGTTTAGTTAATGTTCTGGTATTTGTTTGTATGTGTTACCCAGGCTGCTTCTCTGGCCTCCACAGGCTCCTCTGGCAACCAGGGAGCTCCTGGCTGATGTACATCCCAAGCTGCTTCTGAGATAAAATAGGCATGGTTGCAGATGTCCTGCTATTCCCCTTGAGCTTGCAGGCATTTCATCAGCATTGATGATTTGTGCCAGCGGCCAAGCTAAGATCAGGCAAGTGCAACGCTAGTGTAAAACCCTCCTCTACCCCTGGGACAAGCACAGATTAGTCTGGCCACATGACCCAATGCTTAATCCAAATGACCCAGATCTGTCTCTTGTTTATTTGTACCTTCCCAGATAGCTAGTTCTACTTGTTTCTTTCTTCTTCAGGATTCTTCTCATTCTGGTCTCTGAAAGTCTTGATGTTGCTTCTAACTTTCTCTGTCCCATTTGTCTCTTGAAGTCACTCTTGGCTCCTGCCTGAGCCCATCCGATTCTTTGGTCTTCAAATGTCTTTACCTAATGCCTTTACCAACCTGGTCTCTAGTGGCTTCCCTCCTTCCAAGACACATGAGTCTTCTGTCTTCCATGCCTGCTCTTCTCTGATGGATTCCTTTCCCATCTGATACCCTCCAATACCCAATGCCAGTCTTCTGACAAAACTCAGACTGAGCTGTCACTCCACTAAATGCCTTTGTCTACTTAAGTTGACCCCCTACATCATGCTAAGCCAAGTGGAAAGGTCATTAAAGTCCTATTGGGCCAAGTTCCAGCCCTTAGCAGGCTAGGCATGTAGTTGCTGGGAAAGTCCTTCTCAGGCTCTGCTTTGGACCACATCAAATGCAAGAGGAATCTTGGGAATATGGCTACTTAACATCTACAAAGTCTTTGGGTTTGTGCCAAGGGCAGCACAAAACCTTCTAAGATTCAGAACACAGTAAATGCTGGGAAAGTTTTCCAGGGAACAAGGCTGCCACCCAGTAGAACTGAACTGCAACCAGTTGCCTAGAGTGGAGACAGAATTTACTTTGACCAAGTCCTTGCAACCTCAATCTGTACCAGGCACACAGCTGTGGAATACCAAGGGCTTCCAGGATTCTGGAAACCACTTTTATTTCCCCTCTCTGGAGTATTTAAAAAAGAAATATCAAAGAATATACAGTATAGTTTAAGAAGGACATTGAGACTCTTGAACGTGTCTAGAGAAGGGCAATGAGGCTGGGGAGAGGCCTTGAGCACAAGCCCTATGAGGAGAGGCTGAGGGAGCTGGGGTGGTTTAGCCTGGAGAAGAGGAGGCTCAGGGGAGACCTTATTGCTCTCTACAACTACCTGAAGGGTGGTTGTAGCTAGGAGAGGGTTGGTCCCTTCTGCCAGGTAACCAGCCACAGAACAAGAGGACACAGTTTCAAGCTGCACCAGAGGAGGTTTAGGCTGGATGTTAGGAAGAAGTTCTTCACAGAAAGAGTGATTGGCCATTGGAATGTGCTGCCCAGGGAGGTGGTGGAGTCACCATCCCTGGAGGTGTTCAAGAGGGGATTGGATGTGGCATTTGGTGACATAGTTTAGTCATGAGGTCTGTGGTGACAGGTTGGACTTGATGATCTCTGAGGTCTCTTCCAACCTTGGTGATTCTGTGATTCAGTGATTCTGTGATCTCTCTCACAGTAATTGAGATCCTCATGAATTTCCAGAAGACACAAGACTGCTCTGATGCCCTTTCACAAGAAAATGATAATAGAATTCACAGATACTTCAGGGGGGTTCTGAAGCATGTCTGATGCTCTACATCAACAGTATTATCATTAGTTACAGGTGACAACAGCAAGGGAGCAGACCTGCAGAGCGTTAAACTACACCTTGCCCCCTCATGAATGGTGTTCCCAAAGAAAGGTTTGTCCCAAATTTTCCAGTGCCAGGGGAATATGAATATGTTTGGGGAATATGAACTTACCTCTCTCAAACTGCACGTCCAGAAGAACTGTGCTGCCATTACAGCACTTCATATGTAACTGCACCCTCTGGGACAAAGTGAAGACAAACCTGGTATTTCCTCTGTTTACTAACTTTACACTTTCATTTATTTTTCCAGTAGACTCCCAAGTCTTGGGAAAGCTTTCCAGGGAGAAGTGCTGCCACCTTGCCTTAGCCCATCCAGTTCCTTGGTCTACAAATGTATTTATCTAGAGTCCTCTCCAATCTGGCCTCTAGTGGCTTCTCTCCCTATAAGATACAGAAGTCTTTGTCTTCCATGCCTGCTGTCCTTTGATGGATTCCTTGCCCATATGATACCCTCCAATACACAATGTCAGTCTTCTGCCAAAACTCAGACCAGATGTACCACCCCTAAGTGCCTTCATCTACTCAAGTTGGCCCCCTGATGGTGCCAGACCAAGTGGAAAGGTAATTAAAGGCCTTTCCCAAGCCTACTGGAATCTCATGTTTAAGGTTAATGATGCAGCCAGTCTTCTGCTGTGGCATACACACATACTGTGAGAAGAACAGGCTTTGAGAGAGGCACTAGCAGTGTACAGCTTCAAAGTTGTTTAATATCCATCTCTCAAGGTCAGGTTGGACAGGGCCTTGAGCAAGCTGGTCTAGTGGAAGGTGTTTCTGCCCATGGCAGGGGGTTGGAACTAGATGATCTTTAAGATCCCTTCCAACCTAAACCATTCTGTGATTCTATGGCAAATTACCATTTGGGTAGCAACTCTCTTCATGTGGAAAGTTCTTTATGCATATTTATATTGCAATATCACCACAGTGTTGAAAACCCAACATTTAAAGGGAGCCATAGAGTCCAACACCTCTGAAAAAAACAGCTATTAGTGCCTTTAAGTATGGATTGCATGTACTGAGGCCAGAAAAGATTAGGGACAACAGACACCAGATTTTCAGAAGATAGCCCCCGGGGCATCATGTTTTGTAAAATAAAAGGCCCATTTTTCTGCATGGATGAGTGTGAATCAGAGCTGCAAGAGGTTCCTGAGCCTTGCTCTGGTTTCTGGCTTGCAAATGCAGCCCAGAATCTGTTTGTAAGCTCAGAGAGGTCTTGCCACTGCAGGTGCTCTTTTAGGGCAGTATTTTTCCTTTAGGAGCTAAGCTATGACCTTGACCCAGGGAACTGTTTTCGGTACACTTGTCTCTGAACGGATATTGCACAACCTACCTGCTGATGGTGACTAAGCATGATGTTGGATGGAGAGGAACAAAAACACTACCAAGAACAGAGAGAAAAGACAGGACTGTCTTCACCCTGGATTTATGAGCTCGGCCTCGTTCCCACTGAAGCAATGGTAAGAGGACTGTTGACAGAGCCGAGAGTGCTCTGCCCAGCTGCAGTGCTTCTGCAGGAGGCCAGCTTGAAGAGAAAAACGTTTAGCACACATATTTTACATACTTCATATGTAAATAACACAGAAATGGTAACCAAGTCACTTCTTCGCCCATCACAGCTGAGCAATTTTAGGCTAACTAGGACAAGTGGGAAATGGGAATAAAAACCAGGTTTCTTGGTGGTTTTTTTTCCTAAATCACACATTCCTGCTATGGGACAGAGCCCTGAGTAGTAATTGGCACAGCATTTTCACTGACCTGTGCTCTAGTGTGGTTTGTTCTCCGAGACACATAGGCAGCAGTCTCCTGTAGCTCCATCTGTTGTGGCGGTCCACAGTGCCTATGCAAGCTGCTTGCTCCTCAGCCCTTATGAGTTACTAGAAAGAAAAAAATTAATTAAGATACTGAATTTTGGGCCAAGTTTAGCAGCACCCAGAAGAGTTGGACCAGCTGAAGCTATTGGGTAAGATTTTCAAATGTTATTAAAAGCTAGACCTAGGCACAGATGCTAGGACCCCACCTGGGATGTTGCTCCCCACCCTGAAACCCTCAGCTCTGCTGCTCAGTCTTTGTTCTGCTCCAGAGGTACACAATGTCCCTGTACAATGAAATTGTGTTAGTGCAGTCAGTCCCAAGGGCATGGAAACACTCACATTCACAGATTGCATTAGGTTGAAAGGCACCCTCAAAGGTCATCTTGTCCAACCACCTCTGCAGTCAGCAGAGACACCTCTGACTAGATTATGCTTCCCTGGGCCCCATCAAGTCTCATCTCGAATGTATCCAGGGGTGGGGCCTCAGACACATCCCTGGGCAGCCTATTCTACGTATTTCACCATTCTCATTGTGAAGAATTTTTCCTTATGCCCAACCTAAATCTATCCTACTCTAGCTTCAAACCATTGCTCCTCATCCTGTCACTACAAGCCCTAAGGTCTCCCCAGAGCCTTCTCTTCTCCAGGCTGAGGAGCAACAACTGTCTCAGTGTCTCTTTGTAGAAGTGCTCCATCCCTCTGATCATCTTTGCAGGCCTCCTCCACACCCACTCTAGCAGGTCCATGTCTCTTTTCTGATGGGGGCCCCAGAGCTGGACACAGTGCTCCAGGTGAGGTCTTACCAGGGCAGAAGGACATACCAGAATCTGCTGGTCACATTTCTTTTGATGCAGCCCAGGATGCCATTAGCATTCTGGGCTGCAAGTGTACATTGTTGGCCTGTGTCCAGTTTCTTGTCTGCTAGCACCCTCAAGTCCTTTTCTGCAATCTCATCATCCTCCAGCTGGGACTGATATTGAGAGCTGCCCCAACCCATGTGCAGGACCTTGCACTTTGCCATATTGAACCTCATGAGGTTCTCCTCAGCCCAGCCTGTTCAGGTCCCTCTGGATGGTGGTCTCATGAACCGCACCGCTCAGTATGGTATCATCGGCAAACTTGCTCAGGTTGCACTCAGTCTCGCTGTCTGTATCACTGATGAAGACACTCAATGGCACTGGCCCCATTATAGACCCCTAGACTTGCCAGCAGCTCCTGGTTGCCAGCCTCCTAGGTGGTTTACACACATGATCTCACAGTACTTTACACCAGGTCTCCTAGGTGGCTTATGCACATGATCTCACAGTATCACAGTACCTTAGAGGTTGGAAGGGACCTCAAGAGATCATGGAGTCCAACCCCCCCCTGTCAAAGCAGGATCACTTAGGTTAGTCTACACAGGAATGCATCCAGGTGGGTTTTGAAAGTCTCCAGAGGAGACTCCACAACCCCCCTGGGCAGCCTGTTCCAGTGCTTTCTCACCCTCACCATAAAGAAGTTTTTCCTCCTCTTGAGGTGGAATCTTCTATGTTCAAGCTTGAACCTGTTGTTTCTTGTCTTATTAGTGCACACCACTGAAGAGAGCTTGGCCCCCTCTACTTGACACCCACCCCTCAGGTATTTATTGATGAGATGTACTCTCCTTCTTCTTGTCTCCAGACTAAACAGCCTCATGTCTCTCAGTCTCTCTTCATAGGGGAGATGCTCAAGTCTCCTAATCCTCCTCCTGTCTCTGTTGGATTCTGTCTAACAGTTCTCTTTCTTGAACTGGGGTGCCCATCTGGACACAGTATTACAGGTGTGGTCTCACCAGGGCAGAGTAGAGGGGTAGAGGGGTAGAAGAACTTCCCCAGACCTGCTGGGCACACTTTTCTTGATTCATTCCTCCCTCTCCTCCACCGTGAAATGGGAGGTGTGTGCAGGAGAGGCATAGCAGACATCAATCAGTCAGCCAGGAGGTCCATCCATCTGCCAATAGTTTCACCAGCCCAAGGGGTAAAAATTTGGGAAATGGAAGACTGCATTTTGAGGCCCCTCCTCATCTGAGATAAGACCTTGAAACAGAGTGGCCTAGGTCATAAGGCAGTCATCACCATCTCCAGGCTTACTGTGGAGTCAGAGCTTTTTAGTGCTGCCCATCAAAGTCATTCTACTTTGCCTAAGTAGTCACTAAAACAGAAGAGAGAACTTGCATCATAGGTCAGTGACTCACTGTCTTCCATCTGTGTTGGTTTTTTATTCTGGGGGGTGGAGGGGTGCTATGGGTGGGTTGGTTGTGTTTTTCCTGGTTTAATTCATTTTTATTGAAGAAATGTAAAAGAGTGGGGGAAAACAGCTTTCATTACTCCCAGGGAATGAAAAAAAGAAAGAACTCATACTTTTGTCTTCCTTACTATTGCTGCCATTTTGATCCCTCCACTGGCCTCCATTTGGTCCTTTTGTCCTTTCCAGCTCTGCATATCCTCTTCTAACTGTCTTCTGTCTCTTCATGTCATTTCATGTTCCTCCTGTGTGGTGACCCTCTTCTACTGCCCTCCTAAATCTTACATCTTCTCTTAAAAGAAGATGTACCAGCAATGAAAGATGGAAGTCATGGTTTAGTTGTCTTGAGGTGTTAGGTATTAGGTTGGACTTGATGATCTCTGAGGTCTTTTCCAACCTGGTTGATTCTATGATTCTAAGTATCTCATACCTGTAGGATAGAATAATGAAGATTCTACTCCTAGAAAGTGAACAATCCAGCTTTCTAGCATGGAAAGGTGACGTGAATCCAGATACAGGAAAGAAGCAATGGGCAGCACTGCTGACAAGTTTACTGGGAGAGGAACTGGATCCAAAAAAGCACTTACAAGATGCTTAGGCAAAATAGATTTCAAAGCACAGTTCTCAGGCAAGAGAGCACCAAGCGATTTATTGCAGCATGCAGCATCCAGTTAAATACTTGTCAAGAGGATGAGCCCAGACTCTTCTCAGGGGTGCCCAGTGATGGAACAAAGGCCAGCAGGCACAAACTAGGACCCAGAAAGTTCCAGCTGAACATACAGCAAATCTTTCCTGTGAGGGTGTTGGAGCCCTGAAGCAGGCTGCCTGGAGAGGTTGTGGAGTCTCCTCCTCGGGAGAGATTCCAAACCCATCTGAACATTGTGATCCTGGGCACCCTGCTGTGGGTGACCCTGCTTTAGCAGGAGAATTGACTGGGTGAACCCCAGAGGTCCCTTCTAACCCCCACCATGCTGGCATTCTGTGATTCTGTGAAAGCAAATCAGTGCTGCATGGAAGTATTCATACCAAGGAGATAGATACCTTAGCACTTGTTGCTCCTCTCTAGACAAAAGAAACAAACAAACCACCACGAACACCACAAACCTGCACAAATGATAGCTCAGCAACCGTGACAGCCTTTGCTACCATGGGAGGAAAGCCTATTGCAATTAGATAGAAGGCTTAAGGCTGCAATCAAAACCTTTTAATTGCAATACATATGCTAATGTAGATACTTGTTAGAATTGTAAGTGTGCTAGAGGGAAGAAAGAAGGGGCAGAACTGGGATGGTGGAGAAAGAAGTGCTGTTTGACCTCCTGAATATCCCTGGCTACTTGAGAAAAAGTCCACTGAGACTGGAGGACTGGAAATAACACTACAAAGGCTATGATGCAAGCACAGAAATCAATAGAGTATCCTGACCTTGACTGGTATATTCAAGGTTTTTTGCCCACAGCTAGGTGATGACAAAAACTGATTAAAGAAAACAAAACACAGAGCAAAACCCAGCAAACAGCAAGAAGAATTTGATAGCTGCTTTTGGAGAAGAGAGGCACAGGGCAAGGAAAACCACAACAGCAGGCTTGCAACACACCCAATGTCATTCTGGTGGCTAGAATGCAAGACGAGTGGGAGTAAAAGGAAAATAAGACTTGAAGTGCTATTTTTTAAAGTGTAAATTTCTTTCTTTACCTCTACTCACTAAGTTTGTTAACTTCAGTTTTTCACTAGATGTATCTTTGAGAAAATTACCCAAATCGGAAGGGTGAAAAAAGCACTACAGGTGGAAATGCACAAAGGGACCTGAAAATGAAGGTGGCGGGGGGAGGATTGCTGAGCTTTGCCATATCGACCATGTCACAGCCAATCAGTCACTGGGCACAACAGCAACAGGAAAAATAAAATTGCAGCCCAGAGGGGAGAGACTTGGGGGTGCTGGTGGACGAGAAGCTCAACATGACCTCTCAATGTGCACTTGCAGCCCAGAAAGCCAATCAGATCCTGGGCTGCATCAGGAGAAGTGTGGCCAGCAGGTCAAGGGAGGTGATTCTCCCCCTCTACGCAGCTCTGGTGAGACCCCACATGCAGTACTGCATCCAGTTCTGGAGCCCCTATTCCAAGAGGGATATGGAGGTGCTGGAAGGTGTCCAGAGAAGGGCCACGAGGATGATCAGAGGGCTGGAGCACCTCTCCTGTGAGGACAGACTGAAGGAGTTGGGGCTGTTCAGTCTGGAGAAGAGAAGGCTCCGAGGTGACCTCATTGTGGCCTTCCAGTATCTGAAGGGGGCCTACAGAAGGCTGGGGAGGGACTTCTCAGGATATCAGGTAGTGATAGGACTAGGGGGAATGGAATGAAGCTGGAGGTGGGGAGATTCAGGCTGGGTGTGAGAAGAAGTTCTTCACCATGAGTGGTGAAGCCCTGGAATGGGTTGTCCAGGGGGGCGGTTGAGGCCCTGTCCCTGGAGGTGTTTAAGACCAGGCTGGATGAGGCTCTGGCCAGCCTGACCTAGTGCAGGGTGTCCCTGCCCATGGCAGGGGGGTTGGAACTAGATGATCCTTGTGGTCCCTTCCAACCCTGACTGATACTATGATAGATATAAGCATTTTGACAACAGCTTTGCTATAGAATCCTAGAATAATAGAACCCTTTTGGTTGCAAAAGACCCTTAAAGATCATTGAGTCCAACCATTATGTAACTCGACCCAGTCTATTGTTAATCAGATTCCAAGAGAGAAAAGTTTTTGAGATAGCTAATAATACTTTCCTGACGCATCATCACCAAGCTGTGGGTCACTAGAAGTTTCAGTCCTGTCCATGTGGCTTTGCTACAGAAGGTAAAAATCACAGTGATTTATGGAATGCAGTCAAGTCCTTCTTTGTAAAGAGAGGCGCTCTGCTTTCATCTGCAACACAGTGCCTCGACAATCTAATCTTGCTTTTTGCTTTGTTTCATTATACATTAATTACATTGATTTTCTTATTTTTTGTTAATCCAGTAACTGTGTGATCTCTGTGTTTGATGGCAGAGATTATTTATACAGTAGGTCAGGCAAATACTCGTGTGACATTCAATCTTATCTCCACTGTGATTTTGATATAATAAGAGGTTGTATTAACCCCTTCACCTCTCTGTTTGCAAAGTGTGCTCTCCTTTCAGGAGCATTAAAACTGCTGAGAAGTAAATTTAGCAGCTTCAGTTCTTTCAGGCAAGAAGTTTTTTCTAATATCCAACCTAAACCTCCTCTAATGCAACTTGAGGCCATTTCCTCCTGTCACTTGTCAGTAGGGAAAAGAATTCAACCACCACCTCACTCCAACCCCCTTTCAAGGAGTTGTAGAGAGTGAGAAGGACTCTCCTCAGCCTCCTCTTCTCTATATTAAACAACCCCAGTTCCCTCAGCCACTCCTCACCAGACCTGTTCTCCAGACCCTACAACAGCTTTGTTGCCTTTCTCTTGTCCTGCTCCAGCACCTCAGGGTCTTTCTTATCAGTACTCAAGATGTGGCCTCACCAGGATTGAGTCCAGGGGGACAATCCCTTCCCTGGTCACACTATTCCTGATACAGGCCAGGATATTGTTGGCCTTCTTTGCCACTTGGGAACACAGCTAGCTCATGTTCAAACAGCTGTTGAAGGCTGAAACAGAAGGCTTTTTACATCACCTCTCCGCAGAGGACCTCACGCTCTGCAGCACACTTCCAGCATTGTCTTAGAATCATAGAATCAACCAGGTTGGAAAAGACCTCAGAGATCACCAAGTACAATCTATTTCCTATCACCTCACACCTCCTGACATCTAAACCATGGCTCAAAGTGCCACATCCAATCCTTTTCTGAACACCACCAGGGACAGTGACTCCACCACCTCCCTGGGCAGCACATTCCAATGGCCAATTACTCTTTCTGGGAAGAGCTTTCTCCTCACCTCCAGCCTAAACTTCCCCTGGCACAGTTTGAGACTGTGTCCTCTTGTTCTGGTGCTGGTTGCCTGGGAGAAGAGACCAATCCCCACCTGGCTACCTCCTTTCTGGTAGTTGTAGACAGCAATAAGGTCTCCCCTGAGCCTCCTCTTCTCCAGGCTAAGCAACCCCAGCTCCCTCAGCCTCTCCTCACAGGGCTGTGCTCCAAACCCCTCACCAGCCTCACTGCCCTTCTCTGGACACGTTCCAGCAACCCAACATCGTTCCTAAACTGAGTAGCCCAGAACTAGACACAGGACTCAAGGTGTGGCCTAACCAGTGCTGGGTACAGGGGCATACCACAGTGAGTTGAAGTGTTTCTGGATTCTCTCTCCAGCTAGGTAAACTCACACTTGTGCTATCACTCCATGGCCCATAGCAAGGTGACTAGAGCACTTCAACTAGTCTTGCCAGGAGAGACTCATTAGTTCTCAGAAAATAATTACCTGGCTGGTCCACACAGGCACAGCATCACAAACAAGGTGTTCTGCTCAGTGCCCAGACACTTTGAATGCCACCAATGAAATGCATTACTTTTTCCTCTCTTGTTTTGAACCTTATGACCCATGATTTGATGCAGAAAGCCCACAGTCTTCCCTAGCTAGGCTTGCCAAGAGATGCCCTGTGACTTTTCTTCTATCACCAGAATTTCTGCAGGTTTAGTTTTAGCTATTCCTAAAATGTTTTCTTCATTCTAGAAAAATTAATTGCTGGGAAAACAAATAAAATAGCAGTCTGAAAAAGCTGATGCAACACAAACTTCCAACACTTTAGTATCTGCATCCCCAACCTAATTCTAGAAGTCTTGCTTGCCCAACCAGAATAGAAAGATAATACCATATAGAATCATGGAATTGCTATGGTTGGAAGGGACCTCAAGGATCATCCAGTTCCAACCCCCCTGCCATGGGCAGGGACACCTCACACTTGATCAGGTTGCCCAGAGCCACATCCAGCCTCACCTTAGAAACCTCCAGGGATGAGGCTTCTACCATCTCTCTGGGCTATCTGTTCCAGTGTCTCACCACCCTCATGGTGAAGAACTTCTTCCTAACATCCAATCTGAATATACCCATTTCTATTTTTCCCATTCCCCCCTGTCCCATCACTCCCTGACACCCTACAAAGTCCCTACCCAGCTTTCCTGTAGGCCCCCTTCAGATACTGGAAGGCCACAAGGTGGCCTCCTCAGAGCCTTCTCTTCTCCAGACTGAACAGCCCCAACTCCCTCAGTCTGTCCTTAGAGGAGAGATTTTCGAGCCCTCTGCTCATCCTCATGGCCCTTCTCTGGACACCTTCCAGCACCTCCAGATCCTTCCTGTAATAGGGACTCCAGAACTGGATGCAGTACTCCAGGTGGGGTCTCACCTGAGCATAGTAGGTGGGGAGAACCACCTCCCTTGACCTGCTGGCTATGCTTCTCTTGAAGCAGCACAGAATGTGATTGGCTTTCTGGTCTGTAAGGAGTCTGCTGGCTCCTGTTGAGCTTCTCATCCACCAGCACCCCCATGTCCTTTTCTTCAGGGCTGCCCTCAAGCCAGTTGCTGCCCAGCCTATATCAGTGCTTGGGATTGCCCTGACCCAGAAGCAGGACTTTGTCATTGTAACAAGGTGACAACAAGCAACCAATAATTGCTTGACTCTAATTATTCATCAATAACCTAAGCACTGTCAGTTACTTAAATTAAACAAACAAACCAACCCAGAAAACTATGGACCTGAAATAAAACATTTTTGATAGGGGATAAATGAAGGAACTAGGGGGCTTGGAGTCCTGTCCCAGTTGTACCTCTTAACATGCTATACTAGTTTTGGAGATTCAGTTTACAGGATTATTGTCTTACCTAAAGAAAAAATAATGAGGATATTACACTGTTGTGGGCTTTTAAAAACAGATCTAGTGAAGCAGCCCCAGTAGGAAATTAGTTGGCAAGTCCCTTGGTGATTAGAGGATAAAGATCACTTGAGCACAAACTTATATCAAAGTTTCTGTTCTATGAGTCACTCCTTGTGGCTTTAAAAAAAAGGGAAACCAAAAAACCAAACCAACAAAACCAACTTTATTTAACATGCACAATGAGGTCATTGGCTAAGAATTGTTGATAAAACCAGTGGGAAAAGTCTTGTAGAAAAGCAGCCCATGCCTAAGGTTCATGTGGTGTCTTTTCATAAGTGGTTCAATCAGGGGACAACAGTTGGAGCACCTAAAAATTACTGTCCAAACACTTTAGTAAACACAGCTTTCCATTAGGGGTGTTTGAAATCTGATGAGTTTTCTCTATTTGTGTTCTTTAAAGCAATGTCAGGGCCAGAGATGGAGTTTGGTAGATGAGCTGGGTAGTATTACATCATACAGAGCCTACATAAACATAGACACTGCTTTCGCTTCTTTGATGCCCCATGGCCTAAACAAAAGCATTGTCTTCTTAAGTGAGGCTGCCATAGACTAGACTAGGCTTGACTAGAATAGCACTGGTTTGAGAGACTGCATCCCAGCCATTCTGTGGTTAAAAAATAAGCCACAAAGTCTAGCAGGTTATGACCCAAATCACACACGCTCACTGGTGAAGTTGTGGAGATGTTCCTTAGCTAAATCATTGTCACATTACAAGAAAGATCTCTGTATATATAGGATAGGATAGGATAGGATAGGATAGGATAGAATAGAATAGAATAGAATAGAATAGAATAGAATAGAATAGAATAGAATAGAATAGAATAGGACCAGGTTGGAAGAGACCTTTGAGATCATCGAGTCCAACCTATCACCCAACACCATCTAATCAACTAAACCATGGCACCAAGCACCCCATCCAGTCGCTTCCTAAACACTTCCAGTGATGGTGACTCCACCACCTCCCCAAACAGCCCATTCCCATGGGCAATCACTTTCTCTATGAAGGATTTCTTCCTAACATCCAGCCTAAACCTGCCCTGGCGCAGCTTGAGACTGTGTCCTCTTATTTTGGTGCTGGTTGCCTGGGAGAAGAGACCAGCCCCTGCCTGTCAACAACCTCCCTTCAGGTAGTTGTAGACAGCAATAAAGTTTGCCCTGAGCTTCCTCTTCTCCAGGCTAAGCAACCCCAGCTCCCTCAGCCTCTCCTCATAGGGCTACCACAACCTGCTCTAACCTATGCTCATTGCCTTTAAATACATGAAACATGAAGGGACTGATTTTCTTGGGTCTACCTTTTGTGCAGAACTTCTGCTCACCACATCTGCTTTAGCAGAGTTTTAGGCTTCCTCGGTTTGCTTGTCCAAAAGACAGTAAAGTTAAGGAAAAAAAAAACACAAAACACAACAAAAAGGCTGGAACATCATTTAGTGTTGCCCTGCAATCACAAAGGCAACAAAACCAGAACACCTTCAGACTGTTTTATCACCTACAAGGGTTTGGGGTTTTTCTTTGCTTCTCTTTTGTTTATCTTACTCGGTAAACGGGGAAAAATCTGGCTTCTGAAAGGATGCCAGCTGTTAAGAACTGCCTGGGCTGTTCAGATGCTGCCAGCTGCCCTGCAGTGAGGAAAGGGGTGCCAAAGACCTGACAGTGCTTTGGAAGAGTAAGAATCTTCTGAAGCCAGTGGAAGTTTTGTGACATAGGCCTGTATGTCAGACAAGGACTTCTCTTGAATTGTCTGTCTTTATCTGGTTACTAAAATATCATAGAATCATTGACGGAAGAGATCTCCAAGATCATCAAGTACAACCGGTAACTTAATACTAGTAAGACCCCCTCCCCCACTAAACCATGTCCCTTACCACCACATCTACATACCTTTTAACACTTCCAGGGACAGTGATTCCACCACTTCACTGGGTAGACTGTTCCAGTCTAAACCTCCCCTGGTGCAACTTGAGACCATTTCTTCTCATCCTGTCACTTCTTACCAAGAAAAGACCAACAGCCACCTTACTCCAGCCTCCTTTCAGGGAGTTGTAGAGAATGAGAAGGTCTCCCCTCAGACTCTTCTGTCCAGATCAAGCAACCCCAGTTCTCTTAGCTGCTCCTTACCACACCTGTTCTCCAGACCTTTCAGTAGCTTGTTTGCCCTTCTCTGGACATGTTCCAGCACCTCAATGTTCTTCTTGTAGTGAGGGGCCCCAAACTGAACCCAGTACTCAAGCTATGGCTTCACCAGTTGTGGTGAGTTGCCATTGCCACACCAGTATTGAGAACAGGGGCACAATCATTTCCCTGGTCCTGCTGGCCACACTATTGCTGATCCAAGCCAGGATGCTGTGGCCTTCTCGGCCACCTGGGCACATGCTGTCTCATCTTAAGCCGGCTGCCAAGCAGTACCCCAGGTCCTTTCCCCTGGGCAGTTTCCAGTCACTTTGCCTCAAGCCTGGAGCATTCAGGGGGTTGCTGTGACTGAAGTGCAGGACTCACACACACAAAAAAAAAAAAAACCAAACAAAAAGAATCATCTTCAAGACCATTTTGCCTGTTTCATTAAAAGCTCTTTCCTCTCAGTTTGTATTCTTTCTCTTTAGACACAGAAATCGGCAGGCAGAAGGGTCACAGCCATTCTGGAGCACAGTCATTTCAGAGGCAAGTGGCTTATGTTAAGCAGTCAGTAGTAGAAGAATCCTCAATTCTGTTCATACAAAGCTATCTAGGACAGCAGGGAGACATACATAGATAAGTGAATGAATACATGCATGGATGTATACAAATGCGTATGAGCTCTTTGGGTCTTTGTTACTTTACTGCTGGGTCTGCTTTTCATTTGTAAGTTTTTTTCATCTTTCTTCATGAAAGGGACTTTGTTTTGCATAGTGTTCTCTCTGAGAGAGTGAAAAAGACATATATCTGTCTCTTTTTTTTTTAAACTCCACACTGAATAATCAGAGAGTGATGATCTTAGAAGATCTACCAGGAAAAAACACACATTAGAAATGTAAGAGGGGGGAAAGATCATCTCGGAGCTTGAAAAGTCTATTTGTGATCTGCTCCAGAAATAGGTGTGCCCGAGGTTCTCAGCCAAAATTTGCTCCTAGTCAGACATGTGAAGCCCACAGAATCCAGTTGAAAGTAATACAATTAGGTTTGTTCACAACGCTTACAAATGCTAGTGCGTTCTAAGTGCTGCCAGCTTCTGTGTTACCCAAGATCACTAAAACATGAATCAGATGAAGTGAAAACATCTTGAGCTGTGAAAGATGATAATCAATGAGAATATCTTTATTTAAAAGAGACCCAGGCAGTGGGTTAAAAGCTCACTGCATCATGAATTAAAATCTCTGGCATCAATAGCAGGAAATGAAAAGTGAATAAAGGAACATTCAACAATGCTCCACAATCTTGCTTACACTGTCTCTTGCAAAAAATGACTCATTCAAAGGAGAAGTAAATGCTAAAGACCCAAATCACAGAATAACAGAATGGTGGGGCTGGAAGGGATCTCTGGAGATCGCCTAGTCCAACTCCCCTGCTAAAGCAGCCTAGATCAGTCTGCCCAGGATCACATTAAGGCAGGTTTGGAAGCTCTTAATAAAAAGGAGACTCCACCACCTCACTGGCCAGCCCACTCAGGCTGCTCTTCTCCAGGCTAAACAGCCCCAGGTCTGCCAGCCTCTCTTCCTCACAGAAATGATCCAGGGTCCTCAGCATCTTTGTAGCCTTCGATGGACTCTCTCCAGTAGTTCCCTGTCTCTTTTGAAATGGGAAGCCCAGAACAGGACACAATACACTAAATGCAGCCTTACTAGAGAACTAGAAGGAACCTCCCTCAACTTGCTCTCCATAATCTTCTTAATGCACCCCAGGAGACCATCAGCCTTCTTGGCCACAAGAGCATGCTGCTGGCTCATGGCAAAGCTGTCCACCAGCACTCCCAGGTCCTTCACTGCGGAGCTACTTTCCAGCTGGCCAACCCCTCACCTGTACCTTCAGCTGAACAAAAGTCATACTACATAAGGTGAGACAGCAGGGGAATGCTGTTTCAAGCTCAGTACAGACTACAAATACCAGGATGAAATGGTCTTGTTCAGCACAGTAAAGCTGGGATACCTCTGCTTTTATTGTATTGACAGCCCTCACGCGTGAAGGTGAAAAGGAGCGGTTTATTTTTATTCTCCCCAGGTGATACACGAGGAGAAGGAGAGGGCAACAGCCCAGACAGAGAAGCAGATATCCCACTGATTTCCCGACCGTCTGACAAATACTGGCTTACCCCCAGTGGGTGTTTGGAGGACTCCTAGTCCTCTCATTCCAGCAGCAGCAGCAACGGCAGAGCTAAGCCCAGGGGCAGAAAGTTCCTCCTGGAGGTCCAGGCAAAGTCCCCAACGTGCATGAGGGCAGAAGTTCCAGGGTCCTGATGGCTGCGTTGCCCTTGGGACCTCCTCTGTGCCATGTCCCTGTCCTAATCTGCTACTGCATGACAAAGTTAAACAAGTGTTTGTTGCAGTTTGTTGCTGTGGAAATACCAAGTCAAGTGGCTACAGTTTCAACGAGATTTCCCTCCTCTTTCTCCCACCACACCTTTTATGTTTGTTGTTTTGGGTTTTCTTTAAGAAAATGTTTATATTTTTATCGAATACCAGGAGCAGGAGACACTGGTGACAAGCAGAAGGGGAGGGAGTAGCCCCAGCGCTGCCCAGTGCCCCTCTGCCCCGGCCGCTTTGCCCTCTTAGTTGTGCTGGGGGCAGGGGTTGGGGTGAGGGAATAAAAGCATTCCTGCATGTCTGGAGTGAAAGGGGGGGGGGGGGGGGGGGGGGGGGGGAGGAGGGGGGTGAGAAAGAGAGAAAGAAAAAAAAAAGAAGATAAAGGGGGAAAGTGAAAGGGGAGGGGAAGAGCAGCCAGGGCCTGGAGCCGCCAGTGAAATGATGCTTCCCCATCCCTCCTGCTCAGATAATAGTTAACTCGGGGTTAAAGATTAACAGCCGGGCAAAGCAGGGTATAAATGGCGCGGCGAGCCCGATGTATACGAAGTGCCTGGCGATCCTCAGCCTGCCCAGCCGCCCTCGCCCCGCTCCCTTCGCAACGACATGAGCAGCCCGCGGCGGCCGCCCCGCTGCTGGCTGCCAGCCCTGCTGCTGCCGGCGCTGCTGGGCGGGGTGGCCCCGCAGCCCATGCGCTGCTCCCCCTGCACCCCGGAGAAGCTGTCGCTCTGCCCGCCCGTCCCGCCCGCCTGCCCGGAGACTGCCCGCCAGCCCGGCTGCGGCTGCTGCCAGACCTGCGCCCTCGGCCCCGGCCAGCCCTGCGGGGTATACACGGCCCGCTGCCGCCAAGGGCTGCGCTGCCACGTCCCGCCGGGGGAGCCGCGACCGCTCTCCGCTCTCATCCAGGGCCAAGGGACCTGCTTGCCCGCCAGCGAGGCCGGAGGGACGCGCACGGCCGAACCGGCAGGTACCGTGGGTGGCGGCGGGCCGAGGGGAGCAGCGGACGGGGACGCCTGGGATAGGGGAGGGAGTCGGGACGCTTAGGGGAACGACCCGGATCGGGCACGGGCCGGACAAGCAGGGGAAATCAGCGCTCTGGCTGTGCGAGGGGACAGGCAGCCGTCTGGGGGTTCGAGGGAGCCTTACCCACAGGCTGCGAGCGCAGAACTGTGCAGTGCTGGAGTGGGATGATGCGAAATTCAGGATCAGGCTTGGTGGAAGCTATAGGCAGTTTCGCTGTATAGAATCGTTGACTCGCTTGGGTTGGAAACTATCTTTAAGATCAAGTCCAGCCATTCTCTAACTCTACCAAGTCTGGTGCTAAACCGTGTCTCTCGGCACGACATCTCTGCCTCTTTTCAACACCTTCAGGGATGAGGATTCAAACACCTCCCCGGGGAGCCTGTTCCAGTCTTTGAGAACCCTTTAAGCCACGATGGGTCTTCTAATATCCAACCTAAACCTCCCCTGTTGCAACTTGAGGCCATTTCCTCTCATGCTGTCACTTGTTTCTTAGGACAAGAGACTAACTCACACGTGGCTCCAACCTCCTTTCAGGGAGTTGTAGAGAGCTAGATGGTCTCCCCTCAACCTCCTTTTCTCCAGACCAAACAACCCCAGTTCATGGGGTTTTAGTAGCAAGCCATGACTGGAATAGGACAAATGTATTTTGGACTTTATGTCCATCTCCAAAAGTCCTGATTTGGAATCAGAAGACCTGCATAGTGCTCGTGCCTGTCTTCTTTTGAAGAATAAAACACATCTGAAGTAGTTCAGTGCTAGCTGCTTGACCAAAAAGCCATCTCAAGCCGCTTAGGCTATTTGATTAATCAGGAACTTTTTCAGTGCTACTTCATTATCTTGCAATTTGATGTTTTCACCATCATTACTGCGGTCTTCATGCAGTGGTGACTAAGGGAACTCAGTAGCATTTCAAAAGTAATCGTTGGTGATCCAAAATGCCAATGGCTGTTGGTGGCTGGAAGTGGAGATTCTCTTGTACTTGAGAGGGCAGGGAGGGGAAAGAGTGGTTACTAAAACTGGGTGTTTAAGCCTCCTGACGTTAAAAGGTCTACGATTTGATTTGATTCTCTCCTTGCTTTTCTTTCTGCTTGCTTTCATTCTTTCCCTACTCAATCTTCCACGTCCATTTTCATTTAAACATCACCAAAAGAAAGAGAGGCGTTTTCCAGTCCATTGGATGATTACAGCCTTGACCCAGCAAGCTATTTGAAGGCGTTCAGACACTTTTATCCCATGACGTGGCCCTCCAAGTGCAAAGTGCTTTTTTTGCTTCCAGTGAGAGTTCACTGGTGCTCAGTGAGGCACTGACATGCAGGCCATGATCAGGCACAACCACAGAGCTCCTGACTATTCCATCCACTGCAGGCCAGCATGAGCTACTGCTGGCTCCTGAGGATTGCTGCCCCGTCTTATATGTGAGGCAAGCCATGGAACAAAGTACAGGATGCCGTGGGATCAGGTCTGGGCCAGTACCCCTCCCAAACTAAAACCGAAATGCATCATGCTGATGAAAGTATAAATTCATGACAAGTTTAACTCCAGTCTTTCCTCATTTAGCAAATTCTCAACCATCTGCTGTAGCCAAGAAGGGCACTTTCTTACATTTCTGAGATACTGGCTGCAGCTTCATCTTTGAGATTAGAGTGATCTTGAAGGATCACAGAATAAGGAACTTGTCAAAGAACAGCTGACATGTCCTCCTATGAATTTATGACAAATTTAATCTGCTGTGCTGCAGATGTAGTTTTATTCCTTCCATAAGAGGTACTGCAATGGATCTGCCTCAGATGTTACTTTCTATTGCTGTTATTTCTTCTCCTCATTTTTTCTTTTTAACTTGGAGAAATAAATGCAAAAGTTGACTGAAGACATTCACATTATTATCACTCCTTTCCAGATTCCCTCGAACCTGAAGACCTGCCTTTGGAAAGTACTGAGTTGACACAGGGTCAGCTGCTGAGCTATCAGCTGATGTTTCCCATAGGCCATGACAAATCCATCCCCTGGAATGCCATCACTGCATATGAAAATATGAAAGCCAAGAGAGTATCTGAACTCAAGAAGTGGAAAGAGCAGGTGGGTTGGGGTTTTTTTGTTGTTTGTTTGTTTGTTTGTTTTTTCTAAACCTTTCAGGGGACTGCTTCAGTAGATGCTACTGATTCAGAATACAAGTTTAAAATATGCATGACATCCTACTGGCAGCACTGGGATGACAGCACTTTGGGTGGCCAGGAAACAGACTTCTGAAATGTCTCTATCAGGTGTTTGAGGAACAGGCAACGGGCCAGCAGCAATAAAAAACAGGTGTACACCCCGGGCCAACAGACACCAACTGGGTCACAGGAGGTTCCACCTGAACATAAGGAAAAACTTCTTCGAGGGTGGCAAAGCAGTGGACCAGGCTGTAGAGAAGTTGTAGAGCCTCTGTCTCTGGAGGCATTCCAAACCTGCCAGGATGTGTTCCTGTGTGATTTAGTCTGGGTGATCCTGCTCTGGCAGGGGGGTTGGACTGGATGATCTTCAGAGGTTCCTTCCAACCCCTACCAGTCTGTGATCAGGTGTGTCCTGTACAGACTCCATGACAAGGCTGAGTCTTCCTTTGCATTTCCTATCAGATTATAATATGAGTCCTTAATTTCCAGGAGCCCATGTTAAAATCTTGGACTCCTTATGTATTTTAGTCAAAAAATAAAGGCGTTTGTCACTGGTCCAGTGCTCAGTGGCATGAAAGGGAGTCCTTATATTCAGGTATTGATGGCATGCCGGTGCAAGCCCAAACGTGTTTCTTTCACATGGCAGGGACTCAACGTTAAGTAGTTGTGTGTAAAGGACAGAAAACTCAGCAATTACATTGAGCTTTTATCTCCGACACTGCAAACCGCAGTGGAGCTGTGGGGCCTTTGCAAGCAGGTTCGTGTTCCACTTGAGGGCGCCAGAGAACCGCAGTTCGACCAGTCCCAGGCAGCGAGCGGCGCGGCACTGAGTTAGAACCGGGTTAGAACCCACACAAGCCCAGTTTCCTAAGGGGCACAGACACAAGGAAAAACAAAGCAAAAAGCTAACTAACCCCCCATCTCAAGCTAGGGGGATTGGTTACACATGCAGAGCAGGACTTAATCATTGATCTTCTCTGAGCTAATTCTACGGAAGTGCTGTCAGCTCCGGTTCTGATTTGTAGGCTTTGCTTTTCTCACCCAGAGCCCCACACTGGCTTGAGCAGGACTGCTTGTGTGAGGGGCGGGCACAAGGAGGTCTTGCAAGAGGGCATGATCATTTCACACTCTGAAGTGAAAAATACTTCTTTCTTTACTTCTCCTCCCCTTTCCCTGCTTTGAGCAGACTAGGTACTGTTAAAGCATGACAGCCGTGATTTGGGGAAAGGGAGGAAGCAAACTGTGACAACCCTGAACAATGCAACAAGTTCTTCATTCTCAGTTCCAGGCACTTTGGGTCTGGGTCTCAGAGCCACGGGGCTGCCCTCTGTTCTGCTTTGATGACAGCTCTGTCCTGCACAAAAGATAAACACTCAGATGTTTGTTCTTGCACCATCTCTATATGCCTTTCACCTATTCTCCGTGCAGCAACAGAGTGCAGGGCCATGGCAACCCAGAAGACGTGGCTGGGCTCACGTACACCAGCCTCCTAACGTGCACCTCCCCATAATAGGAGAGATTGTACCCTTGGAGCAGTAATGTGTTTACTTAGCACAGGTTAAATTTCCTTGTGTGGCAATTGCAGGACTTAAATCCTCATGTTTCTGAGGACAGAAAATACCTCAAAGAATAAAAAACAAAGGCCTAAGTGCAACACCAGAGTTTGCTGGCCGTCCTCCTACTGAACAAGTAAAAGCTACCTGCCAAGCAGCCTGGTGCAGATTATATGACTAATAAGAATTTTGAGCTGCTTTTTTGCTGGCTTTATGCTGATCACTTTTTGTTTGGCTTGCTTCTGTGTGATTTTGATATTGACAACCTTTGCTTGGTGCTCTTGCAGGGACCGTGTCAGAAGGAGCTCTACAGAGCACTCTATAAGTTGGCGAAGGCTCAGCAGCAAAGCGGAGGGGAGATATACAAATTCTACTTGCCCAACTGCAACAAGAACGGCTTTTACCACAGCAAACAGGTACCTGCTTCTTTCCCTGCCTGCTCACAAAGCCCTGCCACCAGCCTGGCACAGCCAACCCTTCCCTGGCCCTCTGCTCCCAGGCTCAGGAGCTTGCAGCTGCTGGAAAAGCGGGTTGTGAAAACAGGGATACTTGGTTGTGAGAGCAGATGGTTTGTCCTTCTTCTCTTAGAAGTGAGCTGCATGCTGTGGCCTGACAGCAATGGAGGCAGGAGGCTTTTCCATTCACAGAACAGGTGCAGGCAGGGCCGTCTCCAAATTCGTTTTAACCCTGTCTGCTCCCAGGCCAAATCAAGCCCCTGGTCTGTTCACACAGTTGACATTAATTCACAATGTCCACCCTACTGCCTGCAAAGGCCATTGAATAGATAGAAAACATTGCAGAGAAAGGAAGTTCTCAGCTCCCAGGCGGTGAAAAAACTCACATAGGCAGTGAAAAAAACCCTCTGGAGCAAAATTAGCCTTCTGAAAGGGTCATGCAAAAACAAATGGATCTGTGCTGCTTATGGATTATGTTATGTGCTCATTTCCATCACAGCCTCCAAAAAAGCCATTGCAAGTTACACCGAGAGTGATCGGTAAACTAACTAAAGCTCCAAACCTCAAGCCACACCCTGCTAACCACAGGTCATGCACACAAATTTAGCAGGTCTGCATAAATCTGTGTCATCGAGACTCCTTGGTTTTGGGCATGCCAGTACCGTGTGACTCAGACACTGTGACCCGGGATCTAATCAGGCACAAACAGAATTCTGTTTAACCCCCTCACGAGAAAAAAAAGCAACAACAAAGCAAAACAGCCTTTTTTGCCTCCTTGCATTAAGGGCCAGACCATCCAGTCACTGCTCTCTCCCTACTAGCTGGCATAGTCTGCCTTCATAGAAATGCAGAATCATAGAATGGTTCTGGTTGGAAAAGACCTCTAAGAGCATCGAGTCCAACCATCAGCCCCAAGCCACCATGGCCATTAAACCATGTCCCAAAGTGCCATATCCACACATTTCTTGAGCACATCCAGGGACAGTGATTCCACCACCGCCCTGAGAAGCCTGTTCCAGTGCCTGGCCACTCTTTCAATGAAGAAATTGTTCCTAATCTCCATCCTAAACCTCCCCTGGCACAATTTCAGGCCATTTCCTCATTTTATCACCTGATACTAAAGAGAAGAAACCAACCCCCATCTGACTCCAGCCTCCTTTCAGGGAGCTGTAGAGGGGAATTTCCTTGGGTTTCTCATGCTGCAAGACATTTCTGATTTACAGTGTTGTTTACCAAAGGGTGGGTATACTGTTTTCAATCCAGTGTTGCTGAGCATGGGTCAGGAGAGTAGATTTAGACTGGATAATAAGAAGAAATTCCTTCTAGTGAGGGTGGTGAGACACTGGAACAGGTTGCCCAGGGAGGTTGCGGCTGCACCTTCCCTAGAGGTGTTCAAGGCCAGGTTGTATGGGGCCTTGAGCAGCCTGGTCTAGTGGAAAGCATCGCTGCCCGTGGTGGTGGGGTTGAAACTAGATGATCTTTAAGGTCAGTTCCAACCCAAACCGTTCTATTAATCTGTGAATCCATGAATCCTTAGCCAGTGTGTCGCTCAGCTGCTCTGTCAGAGCAGGGGCCACCCCGTTAAAGAAAGTCAGTACATGCCAGATCCCCCGCAGCTTCCGCTCCTAGTTCTGTCCAGCGCTTCTGCTTGCAATATGGCACAGGTAGCCTTCTGCTGAGGGTTACTTACCCTGTTTTGCTAATCACCTAGTGTGAAACCTCACTGGATGGAGAGTCTGCTGGCTGCTGGTGCGTCTATCCCAAAAACGGAAGAAGAATTCCTGGATCTCCAGAGATGAAAGGAGACCCCGAATGCCAGCAGTATCTCGACTCGCACGAATAAAACTCAACACCTTAACTCCCACCAGGTTTCCTGGGGGGCCTGACATTTCAGGCAGGTAGCTTTTGTGTGCCTGATTTTTTCAGCCTATGAGTAACCTCATCAAGTAGCTGTTTGACTGCACGGGGATTGCTCAGATGCTGGAGTGACAGAGACCAGCAACTGCAACACCAAGTCCTATAGCCCTGTGTGTACCTTGTTTGTATAATACTCTCGTGTGTAAAGCTTTTGAGTTATTTATTTCACAGTACCTGTATTTTTGTGTCCATGTGTGTGTTGTTACTAATTTATATCCTCAAACACTTCATAACTTTATATGTAAATACTTAACGTTATTGCTCTTAAATGTATGGATCCTATGTTGGAGGAATGTTGCTACTTAAAAACTCCTAATGGCATAACCCTGTTGGGGGGGGGGGGAAATGGCTTGTTTTGTAAACTTGCCTCTTTGGGTTTTGTACTGGTTATTTATAGATATAAAACTGAATTAAAGAAAGAGGAAAAAAAAAGCCTTCAGTAGAGAACAGGCTTAGAAACTTATTTAAGACCTGTTTTGTTTGTCTGTCACGTTGCTTTTGCACCTCAGTTTCAGTGTCAAGCTGTTTCTTAAAATATAATATCTCAACCCTGGTTATAAACAGAAGCTCCTGATGAGATAGGGTTTGTCTCTGGTTTCCAGACAGGGAAGAACACGACAAGATATCCTGTGCCAGCTTTGGACAGGTGTAAGTTCTTCACCTGTTGACATTGTCATGTCATTTAAGAGGAGCTATTCAAGCCTATCCTCTACACCACCTCGCTTTCTGCTTGCTCCCAACTTCAGTGGCAGGTGGGAGAGTAGAGAAAAAGGCACCTCTGGCAGATCTGCCTCCTGAGTTTCTAGCTCCCCTTTCCAGAGCTCTCACTGCCCTGTTCCACTTCTCTCAGCCTCTCCAATCCTGGCTGTGCCCTGTAAGCCTTCGTCTTGGGCAAAGTAGCCTCCAAGGCAAGTTCTGAAGAGGTTTCTTGGGTAGGGAATCTGGATGATTTTCTCCACCCAGAAGTAGTAGTGAGTTTAAAAGATAATCATGGAATCCCAGCATGGTGGGTGCTGGAAGGGACCTCTGGGCATCAACCAGTCCAACCCCCCTGCTAAAGCAGGGTCATCCACCACAGGTTGCCCAGGATCACAATGTCCAGGTGTGTCTGGAATCCCTCAGAGAAGGAGACTCCCCAGGCTCTCTGGGCAGCCTGCTCCAGGGCCCCAGCATCCTCACAGCAAAGTTTTTCCTGATGTTTAGGTAGAACCTCCTGTGGTCCAGTTTGTGCCCACTGCCCTTTGTCCTGTCACTGGGCATCACTGGAAAGAGTCTGCCCCCTTCCTCTTGCCTCCCACCCTTTAGCTCTTGCTGAGCATTGAGAAGATCTCCTTTCAGGCTGCTCTTCTCCAGCCTAGATAGACTCAGAGCTCCCAGCCTTTCCACCTCACCAAGATGCTCCAGGCCCCTCTGTTTTTGCAGCCTCTGTTGAGCCTCTGTGAGCCTCTTCCCTGTCTCTCTTGAACTGGGGAGCCCAGAACTGCACACAATACTCCAGGTGTGGCCTACCTAGGGCAGAGTAGAAGGGTAGGCAAACCTGCTGGTCATGCTCTGCTTAGTCCACCCCAGAACACCATTGGCCTTCTTGGCCACAGGGGCACACTGCTGGCTCAGTGTTGGTACTGGAAGGAGCCTTTCACTGCACAGAAAGTCAGAGGTCATAAAAGGGAGCCTGGGGAACAGCCCAGCCTTACTCTTTCAGATGAAAGCACAGAAGAAGGTTCCTTGGCTTGGGATACAGTCTCTTTCCCTCCCCTTCATGTTCCTTCAACTCAGTGGTCACAAAGAAAAGGAAAGAAAACAAGTGATTTCCCTGCTGGCTTCAAGCTGGTGTTGTCCATGGAGAAACTGGTATGGGACTTAGCAAATCCCAGAGGTGGAAAAAGGCTGCAGCAACCCTGCCTAATAGAGCAATAATATTTTGCAAGAGCCTGACAGGGTGGAAACTAGGCATAAACCCCTGCTGCTGCTTGTTGGCACAGGCTTGGGGTTTGAAACGGGAGTGGGAAGTGGCTCCCAGAAGCTGCAAAGCCAGAGTCTGGAGGTCTCTGCTCTCTCTCTCTCATAACTTTGTGCCTGCTGAATGCATTTGCTGCCACGGCATCTCAGTGTGGGCCCATCAGGTTGGCATCCAGTCAGCTGCTCTAGATTTAAAACTGTAGGTATTCTACTGAGCCTTTTGTAACGTGTGCTTTGGTCTTTCCAAGGAAGGCACCCGCTCGAAGTTCACAGGTGATGATCAGCTGGGAGTGAGAGTGCTAATCTGCTGGAGGGTAGGAAGGCTCTACAGAGGCATCTCAACATTGATGAGCCATGGCCAGTTGTATAAGATTCAACAAGGCCAAGTGCTGGGTCCTGCACTTGGGGCACAACTACCCCATGAACGCTTCAGGTTTGCAGCAGAGTGTCTGGAAACTGTCCAGCACCTGGGGGTGTTGATCAACAGCCGACTGAAGACGAGCCAGCGTGTGTCCAGGTGGCCAAGAAGGCCACCAGCATCCTGGCCTGTATCAGCAATAGTATGGCCAGCAGGACCAGAGAAGCAATTGTCCCCCTGGACTCAGCACTGGTGAAGCCATAGCTTGAGTAGTGGGTTCAGTTTTGGGCTCCTCACTACAAAACAAACAAACAAACAAACAATCAAAAACACAACAAAAAACCCCAAACAACATTGAGGTGCTGGAGTGTGTCCAGAGAAGGGCAACAAAGCTGAAGAAGGGTCTGGAGAACAGGCCTGGTGAGGAGCAGCTGAGGGAGCTGGGATTGTTTAGACTGAAGAAAAGGAGGCTGAAAAGAGACCTGGCTCTCCACAGCTCCTTGAAAGGAGGTTGGAGCAAGGTGTAAGTAACACAGTAACAAGCAATAGGTCAAGAGGAAATGGGTTCCAGTTGCACAGGGGAGGTTTAGGTTGGCTATGAGAAGAAACTTCTTCACTGAAAAGGTTCTCAAACCCTGGCACAGGCTCCCCAGGGAGGTGGTTCAATACCCATCACTGGAGGTGTTTCACAGAGGCAGAGATGTGCTGCTGAGGGACGTGGTTTAGCACCAGTCTTGGTAGAGTTAGAGAATGGTTGGAATCAATGATCTTACAGATCTTTTCCAACCAAAAAGATTCTGTGACTGTGATTCCAAAAGCAGTTCATGGCACTGCTGTTACCAATACTTAACATCTGACCTCTCTGCAGTGAGCTATAGAGAGAGCTGGGTAAAGCTGGTACACCACCACACTCACTGTGTCCACATGCAACGGCAAGAGTTTTACCAAACTAAGGAAGAAGCACCAAATTTAGTCAGAAATTCAGAGTCCCTTCATGAAGCCTACCCAGTGCTGAGTAACTATCGTGTGGCACTGTCAAGAGGAACCACTGAAGGAAAAAGAAAGAAGGGGAGACCACCTCCTCACAGCTCCAGCATGTTGCTTGGGAGGATTCTGACTCTTCCCACCCCACTGACCTTGGGTAAAGGTTGGCCAATGGCATCCTGGCCTGTATCAGGAACAGTGTGGCCAGCAGGAGCAGGGAAGTCATTCTGCCCTGTACTCAGCACTGGTTAGGACACACCTTGAGTCCTGTGTCCAATTCTGGGCCCCTCAGTTTAGGAAAGAGGTTGAGTTGCTGGACCGTGTCCAGAGAAGGGCAACAAGGCTGGGGAGAGGGCTCAAGCACAAGCCCTGTGAGTAGAAGCTGAGAGAGCTGGGGTTGCTCAGCCTGGAGAAGAGGAGGCTCAGGGGAGACCTTATTGCTCCCTACAATTACCTGAAGGGAGGTTGTAGCTAGGTGGGGGTTGGTCTCTTCTCTCGGTGGCCAGCACCAGAACAAGAGGACACAGTCTCAAGCTGCACCAGGGGAAGTTTAAGTTGGATGTTAGGAAGAAGTTCTTTGTAGAAAGAGTGATTTGCCATTGGAATGGGCTGCCCAGGGAGGTGGTGGAGTCACCATCACTGGAGGTGTTTAGGAAGAGACTGGATGGGATGCTTGGTGCCATGGTTTGGTTGATTAGGTGGTGTTGGATGATAGGTTGGACTTGATGATCTCAAAGGTCTTTTTCAACCTGGTTATTTCTATTCTATTCTATTCTATTCTATTCTATTCTATTCTATTCTATTCTATTCTATTCTATTCTATCTCTAAAGAGCAGAAATTCATAGATTCAGAGAACTATTTCAGTTCCAAAAGACCTTCAAGATCATTGAGTCCAACCTTCAAGCTGAGACCACCATGGCCCTTAAACCACATCCCCAAGCGCTGTGTCTGCACTTTTCTTGAACACCTTGAGGATCTTCATTGGGATCATTATGTCTAGAGGGGAAATATTGGTTGTGTTCATGACTATTAAGTCTAGTTGCTACTTGCAGTGGAGCACTCCAGGAGGCAGCTCCTTCCCATGGTTTGCAGGGTGGCAGGTTCCCATCCTAGCCATGAGGAACTGGAATTTTTACCAGTGACAAGGCTGTCAAAGAACTCTGCTTTAAATGCGAAGTACTAGGCACAGGAGTTGCTTTGTGCAGCATTCAGGCATGACAGGCCAATTTCTTTGAGGGGCTTAGCTCCTTACCTCCCACAGAAAGCAACAGGGGATGGGTGGCTTCTTAGCTGCAATCTGGCCTCCTGTGACATCTTGCCAGGACTCACCAGGACAGGACTTCTGCTGAGCTACACTGGGCTGGGCTGGCTGACTTGGGCCAGACTTTGCTGTATACTGGGATTAGGGCTAATGCAAGGAGGCAAAGAAGGCAGATTGCCTCTCCTCTGTCACAGTGCTGCTAGGAGCTTGGACTGCATTTACATGGTGATCACACCACGTGGCGATCTCATCTGGTCACCTCTCCTGTCTTCTGTGACCAGCTTCAGTAAAAAGATGAAAAATCCAAGGGCTGGAGTTTTTGGGGTGGATTTTTTGGGGTTTGGGGGGGGGGGTTATGTTTGTAAGGCTTTTTTTTTTCTTCATTTTTTTGGGGGGGGTTTGGTTGGTTAATTGGTTGGGGTTTTGGTTTTTTGGCTTGTTAGATTTCTGGCTTCTGGCAGCTGGCAATCCGGGCTTCAGTGTGTGCCTGCCACAGTGGTCCCATCCATGCTGGTGAGCCAAGCCTAGTGGGGATGAGTGAGGAAACAAGGAAGGTGCCACAGGACACTCCTCAGGTCACTTGCTGTGCAGAGGAGGTAGACTCATAGAATTGTTTCAGTTTGTGGTAGTTTTAGGCTATGCCTGTAAAATTTAGCTGCAGATTTTGAGCAGAAAAGTAGAAAAATATAAATAAGTCACTCTAGGGTGTAAAAAAGGGAAACCAAAGAGTATTCTAAAGCAAATTCTTTGGATAAATATCTGGGCTGCCCAGGGAGGTGGTGGAGTCACCATCCCTGGAGGTGTTCAAGAGGGGATTGGACGTGGCACTTGGTGCCATGGTTTAGTAGTCATGAGGTCTTGGGTGACAGGTTGGACTCGATGATCTTTGAGGTCTCTTTCAACTTCATTGATTCTATGATTCTATGATAAGGGAGCTGTATCATAATTCTTCTTCACATTTCCCATTAAAACTACCACACAGTTGGAAAAGACCTCTCAGATCATCAAGTCCAGCTGCCAACCCACACCACCACAGCCATGAAACCCTGTCCCAAAATGCCATATCCACACATTTCTTGAACACCTCCAGGGATGGTGACTCCACTCAGGCAGCCTGTTCCAATACCTGACCACTCTTTCAGGAAATAAATTCTTCCTAATTTCCAATCTAAGCCTCCTCTGGCACAGTTTCAGGCCATAGGTGTCTATAGGTGAGCATCAGAAGTGTTTGGTTAAGCTTTTCTGAGCACCCTACCTACACAGTTTGTGCTTCTCTGTGCCAAAAACCTGCCAGGTTTGCTGTAGTGGTGTTTGTTCCAGCTTTGCCTCCTCCTGCCCCTGGCTTCCCGCCAGCTGCAAAATGCTCATAGCACAGAAATGAGGTCACTGCCCTCTCCACTGTATTTTCTACCCTCCTTTTTCCCTAATGCTGTCCAAGACAGCCTACAGTAACCTGGTACTGGGCTTTGCTCATGCCTAGCCAAGTTCTGATCATGACTTTGGGGTACAGCAGAGACACATTTCTGTTGGCTGGTGCTGGCAGAAGGTGAAAGGAGAGAAAGGAGAAAAAAAATGGGGGTGGAGGGCAGCCAACACCCACACTGAAAGCTCATCAGCATCTCTGTCACTTTTCCACTGTAAGAACATCTGCTCTGCAAAGGCAAAACAAGCAGGGAACAGCTTTCTACAGACCCAGTCCAAAGCACGGTCAGATAAGAAGCATGCTGAGGGAACTGGGATTGTTTAGCCTGGAGAAGAGGAGGCTCAGGGGAGACCTTATTGCTCTCTACAGCTACCTGAGGGGTGGTTGTAGCCAGGAGGGGGTTGGTCTCTTCTCCCCGGCAACCAGCACCAGAACAAGAGGACACAGTTTCAAGCTGCACCAGGGGAAGTTTAGGCTTGAGGTGAGGAGAAAGTTCTTCACAGAGAGAGTTGTTAGCCATTGGAATGTGCTGCCCAGGGAGGTGGTGGAGTCACCATCCCTGGAGGTGTTCTAGAGGGGATTGGATGTGGCACTTGGTGCCATGGTTTAGTAGTCATGAGGTGTGGGGACAGGTTGGACTTGATGATCTTTGAGGTCTTTTCCAACCTTATTGATTCTATGATTCTGTGTTAAGATGTAGCTTTTTCCTTTCCCATACCAGTGTGTTCCTTTGACCTTGCATTTGCCAGTGAGAGTCCTAAACACGTGGCAAAGCAAAAAAAGCTAACAGCAAATGCATCATAAAATCACAGAATCATAGAATCTTTTCTGTTGGGAAAGACCTCTAAGGTCATCAAGCCCAACAGTCAACCCAACACTTCCATGGCCACTAAACCATGTCCCCAAGTGTCATAGCCATACATTTCTTGAACACCATCAGGGACAGTGACTCCAGCACCACCCTGCCCAGCCTGTCTCTAAGCCTGACCACTCTTGCAGGAAAGAAATTTTTCCTAATATTCAACCTAAACCTCCCCTGGCACAATTTCAGCCCATTTCCTCTTGTTCTATCACCTGATACTCAGGAGAAGAGACCAGCCCACACCTCACTGCAACCTCCTTTCAGGGAGCTGGAGAGAGCAATAAGGTTTCCCTTTAGCCTCCTCCTCCCCTTTCCTTTCCTCAAGGGGAAGGAAAGCCGGATGGGAAAGAATGGCACATGGCACAACCTTGTCCCAGGATTTATTGCACTCCTTGGCTCCTACAGCAGCAGGCATGACACGAGAGCCTCAACAAAATGCTAAAGCCAGGCAGCCTTTTCTCTGCAAAGTCAGAACCAAAGGTGTTTGTGCTTTGCCAGCAGTGCAGCAGCACTGACTCGGCAAAATTAGAAATGCTATTTCTGTACCTACATGGCAGCCTTGTCTGATGTCTAATGCCTGCCTGACCCATAATAGTCATAATAAAAAGTATCTGTGGGGGGGAAAAAAAAAGATCTCAAGTGCTTCATTCCAAGCTGGACTCTCAGACCGTGCTGTATTCATATGGACAACTCTTGTCTCTGGATAACTTTCACCTTTCTGGGGAAGAGGAGGCTGAGGGGAGACCTCATTGCTCTCTACAATTCCCTGAAAAGAGGTTGGAGACAGGAGGGGAGGAGTGGGGGGGGGGGTCGTGGTCTCTTCTTCCTATTAATAAATGACAGGATGAGAGGGAATTGTCTCATGCTGCACCAGGGGCCGTTTAGATTTGGTTTAGCAGAAGAAATTGAAAGGGTTTTCAAACACTGGAACAGGCTCCCCAGGGAAGTGGTTGAATCCCCAACCCTGGAGGTGTTGAAAAGAGGCAGAGATGTGGTACCAAGGAATCTGGTTTAGCACCAGACTTGGTAGAGTTAGAGAATGGTTGGACTCGATGATCTTGAAGGTCTTTTCCAAGCAAAACTATTCTACAATTCAATGACAAAGCAGCAGCCCAAACAGCCTCCCCAGGCTGCACTGACCACAGGTCCCAGCCTTGCTGTCTGCTGACACATTTCATATATCTGGACCTATTATTTGATTCAGTGTTGTGCAGGGACTCCAGTGGAGACTCTGACCACATAGGGAAGTGGAGGTATGAGCACCTTAAGAGCCACCTAAATGTGTTTAGCACATTTGCCTTCTTTAAAGTTTGGCAGGCAGGATGCAGTGAGTAAGAGTAGCAGAGCTGAGGTAAATGGAGGGCTTCTCTTAGTGCTATGTCACCCTATCTTACTTAGGCACTTTTAGGTAAAGGCAGAAGGGGACAAAGCAGGAAAGGAGCTGCTGGGAGCACAGCCAGTTAGTTAGCTCTGCGCTGCCAGAAAGTCCCCAAACCAACGGGAGTGCCGCCGGAGTCCAGACATACCAGCACTTGCACTCTGAGTAAAGAAAGCAGCTCTGACGATAGCTCTGCCAACAAACAAGGGCTTTATTTTCTTTTCCCTCCTTCCCTTCTCCCTTGGCCTACCTCCTCCCCCCAGGGTGCAAAGTTCATCTGCGGGTAAGCTTCTGTGAGGTTCCAGGGAGAGGGGCAACTTGCTGCAGGAGAGACCTGGCAGCCAGGGTGCTTGAGGAATGTTGAAGCAGGGTCACATGAACAAATCCAAATTTCATCTGTTCCAGACCCTGGCTTTTTCACGCTGCAGATGTTTCTGCTCACCCTTCCAGACTTTGTGAGGGCTGATCACCTCTTGAGGTGCAGCGTGGGCAGAAGCATGGGCGGCCCAGCAGAACAAAGGGGTGCACAGGGAAGGCAGGGCTGCACACATGCTTGTCTCCTTGCTGCTTCCCATCCTGGATGCTGCAGGCCCAGTGGGCACAGTGATGAAAGCAGAAGCTCTGTGCTGCAGTCTTCCTTTGCAGAGCATGGCACAAGCAGGTCTTCCTCCTTCCTCCTGCTCTCAGCCTCCTCCAGCTGCTATTAAGTGAGCAAAGCACAGCCTGTCTGTGCCTACCCTCAAGTTTTTAACTGCATAATCATGCCAGTGGTGATGTGGGATTTGGGTTTTCTCTCTCACTGATGGTGCTCTTTAGTTCCATGTGTGTAGATGCTGAGGTTCCTCAAAAAACCATCTTCATGTGGAATGTCTCTGGAGGCCTAGAGCAAATGCTGGCTGTGTCATCACCTTCTTCCATATTTTCTCTGTGCTAGAAGCTTCTGTTTATTGCTGTTTGAGCAGCTGAGCCCTCACCATTTAGCCCGGCAAGGGAACATAAAAAGGAATGCAGCAACATGCCAGCAGTGGCAGGGCAGCAGGGCAGCAGCAGCTGTGGACATGTAATGCAGGATCAGAGCGCGGAAGGTCGTATGTGACATCCCTGGGATAAAGCAACAAGAAAGACTTGGAACTGTTGGAGCAGGTCCAAAGGAGGGCCACAAAGATGATCAGAGGGCTGGAGCACCTCTCCTGTGGCAACAGACTGCAGGAGTTGGGGCTGTTCAGCCTGGGGAAGACAAGGTCTGGGGAGACCTTCTAGGAGCCTTCCAGTACCTGAAGGGGGCTACAGGAGAGCTGGGGAGAGACATTTTGTGAGAGCTTGTAGTGAGAGGATGAGGGGCAATGGCTTTGAGCTGGAAGAGGGGGGATTTAGGATGGGTATTAAGAAGAAATTCTTTACAGTGAGGGTGGAGAGATACTGGAACAGGTTGCCCCTGGAGGTATTCAAGGCCAGGGGCCTTGAGCAACCGCATCTAGTGGAAGGTGTTCCTGCCCATGGCAGGAGGTTGGTACTGGATGACCTTTAAGGTCCGTTCCAACCCCAACCATTCAGTGATTCTAAGATTCAATGATTCACACTCAGTTGCTCAGGTCTTTTCTGCTGGGTGCAAGTTATGTGCTATTAGCAGATGTAGGAAACAACTCTCCACCTTGAGCATTCTCTGTGCAGCATAAAGAGGGAGTGAGGGAAATGCATGCTCAGCCTGGCTCTCCTTAAGAAGCCCCCTCACTACCTGGCTTCTTGAAGGTTTCACCACAGGTGGCTGTGGGAAGCCATCCTTCTCAATGTCATTTTCTTCAGATGCACAAGATGTTTCTGGAGGAAATCTCAACAGCACTCTGCAGCAATCACTTGGCTGCCTTGCTTTCCATCGCCACTCACAGAGAGAGTGGTTGGGTGAAATTAGCCATGACAGAGAAAGGCTCTTCAGGAATGCGAATGGGTCAGCAGAAGTGGAAAGCCAGGATACATCCTGCAGCAGGACACACATTCTGCAAGGATAAACTGAGATTTGCAGCATTACCCTTTGCTTCTGCTAATACCTGGTCTCCAGGGTCAGGGTTTTTTTTTAGCTGCAGCTTTCAGCCTTGAAGTTGTTTGCAAAAGCAAAAGCAAAGGCTTTTACAGTGGGATTTTCTCCAAGGCTGGTGTATGTGCTCCTGCAGCTGCAAAAAGCAGAACTGCAAGAAATAACTCATAAAATGCAGAGTTTAAAAAGTAAAACTTCTCCTCATCAAGGACAGCAGAAAAAGGTTGTAACATCTCAACCAATGTGTTGTATAATGCAGACGTTATACATTGTGCTGGAAATCCAGGCACCAAGCTACCACATCCTGACAGCTTCATAGGATCACAGGATGACTGAGGTCGGAAGGGATCTCTTGAGATCATCTTGTTCAAGCCCCTTGTTCAAGCAAGGCCATCTAGACCTGGTTGCTCAGGACCATGTCCAGACAACTTTTGAGTATCTGCAAAGATGGGGATTCCAAAATCAAATGGAGGTTAAATGCTTTCTAGCTGGAAGAAGATCCTCTGGTCCACCGAACGCACCAGAACACTTCTAATGGCCTTCAACACAATAATTTTGCATGCTTGCAGATGAAGGCATTCCTGATACTGACCAGGGCAAGTTTGCCTTTGGAATGCTCTGATATCCTGTTTCAAGAAAGAAGAAGGAGTGGGGGGAGAAAAAGGGGTCCTTTCTAACATGGGAATTAAGCATCTTCTTCTGCCAGAAGTTCATAGATGTGAAGAGTTCCTACAGGAGAAGCAGAACCAGGTACCTATATAAACATTTCATTTTGAACACTAACACTGGCTGCTTTGGCATCCAGGAGAATTGCTCAGCACTTTTCATACTTTAAATATAATTCCTATTGCTGAGACATCAAATCTCTGTGGAGCCACCCTTGCTTACATGGTTTCAGTGAGTGACTTAAGAGATACCAAAAAATTATTTCCCCAAAGGCTTGTAAAACCATTACTTATAAATTTAGGGCTGGGTTCAATAAAGAATTATGCTGTTAAGGTTGCTATGGAATCATGTGTTAAGGTTGCTATGGAATTTAGTCATAAAATGTTCAGCCTGTACTAAAACCTAATTAATTCTGTGGCTTTTGGTATTCATTGGAGCCTCCTTCTTCCCCTGTGCACAAATAGCTAAACATTATGCCCTGAAGGATGTGCATGCCAAAAAGGTGGAAAAGGATATTCTGAGCTCAAGACTATGGCACAGTAAGTCTATTTAAAAAAAAAAAAAAAGGAAGAAAAAAAAAGGGAACTTTCTCAACTAGTTAGAAAGATAATAGAGCTGCCTGCAGGCATCTTTAACTTGCATTCTGGTCAATTATAGGGATTTATGCAACTATTTATTACACTGGTTGAAGGAAAGACTTGCCCCATCAATCTGGGTGACAGACAGTACCCATGAGATGAAATTATTCTCAAAAAGAAAGCAGTGGGTTTTGCAGAGCACACATTAAGCTCTTGTAGTGCCTTCCCAAGTGAGTCCTTGTGAACAATGTTAGTAGTTGCACGGTGTTTCCTGAGACTTCACCTGAGCTTTTCCTAAGAGCTTAAAAAGTTCTTCAAAGAGGTTAAAAATAGGAAGAAAAAAAAAAAAGATGACAAATGTTCACTTAAAAGTATAAGTCAGCTGGGCTGGAGGAGGTGAAGGCACCAAACTGTGGAGTTCTCATAGACTGGCACAGGCTGCCCAGGGAAGTGGTTGAATCCCCATGCCTGGATGTGCTGAAGAGAGGCAGAGATGTGGTTCGGAGGGACATGGTTTACAGAGTCACAGAAACACTCAGGTTGGAAATGACCCTCAAGATCACAGAGTCCAACCAATAGTCCTACTCTGCAAAGTTCACCCCCAAACCATATCCCCAAGCACCACATCTAAAAGATGGTGACAGGGTTGGTGACTCCATCGCCTCCCTGGGCAGCAGATTCAATGCCTGCCCACTCTTTCTGTGAAACAAAATCTTCCTAATGTCCAGTCTAAACCTACCCTGTTGCAGCATGAGCCTTGACAGAGTTAGGTAATGCTTGGACTTGATGATGTTAAAGGTCTTTTCCAACCAAAGCCATTCTATGATTCTATTCTGTGATGCTAACCAGGAAGCATTTTAATGCTGAACATGAGCCAGCAGTGTGCCCAGGTGGCCAAGAAGGCCAATGGCATCCTGGCCTGTATCAAGAACAGTGTGGCCAGCAGGAGCAGGGAGGTCATTCTGCCCCTGTACTCAGCACTGGTTAGGACACACCTTGAGTCCTGTGTCCAGTTCTGGACCCCTCAGTTTAGGAAAGATATTGAGTTGCTGGAAGATGTCCAGAGAAGGGCAACAAAGCTGGGGAGGGGTTTGGAGCACAGCCCTACGAGGAGAGGCTGAGGGAGCTGGGCTTGCTTAGCCTGCAGAATAGGAGGCTCAGGAAAGACCGTATTGCTGTCTACAACTACCTGAAGGGAGGTTGTAGCCAGGTGGGGCTTGGTCTCTTCTCCCAGGCAACCACCAACAGAACAAGAGGACACAGTCTCAGGCTGCGCCAGGGGAGGTTTAGGCTGGGTGTTAGGAAGAAGTTCTTCACAGAAAGAGTGATTGGCCATTGGAATGTGCTGCCCAGGGAGATGGTGGAGTCACCATCGCTGGAGGTGTTTATGAGGGAACTGGATGAGGCACTTGATGCCATGGTTTAGTTGATTAGATGGTGTTGGGTGATAGGTTGGACTTGATGATCTCTAAGGTCTTTTCCAACCTGGTTAATTCCTATCCTATCCTATCCTATCCTATCCTATTCTATTCTATTGCATTGGTACCATTTCTGCCACTAAAACCAGCCCTTCACTCATTGCAGCTCTTAAAAGGAAACACTGCATGGATGAACATCTTCCTTTCAACCTATACTGACCCACATTCTGGATGTAGCCTACAAGTCTTTGTTTGAATTGCACCCTGGCTTCCCACAACCAGGAGAAAGGTCTCTAAATGACACGTTACTTGGCTATGGAATTGAAACCCTGCCTTCAGGAACGTTGAAGAAATAGAAGAGGGGAAAGCCACCACTGATTCTCGTAGTTTCAGAGTTGTTTGTTTGGGGTATTTGTTAGGGTGGGAAAAATAATGATATTTTGCATTTTATAACAAGATTGGCAGCTGCCAGGAACATCAGATAGAAAAGGGCAAGCACCCAGCATGAGTGCAAGTAACTGCACTCATAAAAAATATCTGAAAGGCAACTCCCGTGAAAGGGGAAGCTTGAAATTACAGGTGAGAAAATGTTTGGGGGGCTATTTTTAGACGAAGCATTTGTTTTAAAGGCATCTGTTGGGAAGAAAATACCCAAAGTGCCTTGCAGAGTGGCAATACTCTTTTTTTGCCCCTTTATGGGTGTTGTGTTTTCTCTGTTCCTCTAATATTGCTAAAGGAGCTGGATGCAGTGTTTTAAACAATTCAGAGCACCACAGAGTTGTTTGGGTTGGAAAAGTCCTTTACGATCATCTAAGTCAGCCATTCTCTAACTCTGCAAAGTCTGGTACTAAAGCCACACCTCTGTCTCTTTGAAGCACTTTAAGGGATGGGGTTTCAACCACCTCCCTGGGCAGCCTGTGCCAGCCTTTGAGAACCCTTTCAGCCCTTTTCATATCCAACCTACATCTCCCCTGGCACAATTTCAGGCCATTTCCTCTCATCCTATCACTTGTTACTAGGGAGGAGAGCCCACCCCCAGGCAGTTGTAGAAAGCAATGAGATCTCCTCTCTGCTTCTGAACAACCCCAGGTCCCTCAGCTGCTCCTCAACAGACCTGTTCTCCAGACCCTTCCCCAGCTTTGCTGCCATTCTATGACAGAGTGCTTGCTTAAACCTCTTTGATTTCCTTTAGATGGGAGTATTGCTTCAAAAATAAAGTTGGAGTGCTGTACAGCTTAGCAAATGTAACATCATCTATGGACCCTTACTAGCCAACTGCCTCTACGTGGCTTTGTCCTTCATGGCAGGTCAAAACACCAAACGCTGAAAAACTTCACAAAATACATCAACCAATTGGAAAATTTCTTGCATGCTGGTAAAATGTGGCCTGCAAGGCATCCATCAACCTTGGCTGTGTGGGGTTTTTTTTTGGGGGGTGGTGGTGGGATAACAAGATGCTTTTCTTTTTCAGAAGGCTCAGGAGACAACAATTAGAAATAAAATAAGGCAAAAGACTTAACTTTCCTGAACCTGACCTTCGTTTTCCTTTCTATGGTTGCCTGCCCCAAATACTGGTGTGTGTTTAACTTTCTTCCCTCTGTGAAAGGATGGGAAATGAACTGCTTTACAACTGTTTATAAAACCAAAAAGGCCCAGGACTTACTGTTTGGGTTTTTTGGTTTGGTTTGTTTTTTTTTTTTTGCCAACAAATCTTAGCAGGTGTTACATTTGCACTAGCAATAAAAATATTGCAGTCTCGACCTCACGAAGCTTTCTGTGACCATCTGTTAGGAAATCTCCTTTAGCCTGCAGAAAGCAACACTTGACAGAGGCTTCCTTACTCTGAGGTTAAAAAGCTTCAGTTGCAATGGTGATGTGAACTCCTATTTTTAAGAGGATGCTCAGGAGCCTCACAGGGCTGTTCAGCTAACAAAGAAAGTGATGTGAACTCATACTGTTAAGAGGATGCTCAGGAGCCACACAGGGCTGTTCAGCTAACAAAGACAGTGATGTGAACTCATATTGTTAAGAGGATGCTCAGAAGCCACACAGGGCTGTTCAGCTAACAAATAAACTTAGGTGTAAGGTTTTATATACATCTGATTGATGGTAACCAAATGTTTCCACGTTTAAGTTGGACGTGACCTTAAAGATCATCTAGTTCCAACCCTCCTGCCACGGGCTCAGACACCTCCTACTAGATGAGGTTCCTCCAGGCGCCATCCAACCTGGCTTTGTATAGATCACTGTTCTTGAGGGGTAAAGATCATGTAGTTCCAGCCCTCCTGTCACAGAATCACAGAATCATTTCAGCTGGAAAAGACATTTAATCATCGAGTCCAACCATTCTCTAACTCTACCAAGTCTGGTGCAAAATCCGTGTCCCTCTGCATCTAGGGAGCCTGATCCCATCTTTGATAACCCTTTCAGGGAAGAAGCTTCTTCTAGTATCCAACCTAAACCTCCCCTGATGCAACTTGAGGCCATTTTCTCTTGTCCTATCACTTGTTCCTAGGGAGAAAAGACCAACACCCACCCAACTTGGTCTGGAAAGAAAGTGTCAAGAGCTCTTGAAGAATGTCAAGTGCTTCAAGACATTTGTCACTGCTGGCAGGAACAAGGGCGATTGGAATTCACCAGATGGGAGAAGAACAGGCTCCTCAGCCCCACAGTCTTCTGTCCCCATCAGCACATCCAGCTGGAAACCTCCCACCCTCAGTCTCCAGAGACTTCCCAACCCAACAGCAAATTACAGTGTTGCTGGTTTCTTTTTTTTTCCTTTTTTTTTTTGTTTTTTGTTGTTGTTTTTTTCTACAGTGACATCAAACATCGATAGTGACACATATAAGAATATATTATATATTTATATAAATATATCAAATATTTATATAAAATATATAAATAAATACATATACAAAATATGGCATTACTTTCCAGAGAGATGTTACAGATCACCGGCCGCCCTCTTTTGCGCTTCTCCAGATGTCATCATCAGACAGAATGTGTTCGGCAAGTTCGGCAAGCAATCGGCCTCAAGCCAAAGGGGAGCGACTGTGCCCAAGTCTTCCTCATCTGAGAGCATCGCACGAAACCAAATCCCTTCACTTCCAACGCAAAGGACATGCGACATCGTGGCAGTCAGGTGGATTCAGTCTTTAAGCCCAAGGGTCCTTAGTCCTACGCTTAGATGCAGGTGAATCATTTCTACCAACGTCAAAGCAAGCAACAAAGAGTTCGCGATCCCCCCCGCCCCGCCATCTCCTGGGCGGCGGCTGACACGGGAGTTCCTCAAACAGAACATCTGCTTTTGGTAGAGTGTACCGAGGTGACACAGAGTAGATAACAGCTTCTCAAAATAAATAAGCAACTCAAAAAGGGCTGGCAGTGGAATGGCCAATTTGTTTCTTGTCTGTTAGCATGAGCAGGAAATGTGAGCCCCGCTGCACAAACTGAAGTGAAGGACAGAGGCAAGAAGGCTTTACGGACAGCATCAGTGCAACATTGAATCCTTTCCAGTGGCATAATTCAGTGATGGGTATGTTAGAAACACCAATGAAATAATCACAATCAAACAAACAAACAAACAAAAGAGAGAGAACTATTATCTTGATGTTTGGATGTTTGAAGTTAATTCAATTCAATTAAAAAAAAAATTAAACAATTAATGGAATCATAGAATGGTTTGGGTTGGAAGGGACCTTAAAGATCACCTAGTTCCAGCCCCCCTGCCATGGGCAGGGACAGCCCTACTAGATCAGGCTGCTCAAGGCCCTGTCCAATCTAGCCATGAACACCTCCAGGAAGGGGGCATCCACAGCCTCCCTGGGCAATCTGTTCCAGTGTCTCACCACCCTCACTGCAAAGAATTTCTTCCTGATATCCAGTCTAAATCTCCCCTCTTCCAGCTTTAATCCATTGCCCCTCATCCTATCCCAACATCACTTCTGGAAACACATCCTTGGCTCCACAAATTCCTTCCTATCGCCTAGAACAGGTCAGTGTGTGTGTGCAGATGGATCTATACATATCCATAAAGCATTCCATTGCCTTAACTTCCTCTTTGCCTACAGAAGGATAATTATTGCCTAGTATTTGGTATTCACATGTTACATTTAAATAAGGTTTATTTTAAAAAAACAAACAAACAAAAAAAAAACCAAAACCCCAACACAATTATATTAAATACAGACTCAACAGAATAGTCCTAATATATTTTACAGGGAGAAAGGGGTGGGGGGAGAAATTAGCCACATCTTTTAGTTCAGAAATATGCTTCTTTAAAAAAGTTCTTTCAGACTTCTATAAAACTTTTTACCCGTGAAGATTTAAGTTTCCCATCAGAGCTGTACAAAAAAACAAAAACAAATAAACAAACCAGCAAACCCCAAACAAACAAAAAACAAACCCCAAAACAAAACAAAAAAAATTAAACCCTTTAAATCCTCGTGGGGTTTTTGTTGGGTTTCTTTTTGCTTTAATACTTTTACAAGCTTACAATTCTCTTAAAAAAAAAAAAAAAGAAAAAAAAGAAAAAAAGAAAAAAAGGAAAAAAAAATTGAGTAACCCACAACAGTATCTTTTGGGATCGAATTGGTCACAGGCTGTTCTTTCCAACAGTCAGTGGAGACTCCCTGAATCCATTCTGAAGTGCCTTTTGTTCTTCTCTCTCTCTCTCTCTCTCTGGGTGTCAATAGTGCAGGTTAGGGTGGGAATCCAGAGCTCCCTACACGTCCGTAGGAAGCCCAAAGCGTGTGGGTGGCGGGGTGCAGCTGCAGTAGAGCCTGTGGAGGCTGCGGCTCCCCATCCCCAGACGTAGCAGACAAGAGCTCCTCACTCCTTGCAGTCCACAGCGCTTGCCCAGCCCCTCCAAGGTCTCTGCGAGGTTCAACGGCCATGCACAGGTGCCAGAAGAGCTGGCAGCCAGCCCTCATTTGCTTTCCAAGTTGTAGCAGTGGACATCTCCTTTGCCCTTGCCGTCGTAGCCAGGCAGCGGCTGGCCATACTTATCCACGCACCAGCAGTAGCCTCGCTTCCGGCCCTTGGACGGACGACACTGCAAGAGAAGACAAGGCCCAGTTAGCAACACTCCTTTTGCTTCATTGGGTACCTCTAATTCCATGTCTGGCTTATACCTGTCTGAATACAAAGCGTGGCAATCAAGGGCAACCTCCTTTGCCCATTCACCCTCTGGGGCTAATTACACCATGAAACTGCTTTAAAAATAACCTGAACACAGCCTGATGGACCATTCCCTGCTGTTGGGCAGCATAGTGTGAATGATACAAATGCTTTGCTTGGAACAGATCTCTAACATCATCAAGTCCAACCAGTCTCTACCAAGTCTGGTGCTAAACCATGTTACTCAACACCACATCTCTGCGGCTGTGAAACACCTCCAGGGATGGGTATTCAATCACTTCCCTGGAGGGACCTGTTACAGTCTTTGAGAACCCTTTCAGTCAAAAAGTTTCTTCTTATAGCCAAGCTAAACCTCACTTGGTGCAACTTGAGGACATCTCCTCTTGTCCTATCATTTCTTACTAAGGACAATAGGCTCAAACCTCCCTTCAGGTGCTTGTAGAGAGCTGTGGGGTCTTCCTTCATCTTCCTCTTCTCCAGACTAAACAACCCCAGTTCAGCTGCTCCTCACTAGCCCTGTTCTCTGGATCCTTCACCACCTTCGTTGCCTTTCTCTGGACCTGTTTCAGCACCTCAATGACTTTCTTGGAGTGAGGGCTCCAAAACTGAACCCAGTATTTGAGGCGTGGCCTCACCAGTGCTGAACACAGAGGTACAATCACTGCCCTGGTCCTGCTGGTCACACTATTCCTGATCCAGGCCAAGATGCTGGTGGCCTTCTTGGCCACCTGGGCACATGTTGGCTCATGTTCAGTTGGCTGTCAATCAACATTCCCAGGTCTTCCTCTGCTGGGCAGTGTCCAGCCATTCTGCCCCAAGCCTGGAGCGTTCATGGGGTTGTTGTGACCCAAGTGCAGGACCTAGCACCTGGCCTTGTTGAATCTCACATAACTGGTTGTGGCTCATCAATCCAGCCTGTCTAGATCCCTCTGTAGAGCCTCCAGCAGATCAACACTTCTTCCTATCTCAGTGTCATCTGCAAACTCAGTTCCCTCCTCTCCAGATCATTGATAAAGATGTTAAAGAGAACTGACTCCAGCACTGAGCTCCGGGGAACACCACTTGTAACTGAATACCCACTTTGAATACCAGCACTGGTTACAACGATGCAGGTGGGTGAGTGGGGCCTGTCATTGGATCAGACAGCTAAGGGCTTTGTTCTACACTGAAGCACAGGTCTGGAAAAGCCAAATGCTGCAGCAATAAACAGCCTTGGTGTGCATCTGTTGGCTGGAGGCATTTCCACACTGTAGCTGTCATTTATCAACAGATACATAATCCTTCTGTGCTTGGGTCATCACTTCCAACCACCGCTAGGTGTGCTAGAACTTTACACTGGTCTTTGCCTATAAATAAGGTACCTCCATAGAGGTCTATAACAGACATCAGCTTTAGAAGTTGCCTGGGGGGATTTGCCAGCAATGCTGAACAACCTGATCCCTACTAGAGGCAGCCACACCAAACTTCAGGGATAGCATGGCAGTAAAAACACATTATTAAGTCCAATATGCGCTAAGAGGTCACAGAAGTGCCTAGGAACCAACAGTGGCAGAAACTAGACTGCAGGAGGCAACACACTGAAGGCTGCATTCAGTGTGCTTCCCTGGACAGTAATATACTGTGAACCTCTGGGACCCTGCAAGGCTTTTGTACCCACTTGAAAGACCCGTGGCTCCAGGACATGGTATCTTACTGGGTTTGCCACCATCAACCTCATTGCCTCCACACCAGCTCATATTTTGAGATTGGGTGATGCAGGACTCACTGCAAACTGCAAGCATCAGCTTTTTCAAAGTCTGAGGTTTCGTCTGTTGCATCACCAACATGAAATTGTGCCAGGGGAGGTTTGGGTTTCATATTGGGAAAAACTGCTTTAGTGGTCAGGCATTGGAACAGACTGCCCAGGGAGGTGGTGGTCACCACCCCTGAAGGTGTTCAAGAAATGTGTGGACATGACACAGGGACATGGTTTAGTGGCTATGGTGGTGTTAGGCCAGCGGTTGCACTCCATGTTTTAGAGGTCTTTTCCAACCCAAACAATTCTCTGAAAAAAGACAGACTAGGCTGAAGCCAGGTAACAGCTGTCAACACTGCAAGGCCTATCATGCAAGCAGAACAAATGCTGCCTCCCAGATCACATTCACAGCAATTCAAGTATTTCAGAGGTTCAGGTGGGTACAAATCAGGCAATTTTTTTTCTTCAGCATCCAACAGGAGTGTCCCCATCTCCCATGCGGCTCACAAAACAGAGGCTCTTCTCCAATGGAGGTACATGAGAAAACACCAAGCAAATGCTGGGCTTCACATGCTGCCCAAACTGCCTGACCCTTTCCACATCTAACTTAAGACTCAGGTGAAAAGGTGGCATTTTGGAGGGTCACTCCTGGGACAGCTTGCATCAGCACACTGGCCCTGAGCCAATTAATTTGTGGCCACATGGGGAAGGGTACACAGTGTTCCCTAGGAAATTGTGAAACAAATGAGAGTAGATGACATGCTAGATACAAATTTTGTAACAAGTTTCCATCTTGTTTATTCTATTTTAGAGTAGATGAAGTAATGTTAATCACCCTAATTGCAAATTAATCTACCCTTGTGGTACATTTTTGAGTAACAAGCCTAGTGCAGCAATCATACAATGCCTACTCTTCTCTGAGTTTGCAGTCCTTCTGCTCTGGCCCCATGGAAATGGACAGCAACAGGACAACCAAGATGGCCAGCAGCATCCTGGCCTGGAACACCAGCAGGACCAGGGAAGGGATTGTCCCCTTCAGCTCAGCATTGGTGAGGCCATGGCTTGAGGACTAATTCATTTTGGGGCCCTCACTACAAGAAACACACTAAGGTACTAGAACATGTCCAGAGAAGGGCAACAAAGCTGGTGATGGCTCTGGAGAAGAGGTCTAGTGAAGAACAGCTCAGGGAGCTGGAGTTGTTCACTCTGAAGAAAAGGAGACTGAGGGGAGACCTCACTGCTCTCTACAACTCCCTGAAAGGAGCTGGGTGGGGGTTGGTCTCTTCTCTCTAGGAGCAAGTGACAGGAGAGGAAATAGCCTCAAGTTGCACCAGGGGAGGTTTAGTTGGATATTAGAAGCTACTTCTTCACTGAAAGGGTTCTCCAAGACTGAAACAGACTCCCCAGGGAGGTGGTTGAATCCCCATCCCTGGAGGTGTTTTAAAGTGGCTGAAATGTGGTGCTGAGGGACATGGGTAAGCACCAGACTTGGTAGAGTTAGAGAACGGTTGCATTTGATGGTCTTAAAAGTCATTTCCAATCCAAATAAGTCAATGATTCTATGACTCCACACTAAGATCAGTCATAAAGTCCCTATCATCTTGTTCTAGGCTAGGCTGAAGATGTTCAAACCTATTGAGGGAACAGCTGCACTAGCAATTTGACAAACTATGTGATGAACTGCATTTGAGCTCCTGTTACCTGTTGGCCTGGTTTTCTGCACTAAATCTTTCCACCTTCAAGTTTTACAGCTGATACTGATTGTCCGAACAACCCAGCCTGGGCTTGCGCCTACTGTCCGGTAGGTCTGTGAAGGGCTGCTCAAAGTCCACTGACGTCAGTGGGAAGTTTTCCTTCTATTTTGGTGTCAAATGGACTGGACCCTACCTTCAGTGCTATCAACATTTGGTGGTTTAAGTTGTTTGTGCTGAGAACTGAAGAATTCATAAACACCAGCCTCTGTATGACTAAAAATCTGACAGAAAAGGAAACTGAGGCAGCAGTTCTTGAGTTGTTTTTCTTAAGAGAGCAGGCATAGATGGAGGTGGAATTTGAGCACAGGGCTTCTGGCTGCCAGCCTGGTGCTTGGGCAATGAAACTATACTTCTGCTAATAATAGTAACACAGCCTCCCCTTTTAGCAGCACTATATGAAGTCTGTTACACAACCCTTGCTGATTCATAGGCTTGCATCATTCTCAAAACAAATGATCAATTAAAGTTATCTCATGTCATTGGAGTGTCTGATTGCATTTTACATTTGCATAATTGATTTTTGGGTTTCAGAACCACGTGCAGTCCATCTGCAGGGACACCTCCCATACTTCTAGTTTCGGTGGCTGTTTTGGTTTGGTTTTTCTTCTAGAAACTTCATCTGGAGAACAAAATGCTTAGACGATTCTACAGCTGAAATAAGCTCTGTGAGGCCACAATTTCACCTTCTCCAAGCTGCAATTTTGTGCTACCCCCTGGGTCATGCTGGCAATAGGAAAACACTTCTCATATACCAGTGATGCTTTCATCCCAAGGCAGCTAGTTGCATTCATGGAGTGGCTTAGGTTGAAAGGGACCTTAGCAATCATCCACACCAACTTCCCTGCCGTGGGCAGGGCTGCCTCTCAACTAGACTTGGTTGCCCAAAGCCTCAGTCAATCTGGCCTTGAACACCGCCAGGGAGGGGGCATCCACGACCACTCTGGGCAACCTGTTCCAGAGTCTCACCACCCTTGGACTGAAGAACTCCTTCCTAAGATCCAGTCTAAACCTGCCTCAGCTTAAAACGATTCCTCATGGTCTTGTCATTAGACACCCTTATGAAAAGTCCCTCTCCAGCTGTCCTGCAAGCTTCCCTTCAGGTATTGGAAGGCAGCTATAAGGTCCCTTCGGAGTCATCTTTTCTCCAGGCTGAACCCCAGCTCCCTCAGCCTACCCCCATAGCAGAGGTGCTCCAGCTCTTCAGTAATCCTTGTGGCCCTTCTCTCTGGACTTGCTGCAATAGTTTTATGTCCTTCCTATGATGGGGACTTCCCCACAGAAGTGGTGGCAGGTTCACACAGAAAAAATACAATTGCTTAATAACCTCTCTAATGAATTTTGTACTCCACATGGATTTCATGGCACTGCTCAGCGCTTCTGCACGAGTTCAGAAGTCCAAAAAGCTGGAAAACTGCCCAAGCAGTGGAGCCAGTAATTACTTCTGATAGGAGCACCAGCTGCCAGCTTCCATGCCACCTGCTCCTCTCCCTTCCACAAAGAAATGCCGCAGAGGCATTCGTGGGGCACAGCAAAGCATATGGTATCCCATTGAATTCCTGGTCAGCCCAGAGGTCTCTGTGGAGCTACAACTGTGGTCTCCTGGAATAGACAGCAGACAGCACTGACATATACCTCAGGCCGTTTGGCTCCCGCCAAGCCCAGCTCTGTTTTCTGTGGAACAATGCCAGCTCACATTTAGGTGAGTATCTGGGTCCAGGACACAAATATGGGGCAATTCTGGTAACTGCCCTGTATAATAATTCTAATTTCATCAAACACCACCCCCCCCTTTTTTTTTTCCCTTTTCCATGCTTGAGGCAGAAACGGGCCTGCATCAACCTATTCCACATAAATATCCCCAAACACCAGGGCTGAACAATAGAGCCTTACATGTGTGATTTATTAAGACAAGGACTCTACATTTTAATAGGTCTGACTTTAAAAGTTTATATATAAACACAACGTGCGAAATATTTTGCATGTTATACTCCCTCATAGGAGTATTATTTCCCATGGTTGTTCCTGAGAGGTTAATTTCTAGATATCCACAAATGTCTGGAAAAGTAACTGCAGGTGACCAGGAAGGCTGAAAGTACTAACAGCTAAAGTGCCTTCTGAATCAGTTTTAATGGTTGCCAGGGTGATTATAATTTATCAGATTCCTACCAGCACACACCTATCTACATTACTATCCTAGACAGAGGCTTTGGCAGCTGCTTTCAGAATTAAAAATGCCTAGCTCACACTTGGGTTTGGATGGATTTATTGTTTCCTAACCTATTATTCTGGATTTTGTTGTCACAACAGAATGTAATTGAATTACAGATTGAACGCTGCCAATAATAGCGCTGAAGGAAATTAATAAAATAGCCTAGCATTCTGTTAAGGAGATTAGACATCTGCTCACAGATCCCAGAATATCAGACCTACATGTTGATGCTTCAAAAAGGGAAGGAAAAACACACAAATATCACGCTGCCTCGTGGACAGTGAATTCAGCCTGGACAGGACTCCCTCCTAAAACTGCTCTGCCTCAGAGTTAATTCTCCGAGGGCAACTGCAATACATTATTTTGGGGTTGTATTTTGTTCCCATGAGAAGCAGTCTGCCTCTGTGACCCCCACCCCTTTAAGGCCTGCTCCCAGGGTTGATTGAGGTTCACTTCCAGGAGAAGCACTCCCACTGCACTTCATCTCAAATGTTTTACTCACATGGGTTTCATGTGTGGGCCTCTCCTACTACAGCCTGAGCTGTCTCCACTATGTAAATTGCCAGGGTGCTTCAGGAGGTTGGCCAGGTATGAAGATGTCTCTTCATCCTCTGTGTTTGCTGACTGAATGGGCTGATGCATATGGTGCAGGAGCCTTTGCTAAAGCAATCTGAAGGTCTCCAGACTGCAGAGACACCGCACGAAGGGCAGAAGCCATATCCGTGTGCTGCACCTTACATCAATCAGCTACCAGGAACAATGACTAGGTAAGTTAGCCATCTTTCCTGGGTCTTTTTCTTCCACATTTTGGGGTTTTTTTTCTACCTCAGCAGCAGAACTATGACTGCCCTTTCAAGTACAGTCATCCTTTAAAGCCAGGCACTTTAATACGTGCTTACTGTAGTTCTGCTTTACTACACACACAAGCTGCAGGCTGCCTGCAAACCACCAGCTTTTTGCTGATGGAGCAAAAAACCTCAGAGTCTGAAGGCAGATGAAAGGAAGATCTACTGAACAAAGTAAATACCAATCTGTGGGCTTCTGTAATATGTAGAGCAGGAAAAAGGCGATTGTAGGCCTGTGTGCCTTCAACACAGCTAAATGCTGTGCTGCTCTGGACTCACTAAGCAAAAGCTTTCATGGCACAGACAAAAAGCACGGGGCCAGGCTCACTCCTCTCAGCAGCCCAACCATTTCAGAGCAAATGTAGGCCAAGATGTCAGCACTACTCTCTGCTGCTTTACACGCAGTGGGACATCAGTGGCACCGGCTTGTCAAAACTCCAAACAAAAAGAAACTCTGTCCCTGCTCGGGAGTTGCCACCACCTGCTCAGGAAAAGCTGGGGAGCGAAGACAAGCTCAGTGGTGTGCATAGAAGGTCAAATAGTGCAGTCAAAGCTGGGCTGATGGCAGAAGGGAAGGCTGGAAACCTCCTCTTACTGCAAACATCCCACCTGACACTGCCAGCTTAATTCCCAGCTCCAGGGAATACCCAAAAGGGAAAGGCTGTTTCTGAGAGCTGAAAGCCAAAAAGTGGAGAGATATCATCCCTAAAATAAGATTGCCTAGTTAGAGCTTAGCCTCTCACTTCCAATCAATGAACAGCACTAGCTAGTAACAACAGAGCCAGCAAATTCTCTGGTTCCCAGATAAAGAGGGTGACCCATGTGAATCCAAATGGGAGAGAAGATAGTCCACAAACAAAATCTGTCCCTTCCAAAGGGTTTGCCTTGAGGAATGTGTGGCCAGCAGAACCAGGGCAGTGATTGTCCCCCTGGACTCGGAATTGGTGAGGCCCCACCATAAGTACTGGGATCAGTTTTGGGGCTCTCACTGCAAGGAGGACATTGAGGTGCTGGAGTGTATTCAGAGAAGGGCAACGAAGCTGGTGAAAGGTCCGGAGAACAGATCTGGTGAGTAGCAGCTGAGCAAACAGGGGTTGTTTAGTCTTCAGAAGAGGAGGCTGAGGGGAGACCTCATTGCTCTCTACGACTGCCTGAAAGGAAGTTGGGAGCCACAGGACATCAGTCTCTTCCCCCAGTTAGCAAGTGACAGGATGAGAGGAAACAGCCTCAAGTTATGCCAAGGGAGATTTAGCTTGGATATTAGAAGAAACTTCACCAAAAGGGTTCTCAAAGGCTGGCACAGGCTCCCCAGGGAGGTGGTAGAATCCCCACCCCTGGAGGTGTTTCAAAGGGGCAGAGATGTGGTGCTGAGGGACATGGATTAGCACCAGACTTGGTAGAGTTAGAGAATGGTTGGACTTGATGATCTTAAAGGTCTTTTCCAACCAAATGACTCTATGAAAAACTTAAAGAAACTTTGGAATTCAGAAAATTTTGGCATTATTCCAAGACACACATTTGAAGGCAGGTCACTAACTAAACACTGGAATTAGATGTGGTATACATGCTAAGCAAAGAACTTGGCATGTCTTGCACTGCCCAAGCTCCAGAATTCAGGAGCTTCAACAGTAGCACTGAATGAGGAATGCTGCCATAGCTCAAGCTGACACAACTAAAGCAGAAATATCTGCAGTTTAGGTCTGCATTTGTCAAGAAAGGTCACAACCCCAGAAGCTGAGAGGGCTGAGAAGTCATCCTTTGCCGCAGAGTAACTCCTGGATGTATCACTTTCCTGATGACATGACCTGGATTTTGGAAGCAATCAGGGTAGCACATAAAGGACAGATATATCCCTCTCTCAAGTTGCTCTCTGTAACATGATCCAAGGCAGTTCTTCTAGGAACTCTCCAGCAGCTATTTACAATTCAAAGCATTGATCTATTGCAGTCATATGGCGACTGCAACATTTAGCTCTGTGGCTTATTACAGAGGCACTGCTTTTTTTAAACCAAAGGGCATTAGTATCTAGGACACCAGCCAACCCATGTGTGATTAGGTATGAAGTTTCTCAAGTGAATCTGTTGTCATGACCAACAGAAAATAAAAACACTGTCCCCACTTGACAAGGTTCAGCACTATCAGATCAGGTCCTAAAACTGGAAATTAACTAGCTCCTCTGCAAAATGATACCTAATGCACCTTGCTGGAAAGACCCATCAGTGAAGATGCAAAAAACAGGTGAAGTGCTTTCACTGAAACGATCAAGACTCTGTACTTACTTGCTTTTTCTTGTAGAACCCCTTCTTGTCACAATTTGGAATATGAAAGCCCCTGGGACTCAAGACGTTCAGGATCTTTAGGTGGTTTAAAGTGTCTTCCATTTCTCTGCGACAGGGACCCTATGTGTTAGAAAACACAAATGAAACTTTTATTCCCAAAAGCTCTCTTACATGTGAGGGTCAATATATCTTTAGAGAACAAGAAACACAAACCCAAACAGCTCCGTCAGAACAAAGGGACAGCTGGATATGTCAAAATCTCAGAAGAGTTTGGGCTGGAAGGGACCTTAGAGATCATCTAGTTCCAGCCCCGCTGCCATGGGCAGGGACAGCTTCTACTAGATCAGGTTGCTCAAGGCCCTGTCCAACCTAGCCATGAACACCTCCAGGAAGGGGGCATCCACAGCCTCCCTGGGCAATCTGTCTGTGTCTCACCACCCTCACTGCAAATAATTTCGTCTTGATATCCAGTCTAAATCTCCCCTCTTCCAGCTCAAAGCCATTGCTCCTTGTCCCACCACTACAAGCCCATGTAAAAAGTCCCTTCCCAGCTCTCCTGTAGCCCTTCCAGATACTGAAAGACCCCTAGAAGGCCTCCATAGAGCCTTCTCTTCTCTAGGTTAAACAGCCCTGACTCCCACAGCCTGATGGCATCACAGACAAAATTCTGACTTCCTGCTTTATTGAGGATAAATCCATTTGTGAAGACTGAAGGCCCCATGATGAAGCACAGACTGGCATTCCCAGCTGAAATCACAGTCACATATAGCTATGGGAAGCCTTGCCCAGCATGTACATCTGTCCTACACAACACAGCTCAGGTTTGGGAAAGCTGGCTTGGCACCAAGGGGAAAAGAAGAAAGTGGGCAACTGGAAAGACACTGCTTGGTATATTTACCCTAATGGTATTTGATTTTTATGATTTTGCTGGATTTGAAAGCTTAAATGAAATGGATTTAATTGAAAACAAGTAGTTCAGCATAATATATATATATGAATAGTGCAGCTCTGGACAACAATTTCCATTTTTGACTGAACCAAACAGAGAAAGCCACACAAAGGAATGGTTGCACATAACAGTCTCAGAATCACAGGATCATAGAATTGTTTCAGGTGGAAAAGACCTTTCAGATCAGAGTCCAACCATTACCAAACTCTGCCAAGTTTGGTGCTAAACCATGCCCCTCAGCACCACATCTCTTCCTCTTGCAAACACCTCCAGGGATGGGGATTCAACCACCTCCCTGGGCAGCCTGTGCCAGTCTGTGATGGCCCTTTCACTCATTAAGTTTATTCTAATATCCAACCTATACTTTTCCTGGTGAAACTTGAGGCTGTTTCCCATCCTTCTATTGCTTGTTGGCTGGGGGAAGAGACCAAACCCCACCTGGCTCCAGCCTTCTTTCAGGTAGTCGTAGACAGCAACGAGGTCTCCCCTTCAGCCTCCTCCAGACTGAACCACCCCAGTTCCCTGAGCTGCTCTTCACCAGACCTGTTCTCTAGACCCTTTGCCCACTTTGTTGCCCTTCTCTGGACTTTCCCCAGCACCTCATTAAATAAGTATGTCACCTTCTGCCTCACTTTCTCCACCTCCAAAAGGTTGGCAACAATGTAGTAAGGATTGGCTCCAGGACAATGAGCCAAAAAGAACTTCCAGAAGCACTTTTAAGAGCATGTCTCAAACGCCAACTAATTCTTTCTCACTGCAGCCCTTCAGGGTAGGGAGTAAAGCGTTAGAAGCCCCACTACACAGTCAGAAAACCAGGAGTGGAGGAGTTCCCATTTTGCCAGAGGCCAAGGAGGTAGTCAATGTCAGCAGTGGGATCAAGAGCAGCACCCTAGAAACTCTCTGCTTAGCTACACTGCTGTCTCTGCACATCACTGACTGGGCCTACCAGCCCACTGCTTCAGCTGGGACCCAAAACAATTCCTTTGCATAGCTGCACGGCTTTAAAATGTTTAAGTTGCTGTATGAACACAAAGACTCACTGGCTGCCATTTTTAATTAGTGAAGTAATGACATTTATACTTTCAAGTGGTAATATTAATAGTTTGCTCATGTAAAATGTCTTTCATCTGAGTGTCTGAAAGCATACAGACTCCACAGTTCTGCTGGAGTTTGATTTTATTTTTGTTTTATTAGCAGAGACCTTCCTTGCTACCTTCACCTTTTCTTTCAGTATCACTCTCACAAGCTCCAAGCATACACTTTAAATTGCTGGTTTCATTGGCAGTTCCTTTTAAAAAGTGAAACTACTCAGACACACTGACTGCAGATCACACATAGTCAAATATTTGGTCCTGAGGCAGGCCTACAAAAACACTAGCTTTTTTTTTTCTTTTCATTCTCTCCAAAGTCAGAGAGATCAATATCAAAAGCTAACAGACACAGCTAGAAGGACATTTGCTGACAAAGGCACTTGTCCCTGATAGACTTCTTCCTGGTTCTTAAATACATCAGTAGTCTTGGCAAGTCAGTGCTCCTTTACATACAGGGCCCTGCTACCATGCAAGTGAAATGTTGGTCCTAGTTGAGACCGGGACCCTATTTCTACAGAGCTACCAAAGCTCATTCTTTTACTGTAGGTAGTTTACTTCATGGTTTTGGGAGGAAGACACACTGGAAGGCAGATACTGAAGTGGTTTTACTAAATGGCTGGACATCAGTGACAAATTAAAAGTGCAGCTTCACCGTCTTTGCTGTGTTAGCTTGCAGGCTATGCTCCCTTCAGACACAGCTTCCCACCTCATATGTGTTTCATAACCTTCTTTGGCAGATGGGAAGCCATGGCTGGTTTCACCATGACTGTTTGATGCAACACTGAAGTATATCCCGGCATATTTTTTAGGCCATCTGGCACAGGTACAAAACAACCCGGTGGTTATCAGCCAGGATATCCAGGAAGAGGAATTATCCTCTCCTCAGATTCACCACACTCCGGCTGTCCCACAAATCCACTGAGCACAGCTGGTAGGAAGCAATAGCTCCAAACTGCAAGTGGAGGTGCCATTCAGCACATCATTCAAGCAACAACTGATCAGTCAAGACCCTAATCCTCAGCCCAGGCTAAGTCTTCCTCCCTTGGCTTGTGCTGTGAAGCATGAACGCAGTGCTGCTGCTACACTGGATATAAAACATCTTCTTTTGATTATTGCAATTCAACAATGCTGTTTGCAACCAAATTTAATGATGACACTATTGAATCTGTCCCATGTCAGAGTGGTGGTAATTATCAGCAGAGGCGAACAACAAGAACTTTTGATCTCTGAGAAATGACTCAGTGAAAATCACACTTGTATCGATATAAACATCACTGTGTCAGGCCTCCATGTTTTCAGAATGCAATCTGCTGATTGTGAGCATTTGCAGATCCAATAATTTTACTGGTTAAACAGCCACAAAGCCCTAAATGGCTACAACAATTTCCACCATGTAGTTATTTAGTACATCTTATCATATGCACAACATGCATACACATACATGCAGACACTCAGGGGCTGGGAAATGCCTTTCCATTCCCAACTGTACTTACATATTCAGTCTCTTGTTTAGATTCAGAAGAGAAGTTCAGTGTGTCCGTGCTCTGAGAGTCATATTCCACTTTATAGCGCTGTGTGTTTTTGGCTTGCACTTTCCTGATGATGTCTATTTTGATGTGGGGTGGATGCGATTTGGAGGAGTCTGGCACCCTGTGCGAGTTGGGGACAGCCTGACTCTCGATGCTGCTGCTATTCTGGTCTTCCTCTTCAGAATCACTGGAATTCCCTTCAAGAAAAGCAAACGCAGTGATGAAACTATGTTAATCAATTGTCAGACACATTAGTCTAGGTGGTTAATTTTCCTGGACAAAATAGTGATGAACTTCCTGTTGCACATGCAAGAGCATCTTTGTTGCCAAGCAGTGACTGTGATAACTGAAGCATCCCCGTCAGCCTGGCAAGGTACCCCAGGCACTGCTTGTGCTGGCTATCCAAGGCCTAAAGCCAGCCACCCCCACCTCTCTGCAAAGCCACGCACCGTCCGCTTGCTCGCCCCTCCCTGCCCGCTGCAGTTTCGCCCGCCGGCAGAAGGGGGGCAGGTCTGTGCGGCCAACGGTGCAGGAGCCCCGGCAGGCCCCACCGCGGAGCCCGCTGCAGCCCCACCAGGGAACCCGGGGCAGGCCCCACCGCGGAGACCGCTGCAGCCCCACCGCGGAACCCCAGCAGCCGGACCGGGCAGCCGGGGGCCGGCCCCAGCACAGAGCGCGGGGCTGCCCCCACCGCGACCGCTCAACCCCAGCCCCATATAATCAGCTTTAGTTCACGGCGGCTGGTTTGGGTAGCTTAGCAGTGGAGTGTGTGACTCTTTGTCCTTCCCGGGATAGCAATATGCTGCTGCTTTTTTTTTTTTTTTTCCTTTACAGAAAGAGGCGTTAATACAATAAATCCTACCACAATTCATGGTTGTAATTAGTTCTTTTCAACGCTTTTTCATATCTTAATTTTATTGAACATATTGGAGGGGAAAAACCAACCAGCATATTTTCATTCTTCCGCCGTTTTAAGTCAGAAGCATTTCTAGGTGTGCAAAACATATTTTAAAAGCAACAGACAAAAAATAAAATGCCGTTCGTGCTGTAACCGTGCCAAAAGGACAAACATCTGCTTTCATCACAAGCTTCAAAAATATTTTCTCTTTAAACTGCCCTCCACAAAAAAACACAGGGAAAGCACATTTTTTCCAAAATACTGCATAAGCCCAGTGTTCCTGTGCCTTCCGAGGTATTTGTCTACACTGCATTTCTCCCGCTCAGGAGGCTCCTGAAGCAAAACTGCATTCCCCCAGACAATTTTTCAACTTTGGATATTCCTATCAGCTAAGCAGCTCAATCCTACTAGTCGCTGCCTTGGCTGCTGGCCCTTCTTGGGGGAGGGTGTTGTTTTATTTAAGGAAATCTTGTTGGGAATGTATACAATGATAACTGCTGTGCAAGGAACATCCTGGAAATCTGTATTAAAGTTCTACTTCGTGGCTCACTGAAAACCCACAAAAGCCGAGAAACTCAGTACTCAACCTGAAAGCCCACGTTCACACGGCTCTAAATACTTCAACACAGGCAGTACAGTGATGCTGCCAATGCACAGGAACAGGGGAGGCACACGAGGAGGAGGAGGGATCCCAGTCAACATCTTGGTGCTGGTGGTTTTGGTGTAGCCACTGCTGGCAATAGACATAATTGACCAGGAAAATCTAACTCCCACTGCAAATGGATTAAGGAAGTTTAAGTCTTAAGTCTGAATTTCCTGGCTTTTGTGGGTATAACTCAGACTCTCAGCGGTATTTGAACATATTTTTAGTGGTTTAATGTCCTGTTTTTAAACAGTGGGGTTTTTTTTCCTCCACATTCTCAATGAAGTTTGAAGGAGACGCTCAATGAAGTCAATGAAGAAATGACACAATAAAACGTTACAGAGTTACAAACGCGAATTTCCTAAATATAAATACTATGCCTACTAGTTTACTCAATCAATCCAGTTCATTAGTTTGCCTCCTCTGCGAAAAGAAAAGAAAAGAAAAGAAAAGAAAAGAAAAGAAAAGAAAAGAAAAGAAAAGAAAAGAAAAGAAAAGAAAAGAAAAGAAAAGAAAAGAAAAGAAAAGAAAAGAAAAGAAAAGAAAAGAAAAGAAAAGAAAAGAAAAGAAAAGGCACAAAGTATTCTTAATATGCAAGAAATAACTCCCAGGTTAGTCCTTTCAGTTTAGATAAACCATCACGTTTCAACAGGACTTCTTAACACTCCAGTTTGGGACACTCATAATGCCACATTTCAAACGGAAAAGCAGATGCGATTAACTCAGTTACATAAAATTTGGTGCCTTGTTAACTTTACCTGCTCCTAGCAGAAATAAAACTGCTACCAGAGTTACTCTGCTCTCTTTTAAAAGCAGATTAGAAGGGTCACACATGCACACCAACACTTAACCCTTCTGTGCCCCAAAAAAATGAACTGGAAAGTCAGTCAGTGGCCTCCCAGGGTTGCTATGAAGAAGCTACTGTAACATACATCACCCCACAGTGCTTACTGGCAATTTCCGTCAACTAGGAACAACCCAAAGTGTATGAAGTAATGTAACCTAGCGTGTGTAAGGGAGATCATATGAGTGTTTGATTTGGAGCTGGAAGCAGAGGTCTTTTTGAGGAGGCACACGCTATGGGTCACATATAGGTTCAGCTTACTTCTTCCTCCTTGCACACCACGTTAAAAACCTTCACTCCTCGACTGTGAACTCTAAGGGTCCTACTTTGCATTCTTGAGGAATCAAAGCGTCTACTGATTTCAAAACTAGAGTTCTCCCCTAGCCAAGAGTGCAGAAACAGGAACTTGGCATTTGGACTATTTAGGCTGAAAGTGGGAAGACTTCCAGCAAAGTGCAGCTCTGCCTTCCCCTTTCTCTTTTTTCCTAAGTCAACTGCTAGAAGCACTACCCCTCCATTAAACAGCACCAACTCTCAAGGATAGAGAAGACCCCTTCCTTCAAACTCACAGGAAGGATGAACATGCAGAACCATGTTCATGCGATGAGGAATGCTGCTCCATGTTCCAAAAGAGTCAGAACTTCAGTAGGAAGCCCTGAACTCTCATGCAAATTGTCACAGCTTGGAAGTAGTGCATAAATAATTAGAATGAGGCAACTGGCAGCCATGAGAGTCAGAGATAACTGGAGAGCTGGTGCCGCTTCCTCGGCTAAGCAGAGGCCAGCCAAAAAGTCCCTGCAGCTTAGCAGAAAAACTGGCTCTTTAAAAATGCAAACAGTGGAAAGCCTTTTGACACACTTTTCTATTAAATAAATGTTAACATACTTGCTGTTGGTTAGCAAACAGTGTAATGAAATGTTTGCACACAGGGACTGTGCTTTCTTGATCTGAATCCCAAGTTTCCCAGTCTTAAGCTTCCAAATGTGCAGGCTAACAGAACTTTTTCCAACCGTCCCTTCCTCTTCAAACAAAACAAAACCCTCTCTGTGAGCGTCTCATTTACAAGACATCCAAGAGGTACAGGAAAGCTTCGTTCGACCAAAGATTTATTTGCAGTGCAGGCAAAAAACCCAACGTCCTCTTAAATACTGCTGTGCGAAGGCTTTGTTCTGAATAACCACCTTCCCGGGCCAGGGGAATGTTTAACTCCTTCTGCTGCTTCTTTTCCTTTTTGGTTCTCCGTGTATAGTATTGCCCTGCCTTGGCCAAGCTGCTGCGCGGGGTGGGGTTAATCCACACTACAGCTTTCCTGCACCCTCTCTCCAAGAACACCAGGGACCAAACGGAGAGGATTTCACCGTCTCTCTCCATCCAGCACTCTGCAGCCTTCCAGCCCCAGGCATCCGCAGAACCAACATGCAATCCTTTCCCCCGATTTCCTTTCACAAAGAGCAACTCTGCCGCCTTTGCGAGCAGCTCTTTCACAGCATACGTGTTGAAGCACACAGACATACAGATAAATATATCTATCTGTGCTGTATCTCTCCTTTGCCTGCTTTCAATCGACCCTAGCCTCGGCTACGTGGCTGCCGGGGAAAGGCTGCGAGCGAGGGGCCTTTCCGGAGGGGCAGCTCTGCCGCAAGCCGCTCCTGCTGCCGCAAACTTGCTTTTGAACTTCACAGAAACCAAGGGAATAGCGAACGAGGCAAGAGGCGTGCATGCAAGCGATCTCCTCACGCTTCACCACCCCCCCTCCCCGCCCTGAGGCGCAGCCCCCTTACCTGCAGCGTGCGGTCCGGGCAAGAGGAAAGCCCGCAGCTTGCCGCCCGCCGAGGTGTTGGTGCAGAGCCCGCGGCCTTCCAGAAGCGCCTGCAGCGGCCTCGCCTCCTCGCGGCGCGGCTGGCAGCTGAGGCCGGCACCGCAACGCTCGGTGTAGATGCCGCAGGGCTGTCCCAGCAGCAGGGCGCAGGTGAGGCAACAGCCGCAGCCCGGCTCCCGCACCCGCTCAGCGCAGTCGGGCTGCAGGGGCTTGCACTGCTGCAGCGCCCGCGCATCGCAGGGCTCGCAGCGAACCACCGGCCCCGCCAGCGCCGCCGCCCGCCGGACCAGCAGCGCCAGCGCCGCTACTGCCCACAGCACGCCGGGCCGCCGCACCATGGCAACGGGCGGAGCGGGAGGGGGGCCGCCGGGAGGTGCCGCCGCACACCCCCGGCTAAAGGAAGCGGGACAGGCGGAGCCCGGCCTGAGGCCGCGGGTCGGCGAGCGGAGCGGCAGGCACGACCCGAGGGGGCTGCGAGGAGATGAGCCCCACCAGCAGTGTCGGGAGACGAGAGGGCTGCGCCGCCGGCACCACCCCGCTCTTCAGCCGCCTGCCTTTGGTCACATAAACGTAGTTACGAGCTCGCTGGCAACAAAGACAACTTTTTTCCTTCTTTTCTCCCTGCTTCCTCCTTGCAGAGCGCCTGAATCACTTGGCTCGACACTAAGTTGGTTCTTTTTTTGGCCACACACAACACTCAGAAAAAAAAATATATAAAAAAAAATTTTAAAAGCCAAGCCCAGACGGTCTGAAGAAAACTTGGTCAAAAACTCCTCAGCAAAGAAAGGAGAAAAGAAAGGAGGAAAAGAGGAAATGAGAGAGGAGAGGAAAAAAAAAATATAAGAGCAAGGTTTCTTCTGGCTTTATTCCCTTCGCTTGTAGCCTTCCAGCTCCGCTCCCCACCACTCCGCGCCCATCTGTCCCCTCCGTGCCTCCCCGGCCCGCCCCTATATAGGGGCCGCTGCGCCGGCCCGCCCCGCGCCGTGAGTAACGAGCGGCGGGAAGCTCCAGGCTCGCCAGGCGCAGGTTTCGGTCATAGGGCGCTGCGGGGGGAGGGAAGGAGCGAGGGGGTGCGGCGGCAGTGCTGGGGGGAGTTAGGGCATTCGGGATCAGCTGTGAGGAAAGAGGGGCAGCCCGTGTGGCTCTGTGTGTGTTCGTGTCCCCGCCGTGCCTCTGTCTGTGTCCCTGGCAGCGGGAGAGCGAGACCGGGGCAAAGCTTGCAGAGAGGTGCCCTGGTTTGGACTCCTGTACTCAACCCTTTCTGCCGTGGGGCTGAGACCCCGGCTACCCAGGAATTGTGCCTTTGCTCACAGGCACAAACACGCGTTCAGAGCACGGTTATCAGCAATGGTGTGGTCAACAGGACCAGGGAAGAGAGTCCAGGACCCTGGACTCAGCACTGATGAGGCCACATCTGGAGTACTGGGTTCTGTTTTAGACTCCTCACCGCAAGAAAGACATTGAGGGGCTGTTTAGTCTTCAGACGAGGAGGCTGAAGGGAGACCTTATTGCTCTCTACAACTCCCTAAAAGAAGGCTGAAGCCAGGTGGGGGTCAGTCTTTTCTCCCTAGTATCAAGTGATGATGACCAGAAATGGCCTGAAATTGTGCCAGAGGAGATCCAGATTTGATACTATTGGGGAAAATTTCTTCACTGGAAGGGTTCTCAAAGACTGGAACAGCCTCCCCAGGAGGTGGTGGAGTCACCATCCCTGGAAATGTTACAAAGCCATGTATATGCAACACTGCCAGACATGGTTTAGTGGGTATGATGGTGTTGGGTTGATGGTTGAACTTGATCTTAGAGGTCTTTTCCAGTATTTATGAATCTATGATTCTATATCTTGGGGCCAGTTTATGGCACACAAGACAGCTGCTTTTCTTAGGGTGATGGGAGGAAATGTCTATACACATATAGTGTTGCACTCTGGCACAGGACACAGTCCCTGTCTTGCCCCAGCCTCATGGCTGTGCCTCCTGTTTCTTTTAAAAATGCTTCCTGAACCCATACAACTTCTCCTTCCATAAGAAAACAGTTTCCATTGCAACATCCTTCCAAAGCCCCCTAAAGCCCCCCATCCTAAACAGCAAAAGAACCCCACAGTGAAACCCTCTGTCCTTTTTGCACCATGCCCATGTTGATGTTCTGTTGGTAGCCCCTGTGAAATCCACCCCCATTCACCCAGCTTATCTTGCTTCCCCTGTTACCTTGAGCTTATCTTATCTTTGATGGTGGAAATCCGGACTAACAAATGCCAAAATTTGTGTCTGTCCTATGTGATGCTCACGAGTGAGGTGATGTGGAAGGGGACAGTGAGGTGCAGACATAGACATGCATATACTTATATGGTCTTTCAGCCACAGAAGCCTTCTCTTCATGCAAAATAAACCCAGTAATGCTCACAGATACTGGTTTAGACAAATATGTTCTGCTGTGAGAATGGTAAGGGCCAGACTACAGCTCTGTTTTCAACTCCATTGTTAACACCGAACCTCACCTACCAGCAATTCATCAGCTGTTCACGTGTCTAAGTTCAAGTGGAAGAGTGGAGTAAATATGTTACTGCTCAAGGTACTGGTCATGGCACTGCAAATCACACGACCTGCACCTTCTAGAAATCAGGACTGGTTAGGTACTTATCAACTATTAACTTTATTCAGTAATGATACCTTCCAGATACCATCTTGAAAGGTAGAAGGATGGAAAGTAGCAGGATTTTTAAAAATGATTTTATGTATAAAGAGCATGGTGTAAAAGAATACAGAGGCGTTCCCTCAGGAAATAAAAATGTGCCGGAGAGACTAAGCTGTTTTAACCTTCTGTTCTTCTGCTCATTTTTGTCAATTGACCAAGAGAGGTCGCACGTTGCCCAGGATTGATTTAGAACCTCGCTAAATCTAGGCGAGCCCATCTACAAAGCGGGAATTCATCGAGTACAATATACACACAGGGTTGGATTGGGCATTTTTTCCTTTAATGCGGAAAAGCTTCCTGTTAACTCTCCATTTTGCTTCGGGTTTAATAAGTGTTTATAGGTGATGAAGGCTGAAAATTGCTGGAATTTTCTGGCCGTGAGTATCAAGACTCAAAGATTAGGTCTAGCAGAACAAGGACACTGCCTTCTTTTCTGCTTTAGTAGTATGTCAAGGGTCAGGGCTGCACTGGCCACTAAACAAGTGACAGGTCCTCTTTATGAACGGCTCTGCTTCCCAAAGGGAAGAGGAAGGGAATAAGAGAGAGACTTCTTTAAGATAAGGCATTGGAAAAGGCTGCCCAGGGAGTCACTGTCCCTGGAGGTGTTCAAGAAACTTGTGGACATCACACTTCAGGACATGGTTTAGTGGCCATGGTAGTAGTAGGTTGATGTTTGGATTTGATGAACTTAGTGGTCTTTTCCAACTGAAATAATTCTATGATTCTATTCTATGACCGATGGGTTGGGAAAGAAACTAAACCTGGCAAAAATAAGAACAATAAAATGAAATAGATACAAACCAATATCCAACCCAGCTCCATAATGTCAAATATGTCACTGTTGCCACTGATGCTGTGGACACACACTGGGGAAGTCCCAGACTGGATTTGCTAGCCAATGGTTACTAGATTCAGGAGCTGGATTCTGGGACCAGATTCAGGACCTCATGAACTGAGAGCAAAGGCAGAACAGAGTCCTCATGGGACACTGGACATTGAAGAAGAGAACTTGAGCCTGATGATCCCTCAGCTTTCATGAGATGGAATCCCTTATTGGTCAGTTTAGGGTCACCTGTCCCATCTCTTCCTCCCTTAAGCTACAGCCTTTTTCTTCCTGGACCCTGAAGTGGCACACAAAATGTAGCAGTACGCTTGGTCTGAAGCCCAAGCCTTGGTGCTAACTCTCTCCATGAGCATTGCCACTGCTAGCAGGAGCCAGTGTCTGCAAACCTGCCCTGAGCTGCAGCAAGTGCTGGCCCTGAGCAGAGACTGAGCTGGGAACTCACAGCACTGAGCAGAGTCAGTGCTGGTCCTCTCAGACCAGGACACAGAACCATGGCAGAGTAGCACTGGATACTGTATGTTTACAAGCATCTTTTCAGATGGGGCAAGTTTTTACAGCTTGTTGCTTTTAGAACTGAAACAATAAGGTGGGGGAAATGCTGGGAGAAGTAAAATGGGGCAAAGGGAATTAGAGATCAGAAGGAATGAGTTGGACCTGGAGCTTGTTCCTTCTTCTCTGTGGATTGTCCTACTACTGCAGGAGAGGTAGAAGAGGTGCTCCAGCCCTCTGATCATCTTTGTGGCCCTCCTCTGGACCTTCTCCAGCAGGCCTATGTACCTCTTGTGCTCAGTGCCCCAGAGCTGTACACAGTACCCCAGGTGAGGTCTCACAGAGCAGAGTGGCAGAATCACCTCTTAATCTGCTGGCCATGCTTCTTTTGATGCAGCTCATGAGGCAAGTAGCCTTCTGGGCTGCAAGTGCCCATCGATGTTGCTGTTGTTATTATTATTATTAAACATGCAAAGTATCTTTTCAGTAAAAGATGCTGATTTGTAGGTCCTGAAGCTCTAAGCAGGTTATCGTGCTTCTTGCACAACATATTGTCCTAGAAGGACATTTATGTGCTGGAATGTGTCCTGAGAAGGGCAACAAAGCTGATGAATGGTCTGAAGAACAGGTCTGGTGAGGAGCAGCTGAGGGAACTGGGGTTGTTTAGTCTGAAGACAAGAAGGCTGAGGGGAGACCTGGATCTCTAACACTCCCTAAAATGAAGTTGGAGTGTGGTGGGAGTTGGTCTCTTCTCCCTAGGAACAAATGACAGGACAAGAGGAAATGGCCTCCAAGTGCATCGAGGGAGGTTTAGATTGGATATTAGAAGAAACTTCTTGTCTTTTTCTGAAAGAGCTCCCAAAGACTGGAAGAGGCTCCCCAGGGAGGTGGTTGAATCCCCATCCCTGGAGGCATTTCACAGATCTCAGGTACATGGTTTAATGACCATGGTGGTCGTAGGTTGAAGGTTAGACTCAATCTTAAAGGTCTTTTGCAACTGAAAGAATGATTCTATGATATGCCGCAGGGGCCTTTTGGATTTGCAGTCTGAAACCTACTTTCTTTAGAGTGGCACGGAGGAAGAGTTGTAAAGAATTATAAAGCAGCAAAGTCAAGGTACAAAAATTGCACCTTCTTGTAAGAAAAATTAGTTTGCTTTGCTAATTAGGATCAGTGTGGGCACTTTAAATCGGATGAGAATATCTTATGGATATGAAGTGCTTCGTTCCTTGTTTCAAAAGCAAATTTTCTTCCATAGATCCTTTTTGATTGTGGGTATATTGTCTGGGCATTTCAGCCTTTTTCCCAAGCAGAACAGGAATAGCTAATTCAAAGCAAAACAGAGTTTAAGACTTTCTGGAAAATTTAAATGACTCCACAACCATGAATTATCTCTTAGAATCATTGAAGCATAGAATTGTTTTAGTTGGAAGAGAACTTAAGATCATCGAGTCCAACCATCAGCTCAAAACCACCATGGCCATTAAACCTTGTCCCAGAGTGCCATGTCCACACATTTCTTGAACATCTCCAAGGATGGTAAATCCACCACTTCCCTGGGCAGTCTGTTCCAATGCCTGACCACTCTTCCAGTAAAGACAGGAAAGAATTATTTCCTAATATCCAATCTAAACCTCCCTGAGCACAATTCCAGGCCATTTCCTCTCATTTTATCACCTGATACTAGTGAGAAGAGATTGGCCCCCATCTCATTCCAACCTCCTTTCAGGGAGTAGTAGAGAGCAATGAGGTCTCCCCCCAGCCTCCTCTTTTGAAGACTAAACAACCTCAGTTTTCTCAGCTGCTCCTCACCAGACCTGTTCTCCAGACCCTTCACCAGCTTCTTTGCTCTTCTCTGGACGTGCTTGTAGCTGTTTGGGCTGGGTGCCTCCTGCTGCTGCCATACAGGATGCACTTCTGGTGCCCTGAGTGTCCAGCCCAGTGGGTGGATACAGGAAGCTGCGTATTTCATACCCACAATGTCCTGCTTCCTAAAAATCCATCTGCAAGGTCTCATACTTCATCTTTCTTCCCTTGCCGTTCCCACAGGAGATGCTCCCTATCTGGTAATGGGAGTTATCTCAAGGCCTGTTAGGCCTGACTAGGCCTAATGCCTGGAGGAGAAGGGGGAAGGGCAATCTCAGATCTGGCCAGCTGAAATTAGCCTAACAGTGGAGGGGGGGAAGAAAGAGCCCTGGGGGTGTATCCTTAGGTGGGGAGAGGGGAGTGCTGGGAGGCTTCTGGGTATGCTTTGGGATCTCCTTTGTCACTGCACTTGTAGTTCTCTGTAAACCACTCACTGCTTTTCCATTTAAACTTTCCATCACTTTTGCAGTCCATTTGTGTGAGTGTAGTTTTTTTCTGCCCCGGTGGGAGCCAATGGTCCAGCCCCTCAGTGTCTTTTCTGTAGTGAGCTGCCCAAAAGTGAACACAGTACTCAAAGTGTGGCCTCACCAGTGCCCAGTACAGGGGCATAATCACTTCCCTGGTCATGCTGATCACACTATTGCTGATGACAGGAGACTGGCACAGTGCATTGGGATCACTACGAGTGATCTGATCCTACATCCATCACAGGAATCTCTGTCTTTTAGGACCTATTAGTAAGGATCTTTAGCTGGAGTAAATCTTCATGCATGAATTTGGCCACTATCACAGTATCACAGTATTGCCAAGGTTGGAAGAGACCTCAAAGATCATCGAGTCCAACCTGTCACCACAGAACTCATGACTAGACCATGGCACCAAGTGCCATGTCCAATCCCCTCTCGAACACCTCCAGGGAGGGTGACTCCACCACCTCCCTGGGCAGCCCATTCCAATGATGAATGACTATCTCTGTGAAGAACTTTCTCCTCACCTTGAGCCTAAACTTCCCCTGGTGCAGCTTGAGACTGTGTCCTCTTGTTCTGGTGCTGGTTGCTAGAGAGAAGAGACCAACCCCTTCCTGGCTACAGCCACCTTTCAGGTAGTTGTAGAGAGCAATGAGGTCACCCCTGAGCCTCCTCTTCTCCAGGCTAAACGACCCCAGCTCCCTCAGCCTCTCCTCACAGGGCTGTGCTCCAGACCTCTCCCCAGCCTTGTTGCCCTTCTCTGGACACGTTCAAGTGTCTCGATGTCCTTCCTAAACTGAGGGGCCCAGAACTGGACACTAGATGTAGAAACCGCAAGAAGAGAGATCCTCAGATCTACTACAAACTGAAAAGACGACTTTCCCAGGACTACAGCAGCAAAACTTCTTTCTCTTTTTTATTTTTTTTTTCCCTAGTCACATTCTCATGTCTGGGAAGCCATACCTAGAAAGAGACCAAAAATACATGTGACGTATTTGATGACGCATTCTTAGTATCCCATGCTGTCTGATGCTTCTTGTTGTTGTTCTGTTTTTCAAAATCCCATCTCCCTCAGGGCTAGTTAGAAAATTATCATGACTTTTCTTTTGGTTTTGGGGTTGGGTGGGTTTTGTTTTTTTTGGTGCTTCTTTTTTTGTTTGTTTGTTTTTCTTTTAATTTTATTTTAGAAAAGGTTGTAAATAGGCTGGTTCCAAATTTCAGCACAGTTATCCTTGCACAAAGCCTATCTCAGCAATTCACAAGAGTGTTGTATGTCTTGGTTTTGGCTGTAAGCCAAAAAGACTCTGTCAGTTCTGAGGATAATCTGGGAAGTCAAATGACAGCGTAACAACAAACATTCTGCTTCTTCTGTGTGCAGTAGTTTCTCAGAAAGATAAATCACACAGCCCCAACATGGTGGGGGCTGTAAGGAACCTCTGCGCATCATCCAGTCCAAGCCTCCTGCTAATGCAGGGTCACAGAGCAGGTTGTCCAGGATCACAATGATCAGGCGTGTTTGGAATCTCTCCAAAGAAGGAGAATCCACAACCTCTCTGCGAAGCCTCCTCCAGGGCTCCCTCACCCTCACACCAAAGAATTTTATCCTCATCTTTAGGTGGAACCTCCTGGGTTCAGTTTGTGCCCATTGCCCCTTGTCCTGGCGCTGGGCACCACGGAAAAAAACCCAGCTCCATCCTCTTGACACCTGCCTGTCAGCTCTTGCTGAGCATTGAGAAGATCCCCTCTCAGGCTGCTCTTCTCCAGGCTAAACAGACCCAGGTCTCTCAGTCTTTCCTCCTCAAAGAGATGCTTCTGTCCCCTCAGCATCTGCTGGACTCTCTCTAGTAGTTCCCTGTCTCTTTCTTACTGGGGAGCCCAGAACTGGACCAAGTAGTCTGGATGTGGAGGACTAGTTGAAAGTACAGCCCCAAAGTGGTCTCTGTGCAGAAATAGGAGCTTCAATTTCCTATTCTGAGAGCACTGCACAAAATACTTGTCCATGTAGATTTGTATAGGTGCCTGGATTTACAGCACAGTCCCTTGGCAATTTTCTCTTGTTGTTTGGAGGAAAAGGACAGTGCTCTATTTATTATGGAACACTATATTTAAAATAACTTGAAAATGCACTTGAACTTGAGGCTCACCTGCTGACATTTAGGGTGAGAAGAAACAGCCTCATGTTCGTAGATTCTTAGAATGGTTTAGGTTGGAAGGGACCTTAAAGATCATCTAGTTTCAACACCCCTGCCATGGGCAAAGACACCCTCCACTAGACCAGGTTGCTCAAGGCCTCATCCATCCTGGCCCTGAACACCTCAAGGCTTGGAGCCTTCACAGCCTCTGTGAGCAATCTGTTCCGGTGTTTCTACCACCCTTACTGTAAAGAATTTCTTCCTAATATCCATCTAAATCTACCCTCTTCCACCTCAAAGCCTTTGCCCTTCATCCTATCACTACAAGCCCTTGTAAAAAGCCCCTCCCCAGCTTTCCTGCAGGTCCCTCCAGGTACTGGAAGGCTGATCTAAGGCCACCCCAGAGCCTTCCCTTCTCCAGGTTGAACAGCCCAAACTCTGTCAGCCTGCCCCATATGAGAGGTGCTCCAGCTCTCTGATCTCTTAGCCCTCCTCTGGACCTGTTCCTGAACCAGGAAGGTTTACATTGGATAGTAGGAAAAATTTCTTATCTGAATGGGGTTGTCAAGCCCTGGAACAGGCTGCCCGGGGAATCATTGTCTCTAGAACATCTCTACTTAGACATGGTGCTCAGAAATATAATTTAGTGATACACTTGGCAGGGTTATGTTTAAGGTTAGACTCAATGATCTTTTCCAATCCTAATGACTCTATGATCTCTGAAGAGAAGTCACCATGGAACATGTCTCTGCAAAAGAAAAACTGCCAGCAGTCAGTTCAGCAAAGTGGGGTGTTAGTTTTTTGAGGGAACACTATGGTAGTCATAGACTTTGTGGAAGCCATTTCTTCTCATGCTCTCCCAGATTAAATTGTATTTCACTAAGAATTAAGAACAACTCCACTCTAATTAATGGAAATAGAACAGGCCAGGCAGAAAGAGACCTGGGGGTACTGGTCGATAGGAGGCTGAACATGAGCCAGGAGTGTGCCCAGCTGCCAAGAAGGCCAATGGCATCCTGGCCTGTATCAGGAATAGTGTGGCCAGCAGGAGCAGGGAAGTCATTCTGCCCCTGTACACAGCACTGGTTAGGACACACCTTGAGTACTGTGTCTAGTTTTGGGCCCCTCAGTTTAGGAAAGATGTTAAGTTGCTGGAATGTGTCCAGAGAAGGGCAATTAAGCTGGGGAGGGGTTTGGAGCACAAGCCCTATGAGGAGAGGCTGAGGGAGCTGGGCTTGCTTAGCCTGGAGAAGAGGATGCTCAGGGGAGACCTTATTGCTCTCTACAACTACCTGAAGGGAGGTTGTAGACAGGTGGGGGTTGGTCTTTTCTCCCAGGCAAGCAGCACCAGAACAAGAGGACACAGTCTCAAGCTGCACCAGGGGAGGTTTAGGCTGGATGTTAAGAAGAAGTTCTTCCCAGAAAGAGTGATTGGCCATGGGAATGGGCTGTCCAGGGAGGTGGTGGAGTCACCATCACTGGAGGTGTTTAGGAAGAGACTGGATGGGGCTTTTGGTACCCTGGTTTAGTTGATTGGATGGTGTTGGATGATAGGTTGGACTCGATGATCTCGAAGGTCTTTTCCAACCTTGTTAATGCTATTCTATTCTATTCTATTCTATTCTATTCTATTCTATTCTATTCTATAAACAGTGCAAATGTAGCAAGAGAGGAAAGAGAATTAAACCCAGAGCTGACTTGTCAGTGATCTTGTAAGAGTAATCCCTCACAAGGAGATGTGGAGAAAGAATACATCCCTCACCTCACTAGCTAGGAAGTGGGAAAGATGCCAGGCAATGTTATTGTTACATGGTGCTACTCAAAGTATAGCCTGTTCAAGAAATATTGCATTTAGGGGCAGAACAACCCCACAGATCAGCACAGGTTGGAGGCTGAGCAACTGTTGGAGAGCAGCACTGGAGAAAAGCACCTGGTCCTGGTGGCCAACAGGATGACTATGTGCCAACAATGTGCCCTTGTGGCCAAAGGCTGTGGCATCCTGGTGTGCATCAAAAAGAGTGTGACCAGGAGGTCAAGGGAGGTTCTTCTTCCCTTCTACTCTGCCCTGGTGAGTAGAGTGTGTGTCTTTCACTTACACTGCTAGTTTCATAGAATCACAGAATTAGAGAACCACTTTGGCTGGAAAGGACCTCTAAAGTCATCAAGTCCAACCATTCTCTAACTCTACCAAGTCTGGTGCTAAACCGTGTCCCTCGGCACCACATCTCTGTGTCTGTTAAACACCTCCAGGGATGCAGATTCAGCCACCTCCCTGGGGAGCCTGTGCCCGTCCTTGAGAACCCTTTCAATCAAGAAGTTCATTCTAATATCAACTTAAACCTCCCCTGTGCAACTGGAAATCATTTCCTCTCATCCTATCACTTACTACTTGAGAGAAGAGACCAACCCCCACCTGTCTCCAACCTCCTTTTCAGGGAGTTGCATAGAGTAACAAGGCTCAACCTCCTCTTCTCCAGACTATGAAATCCCAGTTCTCTCAGCTGCTCCTCACAAGACCTGTTCTCCAGACCCTTCACTATCTTCCTGGTCCTTCTCTGGACCCTCTCCAGCACCTTCATGTCTTTCTTGTAGTGAGGGCCCAAAACTGAACCCAGTACTCAGGATGTGGCACCACCAGTGCAAAGTCCAGGGAGACAATCTCTTCCCTGGTCCTGGTGGCCACATTGGTGATCCAAGACAGGATACTGTTACCCTTCTTAGCCAACAGAGTATAGACTTTCCTAGAAACTGTTAATTCCTCCTTCATGTTCTTAGCACTGGAAGAGAAAAAAAAAGGCAGAAAAAGCAGCTTATCCAAAGGAAGCACATGACTTTAAACTGGTTTTTTTTTTTCTTTGCTCTTGAAATGTTTGAGTTTTTAGCATTTTAAGGGAAACCTACTTATATTTGCCTTATAAAAGTCTACCCTGAGAACTTGCTCAAAGGAGATGGGATTTGAAATAAGACACTTTAGAGAGAGACTAGGTCATGTTTTCTTAGCCAGGCAACTTCTATATTATTCTAAGGACATAGCCCTCAAAATATTTATTATTGTAGCAACAGTATGCTATTATATAAAGTAATAGTAATCTATAGCAAAAATAGCTCTACAGCTAAGGGAATGGAAACACAGGCATATAGACGGTGTTAAACCTGCTGTCAGATGATGAGAGTCATGCAGGCATTCCCTCATCTCTATGTGTGACCTAAGGAAGGCAGGCTTTTTCATTATTCTTAAGTAGATCCACACAAAAAAAAAAGTGAAATTACAAACCTAATCCATCCCGAGCAGTTTTGCTTTAATAATCCAAGCAGAGGTCCAGAACCATCTTTGACTGAATAAAGATGAATAATAGCCATCAGACTTTTTTTTTCCCCCCCTTTCTTTCTTTCTTTCCAGACAACTGAACAGACTAGCAGCTCAACAATCTGGAAATTATTAAACATATAAATAACACCACCCCCCCTTTGGGATGGCAAAAATATTAAAAACAATGGAGAATCATTTGAACTAAATCATCTGCTGTCCTATGTTGTGGGATCTGCGAGATGTGGCAATAACAGATGATATGAAAACACAACGTTCTTAGAAGAAGCCTACATTTGGAATTGATTTGTTAAGCTGTGAATTTTGTACTTTCAAAAGCAACAGTACCGTGATTGCAAGTGTGCATTAAAAACTATGCTGGTAGTAGTAAGATGGAGGCAATGCTTTCTGTCTTCTGGAGGCCGTTATTGTTTCCATATGGGGCATTCCTTTTCACGGTATTGATGATCTACTGTAATTCTGATTGCTGCTGAGGTAACCGTGCCTCCTTTAATTTGTTGTATTGCAGGTATCCTAATGACAGGCACTTTGAAACAGGAAAGATTTGATCCCATCAATACTGTTTATCATACATTGCCGTCCTTCAGTATAAAATAAGAGAGGGGCTTGTAGTACTCCAAGGAAATGAGAGCTGCTTCAAACTTTGCATATCGTTTAGTTCCATTGTTATAAAAGACTAAGAGCAGGCTGAAGCACAAGAAAGCAACTAATCCTTGCATTACTCACAATGGCAAACGCTGCTGACACTGAATGAGATGGAGCTGAGGCTGCTGAGTGGAGTAGTTGCCCTTCATTGGGGTACACATTAGGAGTAGTTAAATCCTTATTCAATGCAACTGCTGAAGCAATAGGGAGCCACCGCCCAGAACACTGGCCACATGCATGGCTGGTCAGATGCTAAGCTGTGTGGGTGGAGGGATTTCTCTGGGAGCTGAACACAAACATGAGGGTTGGGCATTGCTGGAGTAGAGCTGTGCATGCGCTCAGAAGAGAAACAAACAGCGCAAATGCCACGGAAACAACAGCGATGTCACAGAATCGTAGAATCATTTCAGTTGGAAAAAATCTTTACATAGGATCATCAACTTCAACCATTCTTTAACTCTAGTCCCTCAGCTCCACAGCGATGTCACAGAATCGTAGAATCATTTCAGTTGGAAAAAATCTTTACACAGGATCATCAACTTCAACCATTCTCTAACTCTAGTCCCTCAGCTCCACATCTCTGTCTTTTATACACCTCCAGGGATGGGGGTTCAACCACCTCCCTAACAACCCTGTTCCAGTGTTTGACAATCCTTAGAGTGAAGAAGTTTCTTTTAAGGTCCAACTTAAACCTCCCCTGGTGCCACTTGGGGCCATTTCCTCTCCTCCTATCACTTGTTACTAAGAGAAGAGACCAATACCCACCTATCTCCAATATTTCAGGGAGTTGTAGAGAGCCAGAGTGTCTCCCCTCAGCCCCTTGTTAAGAAAAAAAGCCTTTGACATGTAACTATAGATTCAGATTAAATGGTTTAGTGACTTTCATCAGCTACACTATGTTTGAAACCACTACATCACAAATGAAAGAGAAAAGCCAGTATTTACTGTTTATGTGTGTATATATTTACCACTATGTGTGATAAATGTAGTAAAGATTAAACTTAAGAGAATTTCTTCAGCCATGGATTCTCTTCAACAGGATGTGTAAAATGGCATTTGCAAAATCATCTTACTTGTACTTTTTTGTTGCTGACAGCATAAGCTTCAGGGCCTCCTGCCCTAAAACACCATGAGAAAAAGACAAATCACTCCACAGGCAGAGTTTAAACAATACCTTGTTGTGGTAGTTGCACTAAAATTTGCACCATCACATCTTTTATTTACCAATTATATTAAGTGTAGGTTTGTGTGCAGAAGAGTTGGTCATGACTTCTGTATTAGTAAGAGAGAGATTTAGAGGTGGAGCTTTTCAATCAGCCTCATGTTACCATTCTGGTTGCATATTACTGTTAAGTACTGCAATTATTTCTATAACAAGAACAGAAAGTTCTGAACCCAAACCAGGCAGCTTGGATGCCTGAGTACATGTGTAGAACTCAATGATCTTGAATGTCTTTCCCAACCAAAATGACTCTATGATTCTCTGTACAACCATAAGAAAGAGATAGTCTTTGCCACAGCTATCCTACAAAGAATAGGAGGAAGAGAATTAAAGAGGTTTCCCATGGTACGCCATGTTCTAATTTAGAGTCCCCTAACCTACAAATCAGAGAGGAGATTTTGTGTACAGTTGTGCAAAGTTTGGCTTCCCAATATAAAACATTCAGTTCTGTCAAGGGTCAGGGCTGGCCTGCCCCCTAGAGAAGTGCCAAAAGCTCTCTGTAAATACTGCTTCCCAAAGGGAAGAGGAAGGGAATAAGGGAGAGACACTGATGGGTTGGGAAACCAAACCATCTGGGATGGAAATAAGAACAATAAAATGAAATGGATGCAAAACAATATCAAACCCAAACCCTGATGGCAATGATGTCACCACTAATGATGTGGGCAGGAACTGGGGAAGTCCCAAACTGGACTCAGCAGCACATGGGAACCACATTCAACAGCTGGATTCTTGGACTGGATTTAGGAACTCATGGACTGGGAGCAAAGGCAGAACACAGAGAGTCCTCATGGGATACCAACCAGTGAAGACGAGAACTTGAGCCTGGTGAGCCTTCAGCTTTATTCTGAAGATGCCATCCATGGGATGGAATCCCTTGCTGGTCAGTTTAAGGTCACCTGTCTTGTCTCCTCCTCCCCACAGCTGCAACCTTTTCCTGCCTGTACCCCAAGGTGGCACAAAAAATGTATCATTGCCCTTGGTTTGCAACCCAACTCTTGGTACTAGCTCTCCTCACCAGTGTTGTTACTTCTGTCAGCAGTCACCGTTCTGTGCAAACCTGCCTGAGCTGCAGAAAGCACTGGCCCTGAGCAGAGGCTGAGCTGGGCAGTCACACCACTGAGCAGAATCAGTGCTGGTCTGGCTCACACCAGGCCAGGTGTTAAGCAAAAAACATAAAGGAGGGGCTCCAACAGGGCTGAACAGGATACCAGCACTCCTTCCTTGCACTACAGCCAGCAATGGCCTCACTTTCACTACTTAAAAGGAAGGGCTTGTTATTGGGGTCAAGAAACAATTCATATTTACCCTCTGGTAGAAAGTGAAAACTCTTGGGATGCTTGTAATACCTGTCTTCTTTCAAAACTAAATGTCCTGCTTGTGACTCTAGGACAACAGAGTCTCCTAGCACCTTTGCAGCACAAAAGATGATGCCAGTCTCCTAGCTGTATGAGTGCTTGTATGTAAAACAGGCCAAGAACCATCTCTGAAACTCACTAGTATGACATGACACACATCTCCAGTGCTAAGCTCTCCCATCCCCTAAAAGTGAGTAGCCACTTCTAGACTGCCCAACACATCTCCTTCAGGCCACCATGAAACCACAGGGCCTCATTGGGATTGCAGCTTCAGGAATGGTCCCAGCATACAATTACTTTACTGCCATAGACAGGAGGGAGACCAGTGAACATTTTGAGTGTTGATGCTTTAGATTGCCCAGGTTTTGTTTCAGGAGGAATAATGGTCAGCTTGTGTCACAGCCCTTACTAACAATCTCACAGTACCAAGCACTGCAGGACACGGCTTGTGCTTGTGAACTGGCTGTTTAGTTTAGTAGTATATAAACACAGACTCAAGTCTTCTGCATGCAAAAGGGTTATTGTGGGTTCAAGGGCAGACTGGACAAGTATTTGGAAGATAGGTCTCCTGAGAGCTGCTAAATAGCCAAACCACATGAGCTACAGAAAATCCCCTGAGCTGAAAACAACCAGAGGTTAGGGGAACAGTCAGGAGATGTGTCATATATGCTTGCCCCATTCTCACTCTTTCCTGGGAATCAACTCAACAGCCAGTCTTAGAAAACAGATAGATGGACCTTTGGTCTACACCAGTAAAGACGGAATCATAGAATCAGTAAGGTTGGCAAATACCTCTAAGATCATCAAGTCCAACCATCAACCCACCACTACAATGACCACTAACCCATGTCCTGAACAGTGACATCTGACTCCACCACTTCCCTGGGCAGCTTGTTCCAATATTGTCATGCTCTCAGGAATCACAAAAGCCACGAGCACAGCACTGAGCTCAGCTGCTGAAGACTTTCTCTTTGTACCTGTATGTATGTTTGTACATGTGTGTTTGCTATCTTTTCCTAAGACCTCCTCCTCCTCACTGAGGCTACCATGAAATGGCAGAAGAACCATGCTGTCACTGCAGCTCCAGCAGTGATCTCAAAGGAAGATGACAAGAGCAAGGAACTTTACTCAGCTACAGTCAGATGTCCAGATTTCAAGCCTGAATTTCCTATACATTGATTAGGTAGAGGGTATGTCAAGGTGTTTCACTTGTTTGTGGCAAAAGCTTTCTTTTTCAAGTTTCCTGATAGAATAACTTTGAGGTTAAGAAAAGACAGGGAATAAAATGTTTTGGTAACACTGGAGAACATGATGTGAAAGTGGAGAGTGAGAAAGAGTGAGGATCCACTCGAAAAATTTCCACACTGCTTTAGCAGTTTTATTTACTTGTGTCAGTCTTTCCCTAAACCAGTATCCAAGAACTGGCTGTTTAATAACACATGATATTAGGAAAACTTTCTTCACTGAAAGTGTGGTTAAGCATTGGGACAGACTGGCTGGGGAAGTAGTGGAATCACAGCCCCTGGAAGTGTTCAAAAATATGTAGATATGGTGCTGAGGGACATAGTTTAGTGGTGGACACAGCAGTGCTGGGTTAACAGTTAGACTTGATGATCTTGGAGGTCTTTTCCAGCCTTAATGATTCTATGATTAGTGCACCTTTACCACTTTGACACCACACAGTTTTCAGGGATCCTTTCTTGCTGAGTGGGATACTCTTTAGTCTGCAGAAAAGGAGGCTGAGGGGAGCTCTTGCTCACTACAGCTCCCTAAAAGGTGGTTGGAGCCAGGTGGAGGTTGGTCTTTTCTCCCAAGGAACAAGTGATAGGAGGAGAGGAAATGGCCTCAAGTTGTACTAGGGGAAGTTTAAGTTGGATGTTAGAAGAAACTTCTTGACTGAAGGGAGGTGGTTGAATTCCCATCCCTGTATGTGTTCCCAAGAGGCAGAGATGTGATGCTGAGGGTTGTGGTTTAGTGTTGAGTTGACACTATTTGGTTAAGAGTTGGACTCAATAATCTTAAAGTCTTTTCCAACTGAAATGCTTCTATGATGCCATGAATCTCAGCGAAAAGAACAGCAGTCCTCCTAGGCCCCTGATGGTTTCTTCTACCTGTAACATCAGTAGAATGAAGCGGACCTTTGGGGAGACCATGTCAGTGGCAGTGCCTCCCTGTGACTCTTCATGTGAAGGGGCAGCATGGATGAGCATGGTGCGTGACCTGCCCTGCCCTTCCCGTCCCTTCTCTGCCCTGATCTGCCCAGCCCTGTCCCTCCCAGCCCTGACCTGCTCTGCCCTACCTAGCCCAACCCTACTCTGCTTTGTCCCGCCCTGTGCTGTACAGCTCCACTTTGCTCTGCCCAGCCCTGCCCTGTCCTTCCCGGCCGGAGTAAGCCGAGCCCGCGGCGCCGGCACACCATGGGCCTGACCTTCCCCTTTTGCCCCCTGTCCCGCTCTGGGAGGTGGCTGGGCCCGGAGCCACCAACCCGTGTCAGCCCGAGGTCGACCCGCCCTCCTCCCGGACTGCCTGGCCGTCCGCAGCCCCGGGCAGGGAAGCGCCGCAGAGAGGCTCACCCCGTGCCCCTGTCTCATAAAGCCACTGGCCCCCACGAGGAGGCTGGTATCGGATCCAGCTGGGAGCAGCCAGCCCACGACTTGCTGCAGGCAGTTTATTTTCCTCCACTCTGCAGTTCTGACAAAGAAGGAGGCAGCCGTCTTCCCAAATCTGTCGCTGAGTTTTGCTGGAGTTTGAGCTGCGGTGCCAAGCCACATGAGTTTTTTTCAGGATGTGCTTTTATAGCCTGAAAGTTCCTGGTTAATCTTCCCTTTGCCCTGCTGGAAGCCTTTTGCTCGAAATGGAGCTCCTCTGGACTTAAAAGCAGACCTTGAATGCACAGGAGCGAGGCCATGGGCTGCCTTTTTGCAGACAGCCCTGTGGCCACCATGTTCTTTCTGCAGGCGTGGTGTACATTCACCTGCAGACAAAATAAAGTGCACATCTGATAACACATGTACTATCAATTTTTCTAATTCACAGAATCACACAAGTCCAGCATTGGGGTGGGGATTGGAAAGGACCTCTGGAGGTCGTCCAGTCCAACCCCCCTGTTAATGCAGGGTCACCCACAGCAGGTTGCCCAGGGTCACAATGTCCAGGTGGGCTTGGAATCTCTCTAGAGAAGGAGACTCCACAAGCTCTCTGGACAGCCTGCTCCAGGCTCTGGCACCCTCAAAGTAAAGAAATTTCCCCTTGTATTCAAGTGGAACTTCCTGGGTTTCTGTTTGTGCCCATTGCCCCTCGTTGTATTACTGGGCACCACTGCAAAGGCATCTACTCTTTAGATATTAATAAGTATGGCCAGGAAGCTATTTATGAACCGCAATTAAAGAGAAAACTGAGGTTTTGTGGGACAATTTGAAGACAGCTTTGCTCTTCAAGGCACCACTAATCTTTATATGATATAAATCAGAGAATCATAGGGTGGTTTGGGTTGGAAGGGTGCCAATGAGCTGGATGTCTTGCTCCCCCTGTACGGTCCCATCACTCTTCTGCTGCGGCAACTGATGCTCATCACACTCAATTTCACAACAGAGGTGACAAATTGTTCCCTGAAGAGCCAACATGAATGACACTCTCCATGAGGTTGCACCAATAAGACAAGGACAGAAATAAAAATGTTTAAGAAACAGCTGTGTTCTGAAGGGGTTGTAATTATACCAATAAAGCTGAGAGAGTACCTTAACACCATGACTGTGATGTGTTTTCACTTTCATTATGCTGTACTTTTAATAATCCACGCAATGTGCCTTGAGTGTTTGAAGCAGGGAAAAAAAAGCTTATGATCATTGCAAGCTTTGTCTGTAGACAAGGCAGTAAGGCAGCTTTTGCGTCATAGGTTACTGCACAAGATCTACACCCTAAGCAAGCACCTGCTCCCTGCTGTGTGAGTGTCCACAGACTGACTGCAGACCCGCAGACTTGGATACTTCAGCATGAATGTAAACCCCTGGCAAGGGTCAGGGCTGGGCTGTCCCCTAGACAAGTGCCAGAGGCTCTCTGTGAACCCTTCTGCTTTCCAAAGGGAAGGGGAAAGGAATAAGAGAGAGAGACTGGTTGTTTGGGAAAGAAACTAAACTGGGATGTAAATATAAACAATAAAATAAAATAGATACAAACCAATATGTAATCCAACCTCTGATGGCAATGATGTCGCTGTCACCACTGATGCTGTGGGCAAGCGCTGGGGAAGTCTCAGACTCAACTCAGCAGCAGATGGGAACCAAGTTCCGCAGCTGGATTCTGGGACTGGATTCAGGAACTCGTGGATTGGGATTGAAGGGAAAATGGATAGAATCCCTCTTGGACAGTGGCCATCAAAGAAAAGGTTTGACCCTGGTGACCCCTCAGCTTTATTCTGAAGATGCCATCCATGGGATGGAATCCCTTACTGGTCACTTTAAGATCACCTGTCTTGTCCCCTCATTCCAGCAGCTGCAGCCTTTTCCTTCCTGCTCCCCAAGGTGGCACACAAGATGTAGCAGTGTCCTGGATCTACAGCCTAACCCTTGGTGCTAGCTCTCCCTATCAGTGTTGTTACTGCTAGCAGCAGACACTCTTTGTGCAAACCTGCCTGAGCTGCAGAAAGCGCTGCCCCTGAGCAGAGGCTGAGCTGGGCAGTCACATCACTGAGCAGAATCAGTGTTGGTCTGGCTCATACCAGGACAGTCCCTGAGAAATAAGGCACATTTTTGAAGTGCATACCTCCTGTTACTTGACAGATGTAAAAATCAGGCTTTTAACCATGTAGGTCACTGAATCTGAATCTGCTGCTCAGGATCAGAGTTTTGAACATACTCAGGTATGTAAAGATGCAGACAGATGACTTGTGGGTTTTTTCCATAGGACTGTCAAAATCTAATAGTTTCCCCAAAAAATGTAATTGTGCATCAGATTCACATGCAGAATAGAATAGAATAGAATAGAATAGAATTAACCAGGTTAGAAAAGACCTTTGAGATCATCAAGTCCAACCCATCACTATCTAATCAACTAAACCATGGCACCAAGTGCCTCATCCAGTCTCTTAAACACCTCCAGTGATGGTGACTCTACCACCTCCCTGGGCAGCACATTCCAATGGCCAATCCCTCTTTCTATGAAGAACTTCTTCCTAACATCCAGCCTAAACCTCCCCTGATGCAGTTTGAGACCATGTCCTCTTGTTCTGTGTATGTCCTCTTGTTCTGTATATGTGTAGTTCAATTCTGTACAATCAGTGGATAGAGCAAGGATTCTCTGGAGCAGTTTGTTCCCACATCCCAGGTAGATTACAAAGTCCTGAATACCAGTGTAGCAACTGTCTTCTTATCAGGTGCAGTATCACTCCAGCTTTCATCTGAGATGGCATTTGCTGTTTCCTTTTCAAACTACAGCTCTCTCATCTCATGTGTGCCTTATCATAAGACCCACAAAATGGCAGGTTAGAAGGAACCCCGAGGAACATCTGGTCCTACATTTCTAGGTAATAGTATAATATAGATAAGTTAGAATCATCTAGTTCCAACATGCAACCTCTACCCTAATCAGGCTGAAGCCTCTTAAACACCTGACCAATGTAGCCCCAACCTCTCAAGGTGAATCTTAAAACTGACCAATGTAGGGGAATCCAGTGCTTCCCTTGGAAGATTATTCCTTTGCTTTTGCTCCTTCTAAAGCAAGCAAGAAAGATAGAAAATACACCCATTTATCCTTTTGAAGGCTTTCAATGGTCAATTCAGTCAAAGCTAACAACCATGAAGATCCAGCCAATAGGAAAAACTTGACAGGGGGAATTTAATGGAATTTAAATAAGTTAATGTTTATCTTTCAATTTATACGCTTTTCTTTGGCAGCTAACCTCAACCTACACAAGTTAGAACATTTTAGCCAAATTATGTTTTCAGTTGGCAAGGATTTGCCATTTTTAGAGACGGTTCTGCCAGCTGAGATAATTTGGATGAGCTGGTGCAGAAGTTTACATTAGCAATTGGCAACTTTCTCCCCAACTGTTTTCTTTGGAACAATGAACAGGAACAGGAGAAGATTGGCCTTTTTTTTTTCCCCCCACTGTGATTTATATGTGAAATTTCTATGGCATGGAAAAGCCACAGAAAGGTCGTGAAATTTCAAAATGAAGCCAATCACGTATTGTAAGATATTTTACAAGTGATAACGTGAACCACACATTGCTGGAAGGTGTCCAGAGAAGGACAACGAAGTTGGTGAGGGGTTTGGAACACAAGCCCTATGAGGAGAGGCTGAGGGAGCAGGGGTTGCTTAGCCTGGAGAAGAGGAGACTCAGGGGTGACCTTATTGCTCTCTACAACTACCTGAAGGGAGGTTGTAGCCAGGCAGAGGTTGGTCTCTTCTCCCAGGCAGGCAGCACCAGAACAAGAGGACACAGTCTCAGGCTGCACCAGGGCAGGTTGAGGCTGGATGTTAGGACGAAGTTCTATACAGAGAGAGTGATTGCCCATTGGAATGGGCTGCCCGTGGAGGTGGTGGAGTCACCTTCATTGGAGGTGTTCACTAGGAGACTTGATGGGGTGCTTGGCTGCATGGTTTAGTTGTTTAGGTGGGTTGGATTGGTTGATGGGTTGGACGCGATGATCTTGAAGGTCTCTTTCAACCTGGTGTATTATTGTATTGTATTGTATTGTATTGTATTGTATTGTATTGCATTGCATTGCATTGCATTGCATTGCATTGTATTGTATTGTATTGTATTGTATAAACATCAAGAGGGTTTTAAAAGTATGTTTCTTGACTGTGATCTTAGGGAACATTTGCAGGCAAACTGGGGGACTAGAATAGGAATTTCTTTGCCTTCTCCCGGATAGCCCAATTGTTTGTTGTATTGAAAATGGACAGTAGAACATATGCTGCCTTTTTTGGTGGGTAAAGAGTCAGAAATGGGTCTTGCCCAGTTGTCTCTAATTAAATCTTTTCCCTCGATCTCTTTCAGACACCCCATGCTTTCTTAGGCAATCTTCTGCAGACGTGGACCTGGACCTTCTGTCTTTGTTACCTAGCCTCCCACACGCTGGTGAGATTCCAGCTGATCCTCACCCACTCAATGCTAAACCTGTTGGTCAACAGTTGTTGAGTAACAGTAGCTCTTTCTGTACCTGCAGGCACTGTATGGCAAGTCTTAGATCCCTCCCATCAGAATCTGGGAAGCAGTAGCTCATGCATTCTGTGTGCTGGTCCCATAAATCCCCAAAGACACTGAAATTCAACAGCCAAAAACTAAGAAACAAATATAAATGAGCCTTATTAGTCAGAGGGACATACAGCAGTGTCTTTGTTTTCAAAGGGAGAGAAAACAGCTTGCTAGACATTTAGCCTGAATTCTTATTAAAGCTTTGTGAAATCATGGAATCATAGACTGGTTTGAGCTGGAAGGGACCTTGAAGATTTTCTGGTACCAAGCCCCTGCCATGGGCAGGACACCTTCTACTAAACCAGGCAGCTCAAGGCCCCATCCAACCTGACCCTGAACACCTTAAAGGAGGTGTTTCAGTGTTTCACCCTCCTCACCGAGTCTAAATCTCCCCTCTTCCATATTCAATCCATTCCCCCTTGTCCTGTCACTTCAAGTCCTTCTAAACAGTCCATCCTGAGCTTTCTTGTAGGCCCCTTTCAGGTACCAGAAGGCTGCTCTAAGGTCTCACAGCCTGTCCCCATAGGGTAGGTGCTCCAGCCATCTGATCATCAGAAGACAGCCAAGTTGTAGTACTTGTGAAGAGATTGTGATAGAAGAGTCTTCAGTGACTTACTCAGCCACAGAAGGACTCCCTGAAAAGTGTGTCAAATGGAAAGGCAGGATGAAGAGCAGGAAAAACGTGCCCATTTCTCCATCTGCTGAAAGAATGAGCTGGGGAAGCTCTAAGACCTCTTGCTCTGTCCTGTCCAAAAGTGGGCAAGCAGAACAGAGCGTGGAGGAAAGCTGTACATCTTTCAGATATTCACAGCAATGTTCCTGGAAGCACAGGGAAGGATTATCATTCCCAGGATGCAGAGATACTGAGGAAAGCAAAGATAAATAGGGTAAGATAAAGGTATGAAGTTGATATGCATAAGTGCTTTCAAATCTAGTAGTGAATTTAAGTGAATGAAATTCACAAAGGAAAGCACTTTCTTTATGAGTTAGTATGTCTATATAGTGGTTGAACACAAATTTGATTCTGTGCATTGACAGCACAGGTTTAGCTGATCCCTTTTCTCTCTCCTGTATGTCCCACAGATGATGTGTCCCTCCTAGAAGTGATATGGATGCACCCAAGCTCTCTGTGCCTGTCCTAGCCCCAGATCTGGAAGACGAAAAGTGCATGAAGTATTGACACTGACTGAGCATGAGCCAGTACAGATCCAGATGCAGTTTAACTCTGTTATTTTGGCATAATGCCCAAGTGCCCTGAGGCACCAGAGCTTTGAACAGCTTAGTGGTACCATAGCAAACAGCAGGTGTCTGTCTCCTCAGCAAAAATAAAGCAATTTTGCTTTTGTCTGTCAAGAAATTGCTACAAAGATACTAACTTGACTGAGCGAGTCCAGAGGAAGGCCACAAGGATGATCAAAGGGCTGGAACACCTCTGCTATGAGGATAGGCTGAGGAAGCTGGGGTTGTTCAGCCTGCAGAGGAGGAGACTCTGGGAGGACTTTAGAGCTGCCTTCCAATACCTGAAGGGAGTCTATGGGAAAGCTGGAGAAAAGCTTTTTGTAAAGGTGTCTAACAACTGGACTAGGGGAACTGGTTTTAAGCTGAGGCAGAGTACATTTAGACTGGATCTTTGGAAAAAGTTCTTCAATATGAGTATGGAAAGACTCTGGCATAGGCTGCCCAAAAAGACTGTGTATGACCCCTCCCTGGAGGTGTTTAAGGCCAGATTGCATGAGGGCCTGAGCAATCAAGTCTAGCTGAATTGTGTCTCTGCCATTAGCAGAGGGGGTTGGAGTAGATAGTCTCCGAGGTCCTTTCCAACCTAAGCCATTCTATGACCCTGTTTCTGTGTCTAAAACCACCCTTTGCTGTCACACAAAGCTTTTCAGTAAGTTGCCATACTCTATCTGGAATCAAGTATGATTCTTCTTTTCTCATCCCTGTTGTTTGAAAAAGAACTTCACAGAGCCTATGATTAGAAATGTAGATAAATATTCTAGCTCTTACTCTCTTAGTTATATATTTAGAAATAGCCCTTTGCCAAGCTTCTGTTCCTCCCATAAGATGGATCCTTTATTGTCTGCATCATTCCAACAGGCCTTTTCTCTCTCCATTCCAGTTCAGAATACACTTCTCTGAATACACATGACTAGAACTATGTAAAATATTCTACCCTATTTCATACCAATGCCTTGTATAGTACAGAAGGCTGCAATGCTTCCTTGTATTCAGTGAAAATGGTGGAGTCTGCACTTGTTTTTTCTCTTTTCTACACCCACATCACACTGGCAAGGTCCCTGCCATCCTTTGGCTGACTGCTAATCTCGTGTCCTGTCCCTCTCTTTTGCCTTCAGATGACAAACACCTGATTTTCAGACAGTGCTGCTGTCAGCAGTCACTAAGTAGATGCCTGTGTGCTTTGTAGTATGCAAACCTGTTGCTGTTGCTTGGTCTTAGGGTCTTATTTTCTATGTAGTAACTTAGTCCTCAGCAGTATCTTCATTTGGCAGTCATCTAGAATCTGGTGAGCACACTCCTTGTTCTTTCTGTCTGTCTGGGTGGCTGGGCGCAAAGACTGGGGGAAAATGGAGTTAAATCCAGTTGGCAGCCCCAGACTGGTTGTGGACACCCCCTCCCTGGAGGAGTTAAGACCAGGTTGGATGAGGCTTTGGGCAACCAATTCTAGTTGGGAGCTGTCCGTGCCCATGGCAGGGGTGTCAAAGTAGATGATCTTTGAGGTCCCTTCCACCCTACCCCATTCTATGGTCCCTCCTTCCAAAACTCTCTGTGATTAGCTATGCTGTCTCCTGTCAGAGGGTGTGTTCTCTGAGCTTCACACCACACATTCCCAAGCCTCTGTTTCTGAACTTGCAGTTTCCTGTTGTGCTTCTTTCTGTGTTCTGGACGGGTCCTTTTACCTTCCCTCTCCTTCTTCCTCTGTTTCCTTACAGTCAACAGCCCAAACTCTGCTTTTACTTTGAATATGGTAATGACATTAATATTGCTACTCTCATTCCTGCTTAGGTACCCTGTCATTACCCACATGATCTTAATTTCTACTGAAAACTAAAGAATTAATTTAGTATAGAGGACATTCTTTTATTCATCCTTAATCATCCTTCTCTTCCCAGTGTGTCCTTATTTCCTTGTTCCTCTCTTGTGAGCTGAAGAAGGCGTCCTTGGCATTGTCCCTACCCATGTCATGGGGGTTTGAACTAGATGACCTTTAAGTCTGTGATTCTATGATTTGGTTTTGTTATGATTCCCTGGTAAAGCTTAATTGGTGTTTCAGTAAATTTATTTCTTTTCTTTTTTTCTTACCCATGAAGATGGAGCCCTCTTCTCTTGTGACACACTTCACAGAATCCCAGCAGGGTTTGTTCTTCAATGTTGGCTGTCCTTTTAGCATCCTGTATGATGTATTTATTCCTTTTAGTGTCACAGAAGCCTGTTAGTTGGAAAAAATCTTTAAGAGCGAGTCCTAGCATTATCTAAATCTATCAAGTCTGGGCTAAACCTTGTCCCTCAGCACCACACCTCCAGGGATGTGGATTCAACCACCTCCCTGGGGACCCTGTTCCAGTCTTTGAGAACCCTTTCAGGGAAGAAGCTTCTTCTAATATCCAACCCAAATCTCCTCTGGTTTAGTAGGTTTGTAAGCCCATTTCTAGCAGTATTTTTCTCCTTTCTTGGAAGTCTGGCTCTGGTTAGCAGTGGCACTTAGACCTCATGTAATTCTGCTTCTACTCAAATCCATAAGCTGCTTTTCCTAGTCAGTCCCACCAGTTTGTACCCAGTTTCTCAGAATTTCAGCCTGTAAAACTGAAAATCTGAGTTAGTGTATCATATAATCCAAAGTGATTTGACCCAATCACTTTGGTCTAGAGTTACTTCCTACAACCAGATTGTTTACAAGCTACTTTTTGCCTTCCAAATTCAAGTTCAGTATGAAATCCCGTTAGCTCATTGTGGTGGGTTGACCCCAGCCAGCAGCTAAGCATTCCACCCACTCAAACGTGTACGGTGTGGGATATCCCCTTGGTCATTTTGGTGACCTGGGCTGGCTGTCTTCCCTCCCAACCTCTTGCCCTCCTCTTGCCCTACTCACCTGGAGGTGCAGAGCAGGAAAAACAAATCCTTGGTGCTGTGTAAGCACTGCTCAGCAATAACCAAAACACTGGTGTGTTACCAGCGTTGATTTAGATGCAAAGACAAAACACCGCACCGTATGGGCTGTTCTGATGAAAGTTAACTCTGTCCTAGCCAGAACTATTATAATCATTAACAGAAATCAACCAGCTGTCACATTCAACAATTGTGATCCCAGCATGCTTCTTGCTGTCAGAATTTTCGTATCCCAGATCTGTCTGTTAACATGATACTCATGGCTTCTGCTTTTGCAGGTTATCTATTCTGTAGGGATGGTGAATAAAAACAGGCACAAGCAAAACTCTTAAGTGCCCCAAATCCTAAGGCAGATGCTAACAATTACTACATGGAGAGTTTTTAATGCCAGTTTCAAGTTCATCTCATTGTGGTGTTGGTCCTTGAATTTTAGACATCCAACCTCATGAAAATTTGTTGGAGCACATTGCAGTCTGTATAGGTGTGGTGGTGAGAGAAAGTTCAGTTCTCCCCCCCCACACAAAGAAACCGCAGCTAACACAGTTGGAGAAGCAAAATACGGATAAAGCTACATTTACAAGCAGGATGAAATGCAGATGAATATATACACAATACACAGTATTTACAATATATACAAAAATATATAGCAAAGAATGTAACACAGAAGACCTTTCCCTCCTCCAGGAAGAAGGGTTCCCCCCAACTATACTCCCTCCTTCCCCTACCTCCCTTTTTTCCCCAAAAAGGGTTAGAAAGACAAAAGGCAATTATTAAGGAGGAAATTCTGTTAGCTCAAAGTGAATGCAAGAATTAGTTTCTTATCTGGTTAGCTCAGTTAGTTCAAGGTCAGCTCCATCCAGCACAGAGGAAAGACAGCAGCTGCTGCTCAGAGAGACTGAAACAGACAGGCTGAACTGACTGAGATTCAAACTGAACTAAAGCTAAAATTTAAAGTTGCATTCTACCAATCTACCAATGAAATTCGTTTAGAATATCTTTGTTTTCATTTTACACCAAAACATTCAGCCAGAGTGTTCCAGTAACTGTCCCTTTCTTAAAGGCACAGCCTAAAACTGTCACAACAGGGCTGTTCTGTTGGACAGCACCTTCTCTGTTTGATTTTTCAACTAGTGTAGGTATACTGGGCTTACGCAGAAACGTGATCACATTTACTGCTGGTTTTCCCTGTCATGTGCCAGAAAGAATGGTCTTTGCAACCTTGTTCTAAGGGCAGAAAGGATATTTACCATCTTTCATTCCCTCAGATCAATATTTAAGTCTCAGACTGCAAGTTTTCAGTATTATTTTGATAGCACGAGAATTCCAGCTTGCTTAAGGCCTCATCCAGCCTGGCCTTGAACACCTCCAGGGAGGGGGCATCCACAACCTCCCTGGGCAATCTGTTCTGGTGTCTCACCACCCTCGCTGTAAAGAGTTTCTTCCTAATCTTCAGTCTAAATCTCTTCCCTTCCAGCTCAAAGTCTTTTTCTCTCATCCCATGACTACAGGGCCTTGTAAAAAATTTATGTGTTTCTCTGCTGTTCAGCCCCTCCACACGCTCCTCATCTGTGTTGGACCAAGAAAATGTGCTGTAGCTTTTCAGTGTGAACCATTACTGGCATAAAGCAATAGCTTTGTAATACTAATATCAGTGAACAAGGAGCCTTATGACACAGTCATTAAATTCCCTTTTTATTTGTACAGTTAAAATCCTTAAGTATTTTTTAATAGCTCACTGAAAATAACATGGAAATCTTCCAGATCTTTCTGGCATCCTTTCTCCATCACATGCACTTACACGTGCACACAGACCTAGTCAGGTTTCAGATATCCTCAGCAGCAAGGGAAGCAAAGAGCAGGGATGCAGATACTGTGGTGTTTAGCATTTTCTGTAATGGAAATAAGATTATATAGACATGGGGGTCCAGAGGGGAAATGCAGATGGGACAATGTTGTCATATGTCTACAGGAAACAAACAAAATCTTAAGACAACTGATAGTTCTGTGCTCTGCTGTCCTTCAGGGAAAACCTTATAGCAGCAGCCTTCCAGTACCTGAAGGGGACCTACAAGAAACCCAGTGAGGGACATTTACAAGGGCTTGTAGTGATAGGATGAGAGGAATGGATTGAAGCTTGAGGAGGGGAGATTTAGACTGGAGATTAAGAAGAAATTCTTTACAATGAGGGTGATGAGGCACTGGAACAGGTTACCAGGGGAAGTCATGGATGCACCTTTCCTGGAAGTGTTCAAGGCCAGGTTGGCCTTTAGCAACCTGGTCTAGTGGAAGGTGTCCCTGCCCATGGCAGAGTGGTTGGAACTAAAGGATCTTTAAGGTCCCTTCCAATCCAAACCATTCTATGAATTTATGAATAATTGCAATGAGCCTTAATGACATTTTTCTTACTCCAAATCACCCTTTTAATTTCTGTAAGACTACTTTGGGATCATTACTGTTCAGTGTAAGATAGAGTGTTGCAGTTTGCCCCAGATTTGGTAAACATGTATGCATTTGGAATGACAGCTGTGGATCTCCCTTTCTGATGATATTCCATTTCACTGAGCCTTATTGACATTTTTCTTACTCCAAATCACCCTTTAATTTCTGTAAGACTCCTGGGGGGTCATTACTGTTCAGTGTAAGATAGAGTGTTGCAGTTTGCCCCAAATTCTGTAAACATGTATGCATTTGGAATGACAGCTGTGGATCTCCCTGTCTGCTGATACTCCATTTCACAGTGGTAGTTTTAATTTAACTTCAGTAATTATTTTCATTCAGGTCATGTTCATTTGATAATGTCATGCCTGAATGCAAAGGCATTCAGGCAGTGGAAGCAGCAGAAAACTAAAGACCATTTGTTCCATGATTTACACATTCTTAATACGTAGCCCTGCTTGCAATAGTATTTAATTTACTTGCTTTGGCAACATCTCATCTGCCAGTCAGAACGGGAACCTGAGTCTAGACAGAAGATTCTTGCCTACTGTCTCAGAGATGGCAGATCCTGTCTTGCCATTCATTTTGAAGTAGACCTTACCAATAAATAGATGATGTGAAAGTCAGTATGACATGTAAGAGAAGGAGCTATTCTATGTGACTCCTTTACCATGACAAATCACTATCCTATTCCCAAGCACTTGTCTCAGTTTTAAGAAAACTAATTGCCAGGTGCTCTCTGCTAACTTCATGGCATTGCTCTGAATCATCTAAGTTGTCTTGCATTTTGTGTTTTCAGGGGTGGGATTTTTTCTTTTCTTCCCTTCTAATTGTTAAGAAACAGACTGCAGTCTTGTAACTGTGACTTGCCACTTGAACTTTGTCTTTGAACTTCATGCCAGTACCGTTTGACTTACAGGAACAGTGAAAAGAAAGTATAATCCATCATAGCTGACAGCCATTTGTTTTAAATCAGAGTTCTCTAATTTTAGCAGTAAGCCTAAATGTTGAAACAAACAGGGATATTTTTTTGCTCAGAAGTGCTTAAAGGTTTTGCTTAGAAGTGTTTAAGTGTAAATTTTCACCAATCTTTCAGTCTCAACGCAGATTCTGAAGGCCAGATGACTCTATGCCGTTTCTTGGGGAGGTATTTTGTGAAGGTCAAGAGAAGTCTAAATATTGCACTTGATCCACAGCCTGTTCAGAAGTAGAATTATGATGAGTTTACTGGTCTCACTTCAGAGCACACAAAAATGTATTAAAATAATAGACAATGTGTGAATAAATAATTCACTGTGTTACTGTGCATGTTGAAAATAAATTAGAACTCTTCTCAGAGTTTCCTCGCTGGGATTTTGTGTTGTCATGTATTAATACTTTGCTTCTGGGGTAATCCACATGCAAATGGAACAGTAAACAAAGAACCTTCTATGCCATGGGAGCGTATTCATAGATTCATAGAATTATAGAATGGGTTAGGTTGGAAAGCACCTCAAAGATGGTTCCAAACCTCCTGCCATGGGTGGGGATACATTACATGGTTCCAAACCCCCTGCCATGGGTGGGGACACCTTCCACTAGACCAGGTTGCTCAAGGCTTTGTCTAATCTGGCCTTGAGCACCTCCAGAAAGGGGGTATACATGAGCCTCCTTGGCAACCTGTTCCAGTGTCTCACCACTCTCACTGTTATGAATTTCTTTCTAATATCCAGTCTAAATCTAACCTTCTCAAGCTTAACGCCATTTCTTCTCATCACTACAGACCCTTGCAAAAAGTCCCTCCCCAGCTCCACTGTAGCCCTCTTTAGACACTGTAGGGCTGCTCTGAGGTCTCCATGGAGCCTTCTCTTCCTCAGGCTGAATAGCCCATCCCCACAGGGAGTTGCTCCAGCCCTCTGATCACCTCCATGGCCCTCCTCTGGACCCACTCTAGTAGATCCATGTCCCTCTTATGCGATGGGCACCAAAACTGGATGCAGTACTCCTCTTACTTTAAGTAAGGGTTCAGACAGTCATGTTCCCCTGCTGGAGGGAACAGCCCTGAGTCAGCACTCCCTCCTCTCCTTTCCCCCTACCTTCCCTCACTTCTTCACCCTAGCAGGAAATGTAAACTCTTTCAGTGTGTCACACAAAGTGTGTAGGATAGATGTCGTTTCAGTCCTGTTGTACGCCAGTCACGAAAGCCTTGCTGATAGCATCACCAGACGTTTCCTAAGCTGTTCAAAAACTATCACCTGTCTTCCCCACTTTCAGTCTGACGAGACACTGGAAGCTGTTATGCTTTAGGAAAAAAAAAACAAGGGAAGAAAAAAAAAAAGAAAAGAGGGGTGGGGGTGGGGGAAAGGCAAAGAGGGAAAAAAAAAGGCTGCACTTTCCAGAAAGACAAGTTTGTCTGCTTAGGTTCTTTGAGAGTTATGCACTTGGTTAACTTACATGCTCCCTTTTGCTGTCTCTCTGTTAAGAGTTTTTCCTGTGTCCCAGAAGTAGAAGAGCAAAGCAGATAGCATCTACTTTTGACTCAATGGCCAAATTGAGAAGCAATGCATAAATGGATGCAAGATCCTTATCAATGAGTGGATGCAAGGCTTAGGGATTTGTACCAAGCCCAAGCAAGTTTAAGCTAGTTTAATTTAAGTGCTGAGTGTGGCAGAAGAAGGTGCTATGCCACGTTAGATTGCCTGAGACTAACTGAGGCCTGATCCAAAATTCAAAGGCTTAACGGCCTTTGAAGCAGGTCTTGAATTCCCACCTGAATGTAGTGATGTGGTTAGCTGCCAAAACTGGTATGCTGTCATTGCTGGGCTGATATTTTCAGATGTGGTCAAGTAAATAGCTTGATTTCTTGAAGCGTTCAGTAGTCATTGCTCCTAATGACTTAGTGACTGTGTAGTTGTACAATAAATGTGTATGTGTACACACACACACACATGCTGTTCCAGCTTAGCACTTCAGCTCACAAATTTCATTCACAGAATCACAGAATCTCAGGGTCTGGAAGGGCCCTTGAGGGATCATCTAGTCCAACCCCGGGCCAGAGCAGGCTCACCTATACCAGATCACACAGGAACTTATCCAGGTGGGTCTTAAATATCTCCAGAGAGGAGACTCCACAACCCCCCTGGGCAGCCTGTTCCAGTGTTCTGTCACCCCCACAGTGAAATAATTCTTCCTCCTGTTTCCATGGAACTTCCTATGCCTCAGCTTCCACTCATTGCCCCTTGTTCTGTCACTCATGCTGCACACTGTGTTCTGCTAAAGACAGGCAACGCTCAAGCAGTGAATGAACTTCACACACAAGATTTACGTGCACAATAACTCATGGGGGTGTTTTTCTCCTCATTTGTCACCTTCTCACTGATTCTAGACCTACTAATACTTTTGGAGGTTGAAGAATTTCAAGCCCAGGTGAAGACTAGCATGGACGAGCATTGACAGCTTTCCACATGCCTCTACCAAGGTCTTGCATTCTTGTGATAAGAGAGCAGTCAAGTTTCTCTGCCCGTGGTACCTGGAGCCTTTGCTGAGATTGTCAACAAGGTTGCCAATTAGCAGCAATTGTGACATTTTGTTCATGTGTGTGATGCAAGACCTGCTGACTAGGAGCTGCTGAAACCACCAACTCATTTCACAATATTTAAACAGTAAATTACCATACCTAGCATTTTTGTCAACAAGCTGAGGGACTGATTGATTGATTGGGTGTGTACATCCTGCACAGTGGTTATTGGCAGCAATAACTCTTCAACCTGTAACATTGTTTTGCATTTATGAGGATGTCAAGACACTTGCAGACAGAGCACTCAGGTATGCTCACCTTGAGTGATCCACTTGTACTCTCAGACCTCCTGTGTGCAATGTGTAGTGATTCATGCACAGGCTGCATGGAGGGGGAAAAAAAACAAGCATGAAAGGAAAGGAATGGGGAAAAGAAAAAGGAAAAGAAAAAGAAAAAGAAAAAGAAAAAGAAAAAGAAAAAGAAAAAGAAAAAGAAAAAGAAAAAGAAAAAGAAAAGAAAAAAAAAGAAAAAGAAAAAGAAAAAGAAAAGAAAAAGAAAGAATAAAAGTGCTGCCAGGCACAAGAGTGGGAATGGGTAAGTCTGAAAGTTGTCTTGTACTCTCCATGAAAAGCACTCCTATCCTTTCTCGTGTCTATGAAAGTACAAGGGGATGGCAGCAGTGCTCCATGGCAAAGGGTCAGTGCTTGTGAAAAAGAGAGGAGTCTTAAAGGGAGCAGATTAGAATATCAAGGTATCTGTCAGAGTCAAACGTTCTTGAATACCTTGATCTGAACTCTCTCACTGCAGGTGGTGTACACACATTAAGATCAGTCAATAGAGTGCAGATATTATACTGATGATGCAGCAAAGCAGAGTCTACTATTTGGAGAGCTATTTCTCAGTTGTTATTTGCTTTGTGGCACACTGTCAGAGGCCGGATAGCTGACCAAAACCCATCATCCCTAAGGACATTGATATATTGACAGTTCTCTGCAGTACACTCCTGGACAAAAGGGGCAAGAGCATACATTCATTCTAGTAGCTTTTTTAGCTCTCCTCACTAAACTTCCTTTCACTGAAGACTCCACACCTCAGCCTAATTTTTTCTGTCTTTTCCTCAGTCATGCTGCAATGAGAACATTTAAGATCCATTTTAACACATTTATTCTGAAAATATGCTGATCTTTCATAGTTTAATAGTTTCAGTCAGGGTTGGAAGGGACCACGAGGATCATCTAGTTCCAACCCCCCTGCCATGGACAGGGACACTACACCAGATCAGGCTGGCCAGAGCCTCATCCAGCTTGGGCTTAAACACCTCCAGGGATGGGGCCTCAACAACCTCAACCACCTCCCTGGACAACCCATTTCACCACCCACCTGGGGGCATGGCTTGATTTAGCAGCTCTTCATATCTGCAAATGTAATGCCACCTCTAGCTTCAGGTTTTTGCTTTGTTTCAGCATAAGTTACACAACTTCCTTTACAATGCATCTTCTCCAAAATTTTCCTGTTCCATTCTCACTTTTCTCCTCTATTTTTTTTTTGGTTGTCTCATACAGTTGTCTACAGGGATTCAGCACAGCCACAACATTTTTCTGGAGCAAACTGAGATCAAGCACTACACTCAAAACACTAGAGGTTGCTAAAGCCTGTGTTTATTCATTGGGGTTTCTTCAAGTGTAGCAACATGACAGATCTTACTGAACTCAAGTCATGGTAGGAAAATTCCTGCCATTACTCTAAACACACCTAACCTAGCACTAACCAATTTGCTCTCCAGCCTCTCTTGCTCCTCAACCATTAGTGAAATTCTCCACAAAAAATCCTGTTCTGGTGTGTAAAAGACATCCATGATGAATACAGTTTGCATAGGTGATAAATACAGCTTTGTGTCACATAAACGTAGCATGAAGGAATGGAGAATAAATGCAGGATTCATACATTCATAGAACATTTTAGTTGGAAGGGACCTTGAAGGTCATCTATTTCTGATCCCCCTGTCATGGGCAGGGTGCCTCCCACTGGACCAGGTTGCTCAAGGCCTCATCCAGCCTGGCCTTGAACACCTCCAGAGACTGGGCATCCACAATCTCCTTGGCATCCCATTCCAGTGTCTCACCACTCTCACTGTAAAGAACTTCTACCTAATATCCAGTCCAAATCTAACCTTCTCAAGCTTAAAGCCATTTCCTCTTGTCTTATCACTACAGGCCCTTGTAAAGTGCTCCTCCACGCCTCTTAAAGTAGCCCTCTTCAGTTACTGGAAGGCTGCTCTATGGTCTCCCCAGAGCCTTCTTTTCTCCAGACTGAACAGCCCCAGGTCTCTCAGTCTGTCCCCACAGGGGAGGTGCTCCAGCCCTCTGATCATCAAGGTCGAGGATTTTGTCCTTAGGACATATTTACACTTTGTCAGACACAAAAGTTTCTGTCTGAAGAATACCTGGTTGCCTTGTTTTAAAACATATTTTAAGTATATGCCAAAAAAAAACCCCCAACAAGCAAACAAACACACACACAGAAAATCAATCAAACAAACAAACACCAACAAAAAAAAAAAACCAAACAACAAATAAAGCTATTTCTCAATTTTTTGAAGCAATGTAATGTGGATTATCAATTTAATGTAAGGTCAGATCCACATAGTCTGTACCTCATGTCAGGTGATATCCCTGTAAGATAGTTCTCCAGATGGCTTTTTGACACTTCTGTCATAGGCTTCTCATTGATTTGAAGAGTAGCTCCTGTCAAAATCTGATTTATTTAGTGAGGGCTTAAGTATGTTTCTTACTCTCACCCATGCAAGCCTGTAGCTGACACAGGGCAGCCAACCACTTGCTGTCACCGTTGTTCTGATTAGCAAAATCAGTAGAAGTGACTTGCCTGGCAATGGGAGACTGCCCTGCCATGACTGTGGCAATCAGTTTTCACACTTTGGGGGGGTGCAGTTTTGCTCTCCAGCATCCCAGCTCCTGGAGTCAAGATGTTATGCAAGGAGCTCATATTATGCTCCCTTGGGAAATGAAAAAAAAAAAAAAGAAAGAAAAAACTGTGCAGCCAAAAGGTTATCATGTGACACATACCTGCCATGCCCCTCAAAATGAAAAATAAATAGAAAGGCACCCAGATGGGTTATTTTTAGTAGCTGCATGGTTTCGTAGTCTTAATATATAAGTAGTGAACACTCGGGGCTGCCAATCTGTGAACAGTCTTTGGAGGAGCTGCTTGGGCCCCTTTCCAACCTCTCTTCCTGACAGGAATTTCCATGAGGGGGGTAGAGAGTTTATAATGAAGTCATCCTGACATCTGGGCTGGGGAGAAGCTAACAGGCTGCCTTTGTTCCCAGTAGTTCCAGTGGCGTTCAGTACGCTCCAAAGGCCCTCAGAATATTCTTGTTTCAGGAAGGGAAAGCAAAACCATGAGAGGAGATCCTGAATATGGTAGCAAAAAACTGGCCCCCACTTCCAGGAGGATACACAAGCAGGGGAACTGCAGGGCCAGCTGGTTGGACAAGGCCCCACTGTGGCAGGCAGGATGTCCCATGTGATGACATCAGGTTGGAAGGCTGCCCAGCTTGCGTGAGCCCATCACATAGCTTCTGAGCAATAGCGTGGGCTATATTTAGAGCAGGAGAATAATAGATGAGACATATGGTGCCTGGTTCTCCTTTAACCTCAAGTCTACTCGTGTGCATGAACAGACTCCCATTGATCTCAACGGCTATGACTCCTCCATGCACTTGGAGCATGAGTGGCTTTACAATGCTAATGGAAGGGAAGTTCAGCCCAAGGAAAAATGTTGTTCTGTGTGCCACTGATGCTTTAAAGACTGCAAGGGGAAGAAGCAACTGTGTCAGCTCTCCCCTTCCTGCAAGGACCTTTTAACACATTGTAAGCCTTTTCTATCTGACTTACTAAGACGTCACTGAACTTGTCCAACAAAGTTTATTTTATAAATAAACGTTGTTACTATGGTTGGTCAGAGTTGAGTCTCTGGTCAGAGACTACAGCAAAGTCCTTTTAATGGGTTAGTCATTCTTGAACTTTAAATCGATGTAGTTGGAAAAAGGGAACTTGAAAGCATCTTGGGCTGAGCCCAACTCCTTGTCTTATGAGAGCTATGGGAAGCAGTGCAGAATTATTTACAATGCAAATGAAAATCAATTTGTGCCTGTTCCTTGGCCATTATGTGGAACAGACCCTGCTTTGTAATGCTGTTGATCTCTGTATAGTCATAAACCAGAAATTTATGTGCTTCTCATCTCCAGCAATTAACTGCTACAGATGTCAGACAATTATGCTGAAGGAGTGTGTATGCTGCACCTTCCTTTGCTTGCCTCTTTTGTCAGAGTTGCCAGTTTTCAAAGCTGCCCAGATATCGAAACTCCACTTAAAGTGCCTAAGATGAGAAACAAGCCCAGGGCAGCAACACAGTATGATACCGGAATAAAGCAAGCATTCGTTGACTCATGACCCATCTAGATCAGAAGCCCTCAAGAGTGTTTTATGCTAAAATAAATAAATAGATCTCTGAAGTTAACTGATTGCTTCATGCAGATCAGACTCAACGCTTAGTGCAGCATTTGCCTCAACAGCACAAAAGCAGGCAGAGAGCTGCCCTGCAGCTCTGCTCTTCCAGACAGAGGAGAATCCAAGCAGGGTTATGCCTACTCCCTACCACCTGCTCTCCCCACCTTCTCTGAAGAAGACATGTTAGCACAGGGCAGAAAGCACAGCCTTAGGCTTCTTAGAATTGTACAGAAGGCTAAGCAGTCCCCACTGGCCCAGGATCAGAGGAATGGACTTAACTTGCTCAAAGCCACCTTTATCACTTCTTCCCAGATGCTTTTCAGGTGTGCAGAGGACAAAATAGGTTTGGTCAAGAAGCTCTCCTGACACACAGCATGGGACTCCTTCTCTGACTCCTTATGTAGTGATGCATCTGCTGTGACCTGACTGACAAGGAAATCCAGTGGTGTTCTACATGTCTTAATGTGTTCCCTTGCTAAGGCTTCAGTTGCTCTTCACTTCGTGCTGCACTAATATCAGTTCTCAATTAAAGCAGATTGGTCACAATGTTCACAATAGTAATTTTAGACATGAGAGAAAAATTCTTCCCCATGAGGGTGATTAGGCACTGGAGCAGGTTGCCCAGAGGAGTTGTGGAGGCTCCAATCCTGAAAGTGTTGAAAGTCAGGTTATACGGGGCTTTGAGCAAGCTGGTCTAGTAGGAGGTGTCCCTGCCCATGGCAGGGTGTTAGAACTAGGTGATCATCCAGGCCAGCCCATTCTATGATTTTGTGATTTTAATTTAACAGAACATAGAGTTGTGGTTATTTTATATCACAGTCCATATATTCTTAACCTGGAAGATCCCAAGCATTGGCTACACACAGTTGAAGAGCACAATGACTTTTACTATCGTCGTTTTATTACCATCAAGTGTGACTACAATAAAATGGCTTTATTTATCTTGGCAGTTCCCCACACTCACACACTGCAAATACTGAAGCCTTGATGTGAACGCTGTAATTTGGAGATGGAGGAAGAAATCACTCTTCTGGGCATTGATTTCTGGGCTATGGTAGAGAATATCTTACTTGAAGTCCTACAGAGGAGTACTAGCTGCAAAGCATTACCTATAGTAGCTGCAAGGAAAATGCAGTGATGTTGGCAATTCACAATGCTTTTGCTCACTTTGGTAGTGGTATATGTGCTTTTTTAGGCTGTGGTAAATCACTGACAGAAGGAATTTTGAGAGGTCTTTGTGTTGGGGTCTGTCCAATGCAATAGAGAGCCACAGTCATGTTTAAAAATGAATATTTGAAGTGGTTTTAAAAACCTGAACCTGCTGCTCTAAGGAGAATTTATTTCTGAGAGGGAATGGTGTTTCTGTACTACTCTGTGAGTGAGCATTTATTTCTAGATTTTCAAGATGGTTGTGCTTTTTCACTCTTATTGCTGTGAGATCACTGTCCTTCGATGCTACTGTCTTCCCCTTGGGGCAGTACACTCTCTCACTCTCTCACCTTGGGTCTTTCTTTCCCTATAGGAAACTCTCCACACAGTCTGACTAACTGCCTCATCTATGTTAAATTGCATCACAGCATCACTGATCAGTCAGAACTGACCCCAAGAAGAATTTTTCCCCTTTTTCTTCAGGCATTGCTTACCATGATCTCAGCTGGCTTGCACTGAGGTGTTGGACCTGGTCAGATTCTACGGGGTCCTCAGTGAAAAGGAGCAATTCCATCTGTCACAGAGGCCAACATAGAGGAACCTGAATCAGTGTCCTCTGCACCCCTGAGAGCCTGGCTGCAGCCTGACCTGGGAGATTTCAGATAACCAGATGAATTCCTGAGTAATTCCTGGGACTGTTTTGTGTGCTGACAACAGACCTCTCCTAGGAAAGTGGAAAGCATAAAGACAATGGTCAGACCCTTGCAACTGGGTGGGCCCAAGCCAGGAAGTAGGTGAGGAACAAGTCATTTTTTGGGGCACATAAATTTCTTGAACTGCTGGAAATTGGTTGCACTTTGTGGATCTGTCCTTCCTCAAGTCACCCTGAAAGGCTGACACACATGGCTGGCCTCACCCCACCACTAGGTAGCTGCACGCTCTGGGATGCGATGCATCTTCCAAACTCATGCTTGAACTGGATAGTAGCAATTTTCAGAATGGAGATGCTGGCACTGACAGCATTTTGTTACTCCAGAAAGGTTTTAATGAAAAGAGCAACGGCCTTTATCCATCTCCCTGGCAGCTTCCAGAGAACAGGTAAGCATGAATCATGCTTCTAATCTTGGCTGTTGCATTAGGGATTAAAGAAACTGAGCACGAGCCAGGGGAATAGCATCTCCTCCGTGTTGTAACTGCACAGGTCCACGAGTCTACTGCATCTGCAAATATCTGCAGTAAGAGGACTGAACTGCCTTTGTTGAGGGGTCTCTTGGCCTGGAGGGGGAATTTTGCTGACTGTAAATGGGGTGGATTGTTTTCTCACCACCCAAAGGAGTGTTAATCTGCAAAGAATGATCATCTTCAGTTGGCCACCTTGCCATCCCAAGGACTGTGTCTGCACATCACAAAATCATAGAATCACCAAAGTTGGAAGAGACCTCAAAGGTCATCAAGTCCAACCTGTCACCCAAGACCTCATGATTAGACCATGGCACCGAGTGCCACGTCCAGTCCCCTCTTGAACACCTCCAGGGATGGTGACTCCACCACCTCCCTGGGCAGCACATTCCAATGGCTAACGACTCTCTCAGTGAAGAACTTTCTCCACACCTCGAAACTAAACTTCCCCTGACCCAGTCATCTCCAGTCACCTGTCTTCTCCATGTTGTACATTCTTATTCCCTAGGCACAGTGGGGGCTTCCAGTAACCTTTTAAAGCCAGAAAGCCATTTTCTTCCATAGGAATCCTCCCCACAAGGCAGTGGGGTTAGCAGTCCTGTGCATAAACATAAGTAGCAAAATAAATGACCTGAATTGGGACAAAACACACTCTGGGCTATAGGGTGGATGAGTGCTACTTTGCAAAGGAATTGTCACATCCATCTAGAAACTGTGTGATCAGGGCTTCACATGGCATCTGGGCCAAACCTGCACTGCCACAGATGGCAGAAATGCTTGGATCCACTATTAGAGACCATGGAGCCACTGTCTCATTATCAGCTTTTCTTTGGAAATATGGAAATCTCTGGAAAGGAAACGAAACACAACACAGATGTCTTCATGTTGCAAGCCAAAAAAAAAAAGATAAATAAAAATTAACAAAAGAAAGAAAGAAAGGGAAAAAAAAAAAAAGGTTTGAAAAGTCTGACATTTTTCAAGAGAATGGCTGTGAGCTCCCAGAGCAGAAACACAGACAAAGCAGCCCGCAGAAGCATGCCTTCACATGCTTGCTGTTGCTAGAGGAGAGATTGTAAAGATACTGTTCTGAAGGATCTGCAGTATTCACAGCGGATCTGATAGCTGGACTCGTGCCAGCGCTGCTCGCCTGGTGGAGAGCTACAACAGTTTCCAAGACTGAACAAAATTTGTCCTTTTGAAGGAAACAGTATAAAAGGTTTTTCCCCCTCTCCTTGACAAATAGGCACTTAAAGCTTCTAAGTTTCTGGCTTTTTTCCTTTTTTTTCTTTTTTTTCCCAGTGTTCCTGATATCTTAACTCACTTAGGAAATTGTGAGGTGTACCATGTGCTAGGGCAGGATACCTAGACAGAGTATTTAGTGAGTTAATGAGGTGCATGATAGCAAAAGCATTATATCCTTTTTGTTTTGCAGCAATATTCTATTCAAAACTCTGTAGGAGCTGAATAGGTAGATTTTAATCTAGCATTTCAAATTCACTCTTCTTCTTGGAGGGCAAAATTACGCTCTTCACTTCTAGATTAAAAAATAAACGCAGTTTATGTGAAAGAGAAGAATGGAAAGGTGGAAGCTTGAGTCAGTGGCATGCTGGTGGCTATGGACAAAGCCTTGGAGGGGTGTTTGGTACCAGACCATATAAAATATATGGAGCCAGGGGAGGTTTAGACTGGATGTTAGGAAGAAATTCTTCATAATGAGAGTGATTGTCCATTGGAATGGGCTGCCTGGGGAGGTGGTGGAGTGACCATCATTGGAAGCATTTAGAAGGAGACTTGATGGGGTGCTTGGTGCCATGGTTTAGTTGATTAGATGGTGTTGGATAATGGGTTGGACATGATGATCTTGAAGGTCTCTTCCAACCTGGTTTGTTTTGTTTTGTTCTATTCTATTCTATTCTATTCTATTCTATTCTATTCTATTCTATTCTATTCTATTCTATTCTATTCTGTTCTACCACTCCTGCTTCCCACCAGATCTCCACTTTCCATGGTAGCCAATCCCACTTTCTTCCTGTACCTAAGCAGAGGCAGCAACAGCTGTGAACCTGAGCAACAGATAATTGCCAAGACACAGGCACCGCCATAGGAGTCTCTGTGAGGTCTCTAAGCAGACCATGACAGAACTGTCCTGCCAAAATCCTAGTATCATGGTTCATAGAATCAGTCAGGGCTGGAAGGGACCACAAGGATCATCTAGTTCCAACCCCCCTGACATGGGGCAGGGACACCCTGCACTAGATCAGGTTGGCCAGAGCCTCATCCAGCCTGGGCTTAAACACCTCCAGGGATGGGGCCTCAACCACCTCCCTGGATAACTCATTCCAGTGCTTCACCACTCTCATGGTGAAGAACTTCCTCCTCACATCCAGCCTGAATCTCCCCACCTCCAGCTTCATTCCATTCCCCCTAGTCCTATCACGACCTGATAGCCTGAAAAGTCCCTCCCCAGCCTTCTTGTAGGCCCCCTTCAGATACTGGAAGGCCACAATGAGGTCATCTTGGAGCCTTCTCTTCTCCAGACTGAACAGCCCCAACTCCTTCAGTCTGTCCTCACAGGAGAGGTGCTCCAGCCCTCTGATCAGCCTCGTGGCCCTTCTCTGGACACCTTCCAGCACCTCCAGATCCCTTTTGTAATAGGGGCTCCAGAACTGGATGCAGTACTGCATGTGGGGTCTCACCAGAGCTGAGTAGAGGGGGAGAATCACCTCCCACTCATCCTGAGTTTTCCATGGCTTCTTTTTGCACAGCCAAGGCACTTCTAAATCTTTCTAAGTAATTTTAAAATAGCACCTCTCTGGGCCAGAAAGTGAATCTCTTTTTGATAGAGAACATGTGTTAGGAGATGGGTTTGCCTTCATAATTTTACCCTACAAAACACATCAGAAAATGCTAAAATAAGGTTAGATAACCATGAATATCTGGACTGAAATGTGACAATCTATTCCAAAGCTTTTTCACCTGTACCCATATCTCAAGACCCTTCAACATAATGTGTCTAAATTCAGGCCTGTGCTCTAAACCAAAATCTTCACCATGCAAAAAAATGTACAGCTTCCAGTGTGCAGTTTCATGCCAAGGCCAGCTGGGGAAGTGAGACTGCTGCAAGCTTTACCTTCAGCCAAAATCATTCAGAAGATATGACATACTTTTCCTCTCCTGGAAATCACCAGAGAATGTCAGAGAATTTACTCCAAACCTGGTCCTCCCAATATCAGTGTTTTACTGGTTTGATATCATAGGAAGAGTGAGCTCAAGAGATCTTTGAGAAGAAGACAACCATGTCCCCACCACAAGGAGCACAGCTTGCAAGTCAGCACAATGCCAGTGCTGCAGAGAAGAGCAGGAATGAGTACAGGGCTGGGGTGTGGATGCTGAAAACCAGAACTCTGTGTGGAGCAGGTGGGCCTCTGGGAGTTTTAAAGTGAGTGAGAGGAAGGGAATTACAAAGATTTTATGGGGAGACTTTTGGTTTGTTTGTTTGGTTTGGCTGTTATTGTTGTTTGCCCTCCCCCAAGCCAACTGGGCAATACAGAGCAAGATGCAAGCTTCAGAGCATGTGTATGTGAAGGGTGAAAAAGGAGAAGATAAGGGACAGGCTCCTGCCTCAGGTAGGAGAGGTGCTAGCAGCCTGGGAAATAGGAGAGAAGAGCTGTAAATGCAAGGCACAGTTGCGCAAAGCCTTGGAACTGAAACAAGCATGTAGCTTGTCTTTGGCGCCCCAGGTCAGTGAAAACTAGTTCAAGTTCTTATTGCAATAACACCTCACTCAGGCCATGCATGCTGGCCTTGGCACGCAGAATCACCCAGACAGACACGGTGCCCTGTTTTCTTCTGGGAAGCCTGCTGATCCATATGGAGCAAAGAGAAGCAAATCTCCCCTTACGGAACTGTGGTCATTATTAACTCAGCAAGGGTTGGTGGGTCTCACAGATAGAAAACTGACCAAGTTTTTCATGCTCTTTTCGATGACAAAAGGAGCATATTCCTCCAAAATTACTATCTATAGTTCTTGGCAACAGAGTGAAGTTCAATAAGTACAGGTACAGCATAGCCAGCAGGACAAGGGAGGTGTTCCTCCCCCTCTACTCTGCTCCGGTGAGACCCCACCTGGACTCCAGTTCTGGAGCCCCTATTACAGGGGGGATCTGGATGTACTGGAACGTGTCCACAGAAGGGCTATGGGTGATCAGAGGGCTGGAGCAGAGGACAGACTAAAGGAGTTGGGGCTGTTCAGTCTGGAGAAGAGAAAGCTCTAAGGAGACCTAATTGTGGCCTTCCAGTATCTTGAAGGGGCTTACAGGAAGGCTGGGGAGGGACTTTTTAGGGTGTCAGGTAGTGATAGGACTAGGGGGAATGGAAAAAAGATAGAAATGCGTAGATTCAGATTGGATGCTAGGAAGAAGTTCTTCACCATGAGGGTGGTGAGACACTGGAACAGGTTGCCCAGGGAGGTGATAGAAGCCTCATCCCTGGAGTTTTTTAAGGCCAGGCTGAATGTGGCTCTGAGCAACCTGATCTAGTGTGAGGTGTCCCTGCCCATGGCAGGGGGGTTGGAAGTAGGTGATCCTTGAGGTCCCTTCCAACCCTAACAATTCTATGATTCTATGATTCTAAGTGCAATGTCCTGTGTCTGAGGAGGAGTAACACCAGGCACCAGTATAGACTAGGGGTCGTCCTGATGGAAAGCAGCCCCATGGAGAAAGACCTTGGTTTCCAGTTATCCATGGGACAGCAATATGCCTTTGTGGTCAAAAAGACCAATGGCACAAAGAATTTCCCTCTTCCAAACCTCATTGGCAGACTTGTGATCACACACCTAGTTTGGAAAGAAAAGTACCTAATCCAGTTCAAAATCCATTACAACTCCAAATCTGATTTGTTCAGAACCATTTAGCTCAGCCAAATGGTGAAGCTGCAAGTCTGGAAAAAATTGCATTTTGGTTTATTCCAGTAGAAAACAAAACAAACCCCAAAAAGAGATTTAGTGTACATTGAAAAACAAGCTAAAGACATGAAATATTGGGTTTTAGGTGGAATATTTAAGGAAGGAAACACCCATATTTGACAATATGGATAATAAGAATAAAAAGAGAAAGAAAATATATATCATAGGACCAGTCCCACCATTCTCTAGCTTTACCAAGTCTGGTGCTAAACCATGTCCCTCAGCACCACATCTCAGCCTCTTCGAAACACTTTCAGGGATGGGGATTCAACCACCTCCCTGGGGAGCCTGTGCCAGTCTTTGAGAGTCGTTTCAGTGAAGATGTTTCTTCTCATGTGCAACCTAAACCTCCCTTGGTGCTGTTTCCTCTCATCCTGTCACTTGTTACCAGGGAGAATAGACCAACCCCCCACCCATCTCCAACCTCCTTTCAGGGAGTTGTAGAAAGCAATGAGATCTCCTCTCAGCCTTCTTTTGTCCAGACTAGACAAATCCTGTTGCCCCAGAAGACCTGTTTCCCAAACCCTTCATTACAACCTTCAGTAAAATTGTTTGAGAAGTCACATTTCTTTTAGAACCATCAATAAGAAAAAACATCTTAATCTCCCATGTTTTAGGATGTTGCTTCAAGGCAGAATATAGTTTTCAGTTCTTCACGTGTACATTGAAATCTGAATTCTCAGGGTTAAATCCTTCATTTAAGAATAACTTCATGATTACATCTTGAGCTACAATAAGGATTATAATTTGTGAAGCAATATATTCCTAATAACTGAAATAGAAAGCAGCTAATAAATGCTACATGATGTCACCAGCACGGACTATAATTATAAGGGGAATACCTCTCCCAGTTTTCTTTGCTCTGCACTTTCAGCTGTAATACTGAAACACTTCTACAGACATCTAGAGATGGATGTGATTCCCTGCCCCCCCCAGTAACTTCAGATTTTCATTGAGAAAAACATAGTCTGCAGTTCTGCTTTGTGGAAAAACATTTGTACCTCAGTTTCTGCTACAGAAGAAACAGTAATAGAACATAACCATGTATCTTGGTCTCTTCTTTGCCCAGATGGCCAAGAAGGCCAATGGCATCCTGGCCTGCATCAGAAATAGTGTGGCCAGCAGGAGGAGGGAAGTCATTGTGCCCCTGTACTCAGCACTGGTTAGGCCACACCTTGAGTACTGTGTCCAATTCTGGGCTCCTCAGTTTAAGGAGGACATTGAGACTCTTGAACATGTCCAGAGAAGGACAGCGAGGCTGGGGAGAGGTCTCAAGCACAAACCTTATGAGGAGAGGCTGAGGGAGCTGGGGTTGCTTAGCCTGGAGAAGAGGAGGCTCAGGGGAGACCTTATTGCTTTCCACAACTACCTGAAGGGAGGTTGTAGCCAGGTGGGGTTTGGTCTCTTCTCCCAGGCTACCAGCACCAGAACAAGAGGACACAGTCTCAAGCTGTGCCAGGGAAAGTTTAGGCTTGAGGTTAGGGGACAGTTCTTCACAGAAAGAGTGATTGGCCGTTGGAATGTGCTGCCCAGGGGGGTGGTGGAGTCACCATCAGTGGAGGTGTTCAAGAGGGGAACTTGAAGCCATGGGTTAGTTATTCAGGAGGTGTTAGGTAATGGGTTAGACTTGATGATCTCTGAGGTCTTTTCCAACCTTACTGATTCTATGATTCTCCCTAGTATCTGGTGATAGAACAAGAGAAAATGCCCTGAAATGTGCCAGGGGAGGTTTAGATGGGGCTCTGAGCAACCTGATTTAGTTGCTCTCTTCAGGGAGCTCGACCTTTAAAGGTCCCTTCCAACACAGAGCATTCTATGATTCTGTGATTCTATTAGAAGAAACTTCTTCACTCAAAGGGTTCTCAGACACTGGAACAGGCTCCCTGGGGATGTGGTGAAATCCCCATCGCTGGAGATGTTTCAAAGAGGCAGAGATGTGGTGCTGAGGGACTTGGTTTAGCACCAGACTTGGCAGAGTCAGATAATGGTTGGACTTGATGATTTTAAAAGAATTTTCCAACCAAAACACTCCTATGATTTCACAGCAATAGATAACAATCTTGGGAGAAGATCAACAGATATGCAAATTACATACCAATATGAAATCCTGTTATATTTTTGCTAGAAGAGAGTGGAGTCAAGGGTAAAAGCATGTTAGCTTGATGAAAAAACAACAATTATTTGTTGCACACAATCATTCCTCTCATTATATTCCTCTGCATCTCTCTGACTTACAATCAATGTAATGACAATGTTTCAAAATGTACAAAATTGCAAACTTTATTCTGAAAATGGCAAAGTTGACAATGTCTTTCCCCTCCCTCCCCCCCAAAAACTTCAAAACATTTTGTTTCTCTTCCAGAACAGAGTAAAAATATTGGGAAACCTTAAAAGCAGATTATTTGAATCAAAAGGAACACAGCTGATTAGTACAGAGCTTTCTGGAAGCCACTTTGGAGAGCCTTTAGTTCATAACTGCTTATAGGCTACCTCAGGCGTTCATGCAAAAAGGTCCTCAAGGCACAAAAAAAATGCATTTTATTGACATGTAGCTTGCCCATCTGGTACTCTGAACTAGCATAACTAGGAGTCCTTGCAGTGGAATAGAATAGAATAGAATAGAATAGAATAGAATAGAATAGAATAGAATAGAATAGAATAGAATAGAATAGAATAGAATAGACCAGACCAGATTGGAAGAGACCTTACAATAATACAATAGAACACAATACACCAGGTTGGAAGAGACCTTCAAGATCATCGCGTCCAACCCAGCAACCAATCCAACCCACCTAAACAACTAAACCATGCAGCCAAGCACCCCATCAAGTCTCCTCCTGAACACCTCCAATGAAGGTGACTCCACCACCTCCATGGGCAGCCCATTCCAATGGGCAATCACTCTCTCTGTATAGAACTTCTTCCTAACATCCAGCCTCAACCTGCCCTGGCACAGCCTGAGACTGTGTCCTCTTGTTCTGGTGCTGGCTGCCTGGGAGAAGAGACCAACCTCTGCCTGGCTACAACCTCCCTTCAGGTAGTTGTAGAGAGCAATGAGGTCACCCCTGAGTCTCCTCTTCTCCAGGCTAAGCAACCCCAGCCCCCTCAGCCTTTCCTCACAGGGCTTGTGTTCCTTCGAGATCATCATGTGCAAGCTATCATCCAACACCATCTAATCAACTAAACCATGGCACCAAGCACCCTATCAAGTCTCCTCCTGAACACCTCCAGTGACTCCAGGCGACTCCACCACCTCCCCGGGCAGCCCATTCCAATGGGCAATCACTCTCTCTGTGTAAACCTGCCTCCTAAGTAGAGAAGCTGGGTAAGATGTATGGTTTGTGTATTTCTGGGAAGGTTTCATTTATTAAGCATTTTCAAACTTTTGGGAAGAAAAAAGAATTCTTCAATAACTCAGTGAGTGAGAACTCTCCTGTACCTCTGCAAGCTCTGTGCTAATAAAAACAACAAATACAAAGCTGAGAGTGGCTGCTGTTTCTAAAAGATTTCAAGAAGAATTCAAGGGGCAGAGCAGAAATTTGCTACCAGGAAGCTTAGACCAAAAGAAATGAACTTTGGGAAGACACAGCAAAGAAAATCACGGACAGTTCATGTGAAAATTAGTGAAATGGTAATAACACATGAAGTTGTGTGGTTTCAAGGATGATAAAGAGGTGTAGGAAGAACAAAAGACAGACAGCAGTTATAATGTGCCATGACTGAACTCTCTTTTGACAAGACACCAAAGGAAAAAATAAATTCAAACCCTAGAGAAGTACAAAGGAGACCATCAGCTAAATTACGTGTGTGAGCTGAGAACTGGAAGGGAGGGGGTCAGAAATAAAGGGCACATAGTTCTGATGGTGACTCAAGGGATAGGAACTGTAACTTAGATCACAGAATCATAACATCATTGAATGCTTTGGGTTGAAATGGACCTTAAAGATTATCTAGTCCCAACCCCCTGTCATGGGCAGGGACACCTTCTGGTAGACAAGGTTGCTCAGGACCCCATGACAAAAGCACGGGATGAGGCTTTTCTGATTGTTGTGATAAGGGTATTCTGAAACTCCCAGGAAGATCAACCTAATTGCAGTTTATACAGCAACACAAACCAATGCAATGCTATAAAAACAGAGATGTGGAAAAGTGAAGATGGTATTAATACAGGTAAACTTTTGAGTAGCACACAGGGTGGGAACAGACACCTGAAGACATATAGACAGATTAAGGAAGGAGGTTCTGAAGAAAATCTGAGTTGCCTTTGTCATAAGCACTAAACAAACTCGGTTTCTGCTAAAAGGAAAGCCACATGGTTCCCAAATCGTTGGACATTGCTGGACATTAGAAGATAAATTTCAGCTGAACAAAGGAATCAAGGAGGTGGTTGAGGCCCTGTCCCTTGAGGTGTTTAAGGCCAGGCTGGATGAGGCTCTGGCCAGCCTGATCTAGTGTAGAGTGTCCCTGCCCATGGCAGGGGGGTTGGAACTAGATGATCCTTGTGGTCCCTTCTAACCCTAACTGAAACTATGAAACTATGAAACTATGAAAGTTCTTCACTGAGAGAGTTGTTAGCCATTGGAATGGGCTGCCCAGGTGGTGGAGTTACCATCCGCAGAGGTGTTCAAGAGGGGATTGGATGTGGCATTTGGTGCCATGGTTTAGTAGTCATGAGGTCTTGGGTGACAGTTTGGACTTGATGATCTTTGAGGTCTTTTCCAACCTTATTGATTCTATGATTCTATGAATGTAATCTTTTGATAACTAAAATAACCTGAGGTTGAGCAGAGGATCAAGACCCCAGTGAGAAATAATTGTTGAATTGTGGCTCGAATTTAGAAATATAATGAGACATGAATAGTTAAGGGCAGAGCAGCGAACAAGAAACTTATAATCTGTAATCAAACTGATTGAATTTTGCACACAGCAGTTAGAATAGAATAGAGGAGAAGAGAAGAGAAGAGAAGAGAAGAGAGAGAAGAGAAGAGAAGAGAAGAGAAGAGAAGAGAAGAGAAGAGAAGAGAAGAGAAGAGAAGAGAAGAGAAGAGAAGAGAAGAGAAGAGAAGAGAAGAGAATTAACCAGGCTGGAAGAGACCTTGGAGATCATCAAGTCCAACCTATCACCCAACACCATCTGATCAACTCAACCATGGCACCAAGTGCCTCATCCAGGCTCTTCCTAAACATCTCCAGTGATGGTGACTCCACCACCTCCCTGGGCAGCACATTCCCATGGCCAATCTCTCTTGCTGGGAAGAATTTCTTCCTAACATCCAGCCTAAAGATGGTGACAGAAAGGGAGGAAAGGCAAAAAAAAATCCAAGTGCAAGAGAGCAAACAAACTCTCTCCCATGTGGAGCACCACTTCTACCCTCAGGCACATGAAGGGGGCAAAAGACCTCTGTAGAATAGAATTAGAATGGAATGGAATGGAATGGAATGGAATGGAATAGAATAGAATAGAATAGAATAGAATAGAATAGAATAGAATAGAATAGAATAGAATAGAATAGAATAGAATAGACCAGATTAGTTAGATTGCCTGTGCATGCTGGCCAGCATTCAGTGTCTACTGAACCTTGAAACTTCACCAAAACTTTAATGGGTGATTATTCAGGAAGCCTGATTTTGCTTCTTTGAACTACTTGAAAGCAGATACTTCATCACTGAAATTGATGGAATTCTAGCATCTTAAAGCTGCTGCAAACTAAAGGACTGGGAACAAACCCAAACACTTCCTCCAGTCCTGGAAGTCACTTTGATGAACTGAAAAAGCTGGAGACTGAGCAACATTAGCTTTAATGTACCACACTTTGAATGTTTTCTTACAATGTCTGCTTTTCTCATGGAGAGTTTTAGTAAAACCTTGGCTACACACAAACCAGCAGAAAAAAATAGTAATAATTTAACAAATAAATGCACAAACCAAAAACAAACCCAAAAAAACCCCAGGCTTGGGGGAGGCCAGTTGTGTAAGATTCAGCAAGGCCAAGTACTGGGTTCTACACCTGTGTCACTACAAGCCCATGAACACTCCAGGATTGGGCCAGGATGGCTGGAAACTGCCCGGTAGAGAATGGCCTGGGGGTGTTGGTCAACAGTTGGCTGAGCATGAGTCAGTGTCTGGGTGCCCAAGAAGGCCACCACCATCCTGGCCTGGATCATCAGTAGTGTGTCTAGCAGGACTAGGGAAGCCACAGCATGAGTACTGGGTTCAGCTTTCTGGCCCTCACTCCACAAAAGACACTGAGGTACTAGAACATGTCCAGAGAAGAGCAGCAAAGCTGGTGACAGGTCTGTAAAACAGATCTTGTGAGGAGCAGATGTGGGAACTGGGATTTAATCTGGAGAAGAGGAGGCTGAGGAGACCTCCTGGGTCTTTACAACTGCTTGCAAGGAGGTTTGAGCCAGGTGGCGGTTGGTTTCCTCTCCCTGGTAACAAGTGACAGGATGAGAGAAAATGGCCTCGAGTTGCACCAGGGGAGGTTTAGTTTGAATATTAGAAGAAACTTCTTAGCTGGAAGGGTTCTTAAACACTGGCATAGGCTCCCCAAGGAGTTGTTTGAATGCCCATCCCTGGAAGTGTTTCAAAGAGGCAGAGATGTGGTGCTGAGCCCACATGGTTCAACCCCAGACTTGGTAGAGTTTTATAGTGTTTGGACTCAATGATCTTGGAGGTCTTTTTCAGCTGAAACAGCTCTATGATTCAAGTAGTTCAAATTGTAGAAATAGGATAGATCCATTCAATCTTGCTACTTTATGGGTGAATATTCATTTTGTATGGAACAGTAGAACTTGCTTCAACTCTTTAAGCTCTCAAAGAGCACTTGTACTCTGATGTTCAAGTACAGCCATGCAGAGATGAAACTCTTGCAATAAAAAGTGAGCTACCATGAGTCATTCTATAGGACATGAGTGATTAAATGACGATTTCTAAAGCATGCTCCTGGGAAAAGTTGCCAGTCAGTTCTGCTTTAAAGAGCTATAAAGAGCAAGAAAAACATCAAGCTGCCAGCAGTGGGAGGGTTGAAAGGTAATAGTGAAAACTCAGAGCTGCTAGACCTCGGTGGAAATGCAAACACATGCAAACATCTCCCTGCAGATTTCTCTCAGTTGTTCTGCATTTAACCTGGTCAGACCATGGCCGCAGCAGGGAGTACAGAGGCTGATGGAAGACACGGATGACCTGGTATGTAGCAGAGGACTAGATCTGGCCCATGAGGTCCTTTGGAAGATTTTAGTGACAACACTCATGATGCTTATATACTTTGTCCTTCCAGGGTCTGTTTCTATGAAGGAAAAATGCGGTTTTTATACATACACACAGAGAGGTGTAAACAGAGACATGTCTGTGCATGTACATATCAATAGATGAGGGTCACCTCAAGGGACTGAAGGTATGCTGATCAGAAAGTGTTTTGATGGGGCCCCGGAAATCCAAGTCAGAAAGCTTGCAGCTTAGTAGCAGGGCTGGTACTCTCTGCTGTTGATCTTTGGGAGTTGCTCCACCTCAGGCGGGATCACTGGTGTCTCCGCTTTGTCCTCCCTCTCTGCTCAAGTCAAGGAGCAGAGCTCCTGCAGCCGGCAGCAGAAGTGACCTTCAGCAAGTGTCTGCCACAGGCAGCGACTCTTGAAACACAAGGTATCTTTCCTGCCCAAAGGCACAGACTAGCCCTAATGCAGATGTTAATTCTCCAGGTTAACTGTAGAAGAAATAGAAGTTAAAGACAGCTGCTGATGTTGCCCCATGTGGAACAGGTAGAAATTACCAGAGAACCTTAATATTTAGCTAGGCAAGGAAAACAAAAAAATAAAACATTGCAATTTGTTGAAAGTACTTTAATGAATAAGCCACACTGTTTGCTTCAGGAAAATGTTTGAAGCCTCATAAGCACATGTAAAAATATTTCCTCATTTCAGTTTGTGGAGGAGCATTAAATCAAAACTATGTCTTGCTCAGCCTTGTGCATGGAACTTTTTCTTGATCTAAGAAGTGACATGCTCCTGTTTAAATAAAGTGACTTTCTTTAAGTAATAATAATAATAATAATAATATTAAAAAGTGCACCTTGAACTGTATAGCAAAAGACAGTGTATTAGTTAAAGCTGGGAATAACATAGCCTGCCATTATTCCAGTTTCTCCACACATCCTCTGCCAGTGCACTTCCTACTCAACAGTTTTGCTATTCCAGTCTTGGCTGCTTCTCAGTGATGCCTGCCAATTGTGCCAGACTAAGCAGTTCACCTACAAGGCTTTAGCAAGTGAGATTAAAAAAGGCTCTCTCTCCTTGCTCTGAGGAGAAGCAGGCAAAGCTGGTCCCTGGGAAAAGAGGCACTTGACTATCTATCATCCAGCAGTTTCTCCTCTTGTGTTGTGATTCTGCCAGACTTGAAAGGTCAGTTGAATTTTCATCCATGGCTATTAATCATCCTCAGCCTTTACTAGAATTAAGTGAAATGTTCTTATTCAACCATCAACATGTTACGAAGCTGATACACCAAAGATGAGGCATGCTGGAAAAATTGCACCAATGCATCCCAAGCCAGATTTCTTCTGACAGATATAATGGGGGCTCAAATTTTCTGCAACAGGATACAGGGGATTATTTAATAAAAATAGAAAGGAATGCAGAGTTATGGAAATTCAGAAGGAATTTTTCTATTTTATGCCATTGTTGTTCTGTTTATACAGAAAATACTTTACTTCAAAGGCTGTCGACAGGTAGCTTAGGCCTAATATTTAGTGACATCTTGTCACAGCTTCAGTAGGAAACTTTCATTTCCTATAGCTATTACCAGTCCAAGGAAAACAATTTTTCTTTGAGCTGGAGCATTCCCTTTCAGGTTTTGCATTCCAAACATTTCAGTTCAGGAATCAGTGAGTGAATGTTACTAGAAACATGAGCTGAGGTTGTTAAAACTGAGTGTTTCGCTGTAATTACTTTTTTTTTTCCCCCTATGGCAGTGATAGAAAGCCTGCATGATTGATTATTGCTAGGAAAGCTAAAATATGCAGCAACTGGCACAAATGGCAGCTCAGCAGCTGCTGGAGAGGTCAGAACAGTTGTTTTATTGATATTTCAGTGCAAAAGCTTAGTCCAGAGGTGAACATGGCAAAGGCAGGTAATTCTGGAGGGACTTGGACCCGCTGACTCCCCTTGGTTTGCTTCATGTCAGAGATGCAAGGCCTGTAGGGTGCATAGTGGCTGATGGCTAGCAAGGAAATTTATGTTTCCATCTCTCAGTATTAGCTGGACCTTGGTTTAACTTTTGGGAATCATTTTGGTGCACCCTTTGGAGGGCAGAATGGTTTTGAAGCAGCTTTTGTGGTTTTTCATCCTAACAAATGTTTGCTCATAAATTTCCACAGTGAAACGTTTGCAGGTTTGAAGCACTGCTAGCTCTGGCATCCTCCTATCTGCTTGCTGAGTTGGATGGCTAGCAAATGCTTGACCTGTAGGTCTGTTCTCCTGTAAAATATACTCCTAGAAAGGATGTTTCAAAGGTACTTCAGTACAGATTACTCTGCAAATGTGACACAAGTTTCTAAAGGGGACAGCACTGTGGATGAGCAAGAATTTGTGGAGAATGGGGACCAGGACTATAAAGGAATCATATACAGAGGCATGCTGAATGAAGACAAGGAGACCTATGCTAGGACTTGGTAAATGAAGGAATGTGAACGACAGCCATCTTCACCAAGTGGCCAGAAACAGCTGGGGAAAGATGTGAGGCCAGGACTGACATTCTTGCAATTTTTGCTAGCTATTCTCTTGCTGCTCCTTTCCAAAAATCAGACCTCTGTGCCCAGTGTCAGTAAAGAAGCTTGAAACAAGGGCAGTCATTCAAGGAAAACCACAGCAGCTCAGAGTAGCTGAGAATCACAAGGGTAGGGACTCCTGCTGTCCTTTTGCAGCAATGATCCTGCCTGCACATCTCAAGCAAGTCACAAGAAGAAGAATATAACAAGCAGGATATGTGGTTTACAGCGGGATTGATGGTGTGATTGCTCCTGCACCACACTCTGGAGTGTCCTAACCATCTTTGATGTGACTTGGTGGAGAAAGAAGGTAGAATAAATAGAATGCTCTTCAGTTTGTTCTTTAGAAGCTTTTCTGTTTTGCAAAAAAAATAATAATCAAAAGTTCAGTGACATAGGCTTGGGGCAGTGAGGTGTCGTGGTGGAGCCTACAATTCTTTATATACTTTAAGTAAAACAGATGTTAAATAAAATATTTGAGCAGTCCTTGGAGCTTAGTCTGCAATTTGAGATTCCTTCTGAGGAGGTGAGCTCTGGAAACCACCATACCAGGGGCTCTCCCACTCCAGGCTGTAGATTGTGTGTTGCCACTTTACCTCTGTCTTCAATATTTCTTACTGGCTTGCCATAGTGGCTCAAAGTGCTGATTCCTCCTCCTGTCAGGCTCCTACCAACTTTGACCTCCATTCTAAGATGTCTAATTGAGCTGCTGCGGTGTTGGCGACAGACTTAACTCAGGCTGCTGGACTCTTGCACCTCTGGTCACAGAATCACAGAATCAACCAGGCTGGAAGAGACTTCCAAGATCGTCAAGATCACCCAACCCTATGTAATTAACCAGACCATGGCACTAAGTGCCTCATCCAGGATTTTCTTGAACACCTCCAGGGATGTCAACCCCACCACCTCCCTGGGCAGCCCATTCCAATGGGCAATCTCTCTTTCTGTGAAGAACTTCCTTCTTTCTAAGATCAAACCTAAACTTCTCCCTGTGCAGTTTGAGACTCCTCAAAAAGTAACACCGTGACTCTAGCATGGCACTCCTGGAAACTGAGCAAACTGCCTGTGCTTGGGGCCACAATGTCCCCACACTTTGCTGGTGCACCAAGGAAAATTCCTATTCATGTGGTCGTTAAACTCACAACGTGGTGAATCCTCAAACCAAATATACAGTGGGGTCAGGCCAAAGGCAGTTCTGATCTGAAGGTACCATTAAAGTTTCAACATTCTGGCCCCCACCAATTTCTGTCCTGCAATTCTTAGAACTCTTACTCAGACAGTCCATATTAACCAGCAGATGCCCAAGGGCAATGTATAAAGTACATATTTTACTGCAGTTTATTAACTGGATAATTGATGGATTATAAAGCTAACACCAGCTTGGCCTTAACCCCTTCTTCTAGGCTTCAGCATTTGCTGTTGGTGCAAAAGACCTGGTATCTATGATGAGTGTTGTACTATTTCTTTTCTTTTTGGAGGCTGCTAAACCTTAATATAATCAGAAACATTTGTAAAGTCTTAGCAAACATCTGAGTTGCTGAAGAATCAACTTCCTAATCAGTGGGTTTCTGTGTGTTGTTTCTGCTGTGTAAAGAGGTAAAAAACACCACCTACTTCATACCTCCTGACTGCAACAAGGAAAGCTTTTCCACTGGCAGTATCTTCAGGGGGCCTACAAGAAAGCTGGTGAGGGACATTTTAGGATGTCAGGTGGTGACAGGGCTAGGGGGAATGGAGTGAAAATAGAAATGGGTAGATTCAGATTAGATGTTAGGAAGAAGATCTTCACCATGAGGGTGGTGAGACAGGGGAACAGGTTGCCCAGAGAGTTGGTAGAAGCCGCATCCCTGGACATTTTTAAGGCCAGGCTGGATGTGGTTCTGAGCAACCTGATGTAGTGTGAGGTGTCCTGGCCCATGGCAACGGGGTTGGAACTGGATGATCCTTGAGGTCCCTTCCAACCCTGACAACTCTATGATTCTATGAAATCACAATGATCCCAAATTCTGTCCTTCCAAAATCAGTGGCAAATCTCTCATTTACTTCACCAGAGTCATTTCAGTTGAAACAGACCCTTAAGTTCATCACGTCTGTCCATTCTCTAACTCTACCAAGTCTGGTGCTAAGTCATGTCCTCAGCACCCCTCTCTACCTCTTTACAGTACCTTAAGGGATGGGGACTCAACCACCTCCCTGGGGAGTCTTTGAGAACCCTTTCAAAGAAGAAATGTCACCCAATATCCAATCTAAAATTCCCAACATGCAACTTGAAGCCATTTCCTCTCCTCCTATCACTTGATACATAGTGCTCCTCAGAAAACTGCATCTTCAGATATGCCTAGGAAACACACTTGCGAGTGTTTTGAAATGCATTAAACACAGGAAACTTTTGCCATTACTTTCCTTTGGAACATCTTCATTAGGATGTCACCTGCACAAGGTCCTAAATAAAAGTGATTTCCAAGCCTGTTTGGTTACCATCTGTGTAAGGATTCAGAGTGAATTGGTTTAGAAGGGACGCTCAAGGGTTGTCTTGTGCAACCTCCCTGCAGTGAGCATGGGATATCTCCAACTAGATCAGAGATGAATGATTTTCAGCCCTGGGTATTAAAAAATTATTTTAGCTCTTTCCTGAAGTGTAAAATAAGTGGAGTCTCAGAGTCAGTTTTCTGACAGAATACCACTGCAGCTGAAAAAAAAGGGCAAAAGAGAAATCACATAGCAAGGTCACATAGCCTGTTTTCCCACTTCTCATGAAAGAGTAAGAAATAAAGCATGATTTTCTGCTCCATGCTGGTGCTTTTCAGCAAAAAGGAGAGGCTCTGAACTTTCCACCCTGTGCACTCTATTTGAGTATGTGTAATGTGTTGTGTCAGAACAGGATGGTCAACTGCAAGTACTGAAAAATAGTGAGTCAGCCTCTTTCCTCATAATCATGGGGTTTCAGTGAATAAAAAAATGTTTGCCTTTAGTTTGTCTTCTCTTTCTGTGTGTGTGTGTGCGTTGACCTTTCAAATGTCACCATTTTTACTTAACCTCTTTAGCTACGTGGACTACACATATTTGTTTTTTAAACAGAAGTTGACGTTCTCACAGAAGAGGATGAGTTCAAGCAACAAGGCAGAAGAAAGCCCAATACACGATCACAAGAATTTTATCACAACAGTTGGCAATGCTTCTAAGGCGTCCACAGTTCTTGCTGGTTTGATCCTTGCGAATAAAGTGTCTAATTATTTCATTTCCCTAGCACAATCCAGTGTAAAGATCCCGGTAAATCTTATTTAATAAACCCTGTCGCTCCGTGCGTAAAGCAGCTTTAGAGTCTGGCAGACAGAAAAGCAATATTCAGCGGTCTTGTTCCTTTCTGTCCCATCATGCCTGGCTTCAGATGAGAGAGGTAAGAATACCCATTTTTTTTTCTTTTCAAAATCCTCATCTGCCTCTGAAAATCCCCATTTCCTTCCTGGTATTTGCATAATGAGAAAAACCATTGGCAGTCTGCCAGTTAACTACTGACCGCACAACAGTCGGGCTCAATGGGAGCCCTGAGAGAAGACTGTCTCCTCGTGAGGGTGGAAAAGCCTGGATTTCCCAACAACCTCTTCTTTTAATGCAGTATATAATCCAAATAATTACTCTTTTCTCTGGAAAAATCCTCCCCCACCCCACCTACTTCTTTCAAGCTGGAGAACATCCAACCAGACTCTATCCAACTAATGCGTCCCTGTGGGAAGGAAAAAAAAAAGCCCCCCCACTGCTAGATGATGTAGTTGGGTGGGTAATTGAAGCAGTTCTTCATGGCTGAATATTTAGGCTTCACCTCCTATTGCTGATGCAGTAGTTCCCAGGCCCTATCTGAAAGCTTAATTGCAAAATTTAAAGCACTGGGCTGTTGTAGGTGAGCACTGCAAGTTTTAGAAGCAGCCAGGTTTGGGTTAGCTTGCACTGTAGTGCTGCCCAAATCCCATTTGAATTGTGATGGTCTCTTCAACTAAGTAAGACCCTAAATTCCAACTGAAAGGGTATGCAAAATTCAAATGGCAACATGGGCTGGATTCTTTATAGAAAGCTGGAAGCATGCCATTATGTGAGTTAAACAAGCCTTGATAATCTGCTAGCGATGTTTTTCCGACAGCGTCCTAAATCTCAGTCTGCAAAGTGAAGCTCTGCAGGTGAGAGTAGGAGTTTTGACATACATGCCTGTCTCTCAACCCCACCACCCTATCCTCCTTACCCTAATTTTCCATACTACTGTCCCAGTACTTCAGGAATTACAGTATCCATATTCTTCCTCAGGAAACTTTCTTCAATATCCCAACAGTAAATGGCAAGAATAATGGAAGGGCTTTGCTGCTAAGAATTTGGAGCTGTCAGAATGACAGGATTTCTTATGTACAGTGGGCAAAAGCTTCAATAAGAAATTTGCTACTTCCTCTGAAGACATAGAGTGTTATATGCAAGTCTTGGGAATGAGGATATTGTCACTAGTCAATGTGCACAGCAAAGAAAACAGGAAGGCTCTTATGTTTGTACTATACTTAGAGCCAAGAGCTAGTTTCCGTACTAACGACAGGAAATGTTGAGCAAGAAGAGCCTTGCTCCAAAAATTACATTGAAAATTAGATGTTGTAATGGTCCCTTTAAATTATAGAGTGAAGGATATAGACAAATAGCAAATGAAATGGTGAATAGCGAGCTAGTCTTAACTGAGCAAATAATTTCATTTAGGAATATAGAAAATTAATTACATTTTTCTGTTTCCAAGTGAGGTCCATCAAACACTTTTGCATCCTCTGTTCCAAAGCAATGTTGCTTGCCCTTGATTTCTGTAAGGCTCAGCAAAGGAAGGGTCAGAGTAATCCTGCTTACCTTCACCAAAACACATTGTGCTTTGTGACCAAAGAACTGTAACCAGAAAGATGAGTGAGGCGATTCACCCCCTCTACTCTACTCTCATGAGAACCCACCTGGAGTGGGTACAGAGGAAGCCACAAAGATGGTCAGAGGGATGGAGCACCTTCCCTGTGGGGACAGGCTGCAGGAGTTGAGCCTAGAGAGGAGAAGGCTCCAGGAGCCCTTAGATGAGCCTTGCAGTACCCAAAGGGGGCCTACAAGAAAGCTGTGGGGGGACTTCATACAAGGGCTTGTAGCGATAGGACAAGAGACGATGGCTTTGAACTGGAAGAGGGTAGATTTAGTTCAGAGATTAGGAAGAGGTTCTCTACAGTGAGGGTGGTGAGACACTGGAACAGGTTGTCTAGGGAGGTCATGGATGTTGAATCTGGAGGCATGCAAGAAAGTTGCTCTCTTCCCAGCTGCTTGCTGAAGTGGTTTACTACTTAAGAAATCCTATAGACTAATAAGACTGGTTTCCAGCTGGGGTAAGCTGGAATGGCAAGCCACCATTTTATACCTAGAATGTTGATAACATTTTGCATTTGGGTTAAAATTTCCTTGCAGTGTTGCTCACTCTACCCTAAAGAAATCAACTTTTCTATAGAGTAGAACTACACAATAAAGGCTAAAGAGAAAGATCATGAGTATTATGAAATGTGAAGAATGGTCATCTAGAACTTGTTAGGGCTGACAAAGAAAGCTGTAATGCACAACAAGGGAGGTGATTTAAGTGATGGTTTTTCTCATAACACTTTCCCTGAGAACTGAGAAGAAACTTGGAAAATTGTCACAGATATATTTTAAATTAAAGTGGACCTTGTGTAGCCAGTCTCATTTTCATTCTGAGCTTTCTTAAAGATTAGCTTGCTGCATAACATTTGAGGACATGGGGACGCCCATTCTGATCAGATTCCTCACATTACATGCAGTGGAAAGAGCTTCTCCTCCCTGCCCCAAATATGAATTGAAGAAAGTGGCAAGCATACAAGAAGGTATCCATGAACGTAATGAACACAATGTGAATTTTTACTGTGGTGGCCTTTAAATGTTAGCATCAGCTCCGAGAACGTGGTTGATCTTCACAAGGATCCCCTTTTATAAGTCAATAAAACCACCAGAGATAGCCATGGAAGTCAGACACATGATGTTACAGTTCTGGACTTAGAACACTCACCTGTAGCGTCCTACTGCTATCACATGCTTAGCTCTCTCAGGATGTAGATCCAAAATCCGTTTTGTAGAATCAAAGAATGGCTTGGGTTGGGACACCTCCCACTAGAACAGGTTGTTCAAGGCCTTGTCCAATCTGGCCTTTAACACCTTGAGAACAGTTAGAATAGTTTCAGAGGTTACTGCCTTTCAACTATTTCCTACTGCGCTGTGGTTGGTGCTTTCAGGCCTTGCCAGGAAGTGGCAGAAGAAAAGAGCCCGAACCTGTATCTGCAGTGTAGTCTCAGGAAGTGACTGCCTTAGCCAGCTCAGAGGATGTGACACTGCTTTGTATTTAAAGTGGTCTTGATGAGTTATGGCTTAAGCAAGCAGAAGATTCCTGCGAAGCTCTTGGCAATTTGCAAATTGTGGATGAATGTAAACTTGAGTAGGCTCTCGATTAGATGACATTCACAAATGAATCACGTGTGAAAGAGAAGATTCATATCTACAACAGCTGACTGTTCTCCTTCCTTTCTTCTAATACTCAGTCCTTTTCCTTTCCCTCCCTCCACTCTTTTGACAGTGGTCAAAAGCTGCAGTTAAAGTAGCTCCTCAAAGCTGCTGATCAAATGGGGAGCAACCTCATAGATCCAAGAAGAACTTTGGTCACCTTGTGAAGAACATGCATGTGGAAAGACATGCACGTGCATGCATTTGAAGTCTTTGAAGACAAGATTTTGTTTTCCTGTTGCCTCTGTTTCAGAGACAAATGTTTCAGTTTGACTTTGAGGATACGCTTTCCTCTGGAAACAGCAAGCAAAGGTGTCCTTTCTTCTGTACCTTCAGCCCTTGCAATTAACTAGCCACACTCCACCCTCAAGGCTGTCCAGCTGAGATACTGGATAAAGGAGTAACTGCCAAGGCAAGTGCCAAATCACCCACTGAGCCTACTGTAATTCATCTTTTGGATGCTAGACTATCTCCATCTGTGTCTCTCAATGGACTAGAGAAGAATAAGTGCACCCTTTCAGACTAAACCACTCTATATTTTGGTCACTGTTTCTCACCTCCTGTTTCAGCAGCATCCTCAAATTCCATGTGTCATCCTTGCACTACAAGGTCTACAGAAGTGATGAAGACAAGATGAAGAGCAGGGGAAAAAAAGGACCAAAATGAATGTGTTACAGCACATGGTACTGGTATACATACCTCGATCACAAGCCTGAAATGCCAGCAGAAATAGGAACTTATAACAAATACTTAATAGAAGAGAGTTCCTGAATGTCTTGAGTAGATCTTGGCCAGACTACAGTTAGTACATTGCTAAACACGTACTCTAGTTATGTAAAACAAGAGTGTCTTTCTTTTAATTTATTTGTGTCTGAAATAGGGCTTCAATCTTATACGTAAGCTCTTCAGCCTGGAGAAGAGAAGGCTCGAGGGAGACCTTCCAGAATTCAAAGGCAGCCAGCAGGGCAGTTGGAGAGGGACTTTTTACAAAGGCATGTAATGACAGGATGAAGGGTAATGGCTTCAGATTGGAAGAAGCTGTATTTAGATTAGACATGAGGAAGAAATTCTTCCCCAGGAGGGTGGTGCAGCACTGGAACAGGTTGTCCAGGGATGTTGTGGAGGCTCCAAGCCTGGAAGTGTTGAAAGCCAGGTTGGATGAGGCCTTGAGCAAGCTGGTCTACTAGGAGGGGTCACTGCCCATGGAAGGGGATTGGAACTAGATATCTTTCAGGTCCTTTCCAACCCAAACCATTCTATAATTCTATGATTCTGTGATTCTATGACTTTGACTCCACGTAGAGAAGCAGCAAATACACACTTCAGTAAGCACACAAACAATCAAGGAACCATGCAATTATTATCTTCTGAGATCATAAGCAATTGAGGAAAGCAAAAAAACTGAAACATGCCAGCAACACATACATTTATTTTTTTTCCCTTAAAATACCAAGTTTGGAAACATCTCTAATATTTTACTTTATTTTCTTTTTTAAAGAGAGGGAAAAAAAAAAAGAGAGAGAAAGCAAATAAAGATTCTGAGTGGAAATGCCACAGATGTGAAAGTGTCCGCTAAGTACATTTCACTTTATTTTTTCCGTTCACTTTTTGGACATCAAATACCTATGAAATAATTATAATCCAAAGCCTGTACGCTAGACATTTCACTTTTGTGCTCCTGCTGTCACTGCCAATAGTTTGTTCTTTGAAGGTCTAACCTCAGGTGCCAGTCATAGCCTGTTAAGGCTAGGCTACATCCTCTTGATCGCCGTCCAACAATAAAATGCTGTAAAATAGTTTCTGTTTTTTAAGATTCAAACTTCCATTTGGAGCTCGAAGCGAAAAGGAAATTTGGAAAGAATGAAATTCAAATATTTCTGTGTTTACCCAGCTCAGCACAATCCTTGTTATTTAGCAATTTATGGTTTGAAGGTTTGGATTCTCTTTATGCTGTTTACAGAAATTAATTGTGTTTGGTTTTACTTTAAACATTTGATTTTTCGTCGGCGAGTATTTAGTCCTGGCTTTATCCTTTAAAAAAAGAAAAACAAAAGTGACAAGAAAGGGGTCTTTTCACATTGGCTAGGTGTTTGAAACTCTTACCCCAAGCCAGTATATAAACTGATTTGCCAAGAAAGACTTTGACTGGCAGACAATTTCATAATAAAGTGAGGTAAATGCGTTGTTTAAAAATCTATAATTTAAAAGACGTTGCACAAGAGTTACTCATTCCAAGGCATACTTCTGATAGAGAGCTAGACTTCTACACCCACACACAGAGAAATATGTGTGCAAACAAGGGTGGATGCATCTGTACAGCCATGCAAATCACAGAATCATAGAATGGTTTTGGTTGGAAAACACCTCTAAGATCACCGAGCACAACCCTCAACCCGAGGCCACCTTGCCATTAAACTGTGTCCCCAAGTGCCATGTCCACGTGTTTCTGGCGCACCTTCAGGTATGGTGACGCCACCACCTCCCTGGACAGCCTGTTCCAATGTCTCACCACTCTTTCAGCAAAGAAAATTTTCCTAATATCCAACTTAAACCTCCCCTGGCACAGTTTCAGGCTGTTTCCTCTTGTTTAGTTGCCTGATACTAGGGAGGAAAGACCAACCCCCATCTCACTCCATCTTGCATTCAAGGAGTTGTAGAGAGCAATGAGGTCTCCCCTCAGCTTCCTCTTCTCCCCAGTTCCCTCAGGTGCTCCTCACCAGACCATTTCTCCATACCCTTCACCAGCTTTGTTGCCTTTCTCTGGATCTGTTCCTTAAAGACATGGGACGCAAAACTGAACCCACTATTCTGAGTGAATACATGGAATCAGAGGAATAAGTCTTTTATTCTAGATGTTATTAAGGTACTTTCCTGCAGTTTCATTTGCTTCCTTAGTTTCCCCTAAAACCCTAAGGTAACGTCTGACTTGTACCCATGGCAAAGAGCTACAGTATCAATAAATGCAAACTGTCACTTTGTCAAGGTCTTCACAGATTGTTCTCCCCTCTCTTCTACGAATTCAGCTCTCTCAACTCAGATTACTAATGTGGGCTCAATAAGGGCAAAGAAAAGAAAAAGTTATTCCACACAAAGAAATGTGTTTCTCCAAGAAGGCCAATGGCATCCTGTCCTGCATCAGGAACGGTGTGACCAGCAGGATCAGGGAAGTCATTCTCCACCTGTACTCAGCACTGGTTAGGCCACACCTTGAGTACTGTGTCTAGTTCTGGGCCCCTCAGCTTCAAAAGGATATTGAGACTCTTGAACATGTCCAGAGAAGGGCAACGAGGCTGGGGAGAGGCCTTGAGCACAAGCCCTATGGGGAGAGACGGAGGGAGCTGGGGTTGCTTAGCCTGGAGAAGAGGAGTCTCAGGGGAGACCTTATTGCTGTCTACAACTACCTGAAGGGAGGTTGTAGCCAGGAGGGGGTTGGCCTCTTCTCCCAGGCAACCAGCACCAGAACAAGAGGATAAAGTCTCAAGTTGCACCAGAGGAAATTTAGGCTCAAGGTGAGGAGAAAGTTCTTCACAGAGAGAGTTGTTAACCATTGGAATGTGCTGCCCAGGGAGGTGGTGGAGTCACCATCCCTGGAGGTGTTCAAAAAGGGATTGGACATGGCACTTGGTGCCATGGTTTAGTAGACATGAGGTGGTGGGTGACAGGTTGGACTTGATGATCCTTGAGGTCTTTTCCAACCTTATTGATTCTATGATTCCATCTTGATTGAGAACTACCTCATTTAAATCCGTTCATGCCTTGTCAAGTGCACTGAATGTTCATCTGTTTTAACGGAGCAGTTCCATTTCTGGTGTCCATGGAAGACAGCATTTGAAGATACGATACAATACAATACAATACAATACAATACAATACAATACACCAGGTTGGAAGAGACCTTCAAGATCATCACGTCCAACCCATCAACCAATCCAACCCACCTAAATACAATACAATACAGTACAATACAGTACAATACATACAATACAACCCACCTAAACAACTACAAAACTAAACCGTGGCACCAAGCACCCCATCAAGCCTCTTCTTGAACACCTCCAATGAAGGTGACTCCACCACTTCCACAGGCAGCTGATTCCAGTGGGCAATCACTCTCTCGGTATAGAACTTCTTTCTAAGGTCCAGTCTAAACCTGCCCTGGCGCAGCCTGAGACTGTGTCCTCTTGTTCTGGTACTGGCTGCCTGGGAGAAGAGACCAACCTCTGCCTGGCTACAACCTCCCTTCAGGTAGTTGTAGAGAGCAATAAGGTCACCCCTGAGTCTCCTCCTCTCCAGGCTAAGCAACCCCAGCTCCCTCAGCCTCTCCTCATAGGGCTTGTCTTCCAAACCCCTCACCAACTTTGTTGCCCTTCTCTGGACACGCTCCAGTAAGACAACATCTTTCCTAAACTGAGGGGCCCAGAACTGGACACAGTACTCAAGGTGCGGCCTAACCAGTGCAGGGGCAGAATGACCTCCCTGCTCCTGCACAGAGTACATTGCACATCTCGATTGCTTCCTGCAAAATACAAATGTTTTCCATAAAATAGAGTTAAGGATCATGTACAAAAACGAATGAGAGATGAAAGTTGACCTCTTTCAGTTGAATAACTGGAGAACACTCTGTCGAAAACATTTGAAAATAATTGATATTTTTCCTCTTCTTTTTTCTTTTTCTTTTTTTTTTTAATTGCCATTATGATGTTGTTGGCCTTTAGTGAGAGCCATGTAGTGCAACACAAAAATTCAGCATGACTTTTTTGTTTTCGATTGTGATGGTAAAAGGAATCAGTCTTAGCTCCTTTTTAGCTTCTCTGAGAAGAGCCAAGGCTTTTGGTAATTTAGAAATCATGTTGCTCTGTTATTTCACTTGCATGGCTGAGCTAGGGTTCACAATAATGAGAGTGAATGCATGTTTAATGGTTTAAAGATAGACCGGTAAGCTCAAGAGAAAAGCTTGACGTCAAATATGGTCTTTTATCTAACTGGCTGCTTTACTGCGTGCTAACAGTGTGGAGGAGAATACAGCATTGGAATCTGTTTTCTTAAATCAAAAGGAAGAGAGAAAAGAAGTGGGGTACCTTATGAAAAGGTGTGCTCCTCCTTGGAACAAAAGTATTTTTAGCAAAAACAATAGTGGAAACTTTCAGGCAAAGTCTTTTGAATTTTCCAGCTCTTTGAACTATGGTTCACACTGGCATGAGCATGTTTGTTCTGGCTGTAAGCTGAACACATGTTGAGAGCTTGATGCATCTTTTCTTACATTTCTACTGGTTAATCACTTCAGTGAATGCTGCACACAGATCTGCGACTTCATCAGGGACTAAGATTCTCTGTATGGCTTGACTAGGGTATTTCACTCTTCTGCATCAACACACAGTTTCTCAACAGCACTCCATTACAGCTTCTGACTTCAACACTGAAGAGCCAAAAAATAGGGGGGGGTAAGAAAAGAAAAAGTAAATCACCATATTCTTTTAATCATCAGTTTGCTTTGTTTCTGCAAAAAAAGAAACCATAAACTCCAATTTCTTTCAGACTGATAATAGCTCACAGTAGTTTCCCATACAGGACTCTCTGCATAGCCTTCCAATGAAATTCTTTCAAGTGCTCTGCCAGTCCTGTTGCATATATCTCAGTGACCTATTGATTTCTTATGTGCTGATCTTGGCCATGAAATCCTCAGATTCAGATACACAGCAGCTGTTAAGAGCAGTCAATTATAGATACAGAATGTTTCTAACAGATCATTTCAGAAGGAGAGTCATGAAGTATTTTGAGTAAAAAAATCAGCCTGGCCATACAAAGTTTTCAGATCAGAACATAGGAAGAATGCATGAAAGATCTGGGAGTTTTCATATCTCCTCTTTGCCTTCTTAACTCAGTAATTTGTCCAGAGAGGAAGTATGTAAGCAGGAACCACCACCTGCCGTTCCTCTCACTACTCAGACACGTTTGGTTCACTATGCACTATTCTGTGGCATGTGGGCCCCTTTGACCTGGACAGGCTGGAGACCTAGGCAGAGGGCAACCTCAGGAAGTTAAACAAGGGCAAGTATAGAGTCCTGAACGTGGGAAAGAATAACCCTCTGCACCAGTACAGGTGAGGAGCTGACTAGGTGGAAAGCAGCGCTGCCATGAAGGACCAGGGAGTGCTGGAGGACAAGTTCACTACTGGAGGGAATCCAACAGAAAGCCACAAAGATGCTGAAGGCACTGGAGCATCTCTTTGAGGAGGAAAAGCTGAGATACCTGGAGCTGTTTACAATGGAGAAGAGCAGGCTGAGAGGGGATCTTCTCGATGCTTACCAATATCTAAAGGATGGGTGGCAAGATGATGACACCTGTCACTTTTCAGTGGTGCCCAGTGACAGGACAAGGAGCAATGGGCACAAAATAGAACCCAGGAGACTCCACCTAAACATAAGGAAAAGCTTTGCTCTGAGAGTTATGGAGTCACCAAATCCACCTGGACATGATCCTGTGCCACTTGCTCTGGGTCACCCTGATTTAGCAGGGGGTTGAACAAGATGATTGCCAAGAGGTCCTTTCCAACCCCCCTGCAGTCAGCACAGACACCTTCAGATATTGAAATGTATCTCTAAGATCTCCCTGGAGCCTTCTCTTCTCCAGGCTGAACAGCCCCAACCTTCCCAGCCTGTACTTTTAGGAGAGGTGCTCCAGCCCTCTGATCATTTTTGTGACCCTTCATGCTTCATAAAGCTCTTATGCACATAAAAAACCTTGTACCTGTTCCTCATTGTATCACCTCATTAGTTTCATAGTTTCATAGTTTCATAGTTTCAGTTAGGGTTGGAAGGGACCACAAGGATCATCTAGTTCCAACCCCCCTGCCATGGGCAGGGACACTCTACCCTAGATCAGGCTGGACAGAGCCTCGTCCAGCCTGGTCTTAAACACCGCAAGGGACGGGGCCTCAACCACCTCCCTGGACAACCCATTCCAGGGCTTCACCACTCTCACGGTGAAGAACTTCCTCCTCACATCTAGCCTGAATCTCCCCACCTCCAGCTTCATCCCATTCCCCTAGTCCTATCACTCCCTGATAGTCTGAAAAGTCCCTCCCCAGCCTTCTTGTAGGCCCCTTCAGATACTGGAAGGCCACAATGAGGTCACCTCAGAGCCTTCTCTTCTCCAGGCTGAACAGCCCAACTCCTTCAGTCTGTCCTCATAGGAGAGGTGCTCCAGCCCTCTGATCATCCTCGTGGCCCTTCTCTGGACACGCTCCAGCACCTCCAGATCCCTCTTGTAATAGGGGCTCCAGAACTGGACGCAGTACTCCAGGTGGGGTCTCACCAGAGCTGAGTAGAGGGGGAGAATCACCTCCCTTGACCTGCTGGCCACACTTCTCCTGATGCAGCCCAGGATCTGATTGGCTTTCCGGGCTGCAAGTGCACATTGAGAGCTCATGTTGAGCTTCTCGTCCACCAGCACCCCCAAGTCTCTCTCCTCTGGGCTGCTCCCCAGCCAGTCACTGCCCAGCCTGTATTTGTGCCTGGGATTGCCTCGACCCAGATGCAGGACCCTGCACTTGGTCTTGTTGAAGCTCATGAGGTTGGCCTGTGCCCACCTCTCCAGCCTGTCAAGGTCCCTCTGGATGGCATCCCTTCCCTCCAGCGTGTCTGCTGCACCACACAGCTTGGTGTCATCAGCAAACTTGCTGAGGGTGCACTCAATGCCACTGTCCATGTCACCCACAAAGATGTTGAACAAGACTGGTCCCAGGACTGATCCCTGAGGGACTCCGCTTGTCACTGGCCTCCACTGGGACATGGACCCATTGACAGCCACTCTTTGGGTGCGGCCATCAAGCCAGTTCCTTATCCATCTGGTGGTCCATCCATCAAACCCGTGTGTCACCAGCTTGGAGACCAGGATGTGGTGTGGGACAGTGTCAAAGGCTTTGCTCAGGTCCAGGTAAACGACATCAGTTGCTCGCCCCTCATCTATTAATGCTGTCACCTGTTCATAGAAGGCCACCAGGTTTGTCAGGCAGGATTTGCCCTTGGCAAAGCCATGCTGACTGCTCCCAATCACCTCTTCACTACTCTTCTGAGTCAGTAGTGCCTCCAGGAGGATCTGCTCCATGATCTTTCCGGGCACAGAGGTGAGACTGACCGGCCTGTAGTTCCCTGGTTCCTCCTTCTTACCCTTTTTGAAAATGGGAGCAATATTTGCCCTTTTCCAATCTGTGGGGACTTCCCCAGTCTGCCATGACTTTTGGAATATAATAGAGAGGGGCTTCTTCTTCTTCAAGAAGAAATTTTATGCAGTTAGAACAGTCCTGAATAAGCATAAATGCTCATAAATGTGCAGATAATGAAATAAGACCCAGATATTCCTGGCTGGTTAAATGCAATGTAAATTGTATTTCACTTTCTGAATAATCAACTGACCTTCCTCCGCTGTTAACAGTCTGAGGAATTTCATAATGTGCCACTCATCTACAATGTGCCACTCATCTGCCAGGCAGAAAGGGACCTGGGGGTACTGGTTGATAGTAGACTGAACATGAGCCAGCAGTGTGCCCAGGTGGCCAAGAAGGCCAATGGCATCCTGGCCTGTATCAGGAATAGTGTGGCCAGCAGGAGCAGAGAAGTCATTCTGCCTCTGTACTCAGCACTGTTGCTTAGCCTGGAGAAGAGGAGGCTCAGGGGAGACCTTATTGCTCTCTCTAACTACCTGAAGGGAGGTTGTAGCCAGGTGGGGGTTGGTCTCTTCTCCCAGGAAACCAGCAACAGAATAAGAGGAAACAGTCTCAAGCTGCACCAGGGGAGGTTTAGGCTGGATGTTAGGAAGAAGCTCTTCACAGAAAGAGTGATTGGCCATTGGAATGAGCTGCCCAGGGAGGTGGTGGAGTCACCATCACTGGAAGTGTTTAGGAAGAGACTGGATGGGGTGCATGGTGCCATGGTTTAGTTGATTAGATAGTGTTGGATGATCTCGATGATCTCAAAGGTCTCTCCCAACCTGGTTTATTCTATTCTATTCTATTCTATTCTATTCTATTCTATTCTATTCTATTCTATTCTATTCTATTCTATTCTATGAAGAGCTGGAAGCACAGGATGTGAGGAAGTTACACCAGAGGCGGTTTAGGTCGGATATTATAAAAAGCTTCTTCACTGATGGTGTTCTCACAGACTGGGACAGGCTCTGCAGATGGATGAATCCTCATGCCTTGAGGTATTTCAAAGAGGCAGGAATATGGTGCTGAGGCACACGATTTCGCACCAGACTTGGGAGGGTTAGAGAATGATTTCACTCAATGATCTTGAAGGTCTTTTCCAACAAAAAGAGTCTTTAATTCTATGCTTTAGGATTCTATAAGAAGAGGGAGAAGAATGAGGATTAGCCAAAAAAAAAAAACCAACCAAACCAAAACCAACAAATAACCCAACAGAATAGTTTCTGTTTAAGTGTCTGTATGGCCATCCCATGGACATTGATTTTTTACCTCACTGTTCCTTACCTAGTATGAGATGACTGGACTTTTATCTTGGAGATAACCTGGGAAAAGCACAGTTAAGGCCTCTTATCTACAGCTGCAGCTCCTTGTTTCATTATCACTTCTACAGCTCTGTGGCTTATCTTTGTGTGCCAGAAACTAAGGCAGAAGAGATATCCTATTGTCTTATCCATTGGTGCATCTTCTGACAGTGACTTCCTGAGGTTGGCACATGGGGAAGACTATATTGAGGATTCTACCCTTACACAGCCTAAACTGCCTTCATAGCTTCCTAGCCATCCTCTTTGCTTCACTGCTGTCTTCCTTTACAATTCTACATTAAATTAGTTTCATGTAGTCATGCATCACATGGTTAAATAGAACCAACATTTCTGTTCTTTACAACAGCTTGAAAGAAGAATCATCATACAATCATAGAATTGCTTAGGTTGGAAGGGACCTCAGAAATCATCTACTACAGTCACCTTTCCACAGGCAGGGATACCTCTCAATAAGACTTGTTTGCCAAAGGCCTCACCCAATCTGGCCTGAAACACCTCCAGGGAGGGGACATCCACAGCCATTCTGAGCAATCTATTCCAGAGTCTCACCACCCTTGTACTGAAGAATTTCTTCCTAATATCCAGTTGAATTATACTCTCCCTCATCTTAAAACCATTCCTCCTACTCCTGTCAGTAGACACCCTTAAGAAAAGTCTCTCTCCAGCTTTCCTTTAAGCTCCCCTCAGGTACTGAAGGCAGGTAAAAGGTCTACCTGGAGTGTTCTCTTCTCCAGGCTGAGCAACCCCAGCTCCCTCGACAATACTCCAAATTTGGTGTCCCTATTGTGGAGTGGACCTACCTTGACCTGTTGGCCATGCTCTTCTGAATGCACCCCAGAATGCCACTAGCCTTCCTGGCCAATACTTTGGCTAGAATAGAAAGTATCAAGTCTGTACCATTCCCTTACATGGTTAAAAATATAGCAGGCACCAGGCCACATTTGAAATCCATCGCCAAGCAGAATGTCTGTCAGAGCTTGACAAGGTGCCAGGGAACAGCTGCATAGTTTGAACTTGGGTGAAAGCTTTGAAGCCAATGCACCTATATCCATATGTGAGTTAAAATATTAAAATAGAATGTTTAATTGAATTGTGTAGGCCATTAAAATGGAGAATCTACGTGATTTTGTTAGCTTCAGTCAGAACTTTGCTCATTAACAAGTGGATTAAGGATTTAAAGTTTCAGTCCAACCAAAACCTGCCAAGGCTCCATAGCACTCAGCTTTATTCAGACCTTAAGCAGCAACATAACCACTGAACACAAATATCTACACTTAATCTAAATGATAAGTTGCTTTATTATTGTTTTCCTTGTCTTTTTTTTTCCACCTCATGTGCTGATCTACCTTGAAATCCACTTACTGAAGTATGTTTCATGGATATAAATATTTAGTAGCTGTCGTATATCTCTGGGCATTTTCCAGTCATAGAATCATAAAATAATAAGGTTGCAAAAGACCTCGAAGACCATCAAGTTCAAACTATTACCTGTCACCCAACACCTCATGAAAAATAAACCATGGCTTCAAGTGCTACATCCAATCCTTTTTTGAACACCTCCAGGGATGGTGACTCCACCACCTCCCTGGGCAGCACGTTCCGATGGCTAACAACTCTCTCTGTGAAGAACTTTCTCCTCACCTTGAGCCTAAACTTCCCTTGGCACAGCTCAAGACTGTTTCCTCTTGTTCTTGTGCTGGTTGCCTGGGAGAAGTGACCAACCCCATCTAGCTACAACCTGCTTTGAGGTAGTTGTAGAGAGCAATAAGGTCTCCCCTGAGCTTCCCCTTCTCAGCGTTCTGATAGAGGTATTTGATGCAAGAAAAAGAATACTCCAAAAAAACCCAAACCCAAGAAAACACTTTATTGATAGAATCCATGTTGGAAGGGAACTGTCCATGTAAGGGATTAGATGTATGTTGAAGTTTACTGTATAACTGGTGTGTGTGTATATATATATAACTTTAATGTATAACATAATAAACATCTTCATCTGTTTACATGTTGTCCTGAAAGCGTGCTCGAGGGTGCTTAAGACATTTATACTACAACAGGAATAAAGGACATTCTGAGGTTATCTAAATCAATACAATACACTACACCAGGTTGAAAGAGCCCTTCAAGATCATTGTGTCCAACCCATCAACCAATCCAACCCACCTAAACAACTAAACCATGCAACCAAGCACCCCATCAAGTCTCCTCCTGAACACCTCCAATGATGGTGACTCCACCACCTCCACGGGTAGCCCATTCCAATGGGCAATCACCCTCTCTGTATAGAACTTCTTCCTAACATCCAGTCTAAACCTGCCCTGGTGCAGCCTGAGACTGTGTCCTCTTGTTCTGGTACTGGCTGCCTGGGAGAAGAGACAAACCTCTGCCTGGCTACAACCTCCCTTCAGGTAGTTGTAGAGATCAATAAGGTCACTCCTGAGTCTCCTCTTCTCCAGGCTGAGCAACCCCAGCTCCCTCAGCCTCTCCTTATAGGGCTTGTGCTCCAAACCCCTCACCAACTTTGTTGCCCTTCTCTGGACATGTTCCAGCAAGTCAACATCCTTCCTAAACTGAGGGGCCCAGAACTGGACACAGTACTCAAGGTGCAGCCTAACCAGTGCAGTGTACAGGGGCAGAATGACCTCCCTGCTCCTGCTGGCCACACTGTTCCTGATGCAGGCCAGGATGCTATTGGCCCTCTTGGCTGCCTGGGCACACTGCAGGCTCATGTTCAGCCTACAATCAGTCAATCAGTAGCAGTTAACAGAAGTACCAAGGAGACTGTAAAGATTTGACAGCAAAAATGGACCAAAAAAAAATGAGTGGGGTGTCAGAAAAGAGTGAAACTAAGAAGTGTAACCCAGGTAGGAAACCGACACCTTGAGAACCAGCTTATATACACCTATTGCCCCTTCAGTCTTTCCCAGGTTTCAGCCTTAAGGGTTTGACTGTAGTCCGATTTTCTTCAGTAACATGAGTAATCCTTTTGTTGATGTTGCCTCAATCAACCCAGGAAATGGACATAAATGCATATTCCAGAACACAGCCCATTCTAAAGGATTGAATTATCTCCTTGCGGCTTTCTGCCTACATAATTTGTGCCAGGACCATCAGTAGTTGTGTGAGAAAGACTAACACCCTGGGCTCCTGTGGTCAGCTGAGCAACATCACTGACTTGTCAATAGGAGGTTCTTGGAAGGGTGATGGCCAGGAGTGGAGCAAAACAACCATTGTGTTTAGTGACTCTCCCTGGACCCTTCTGATTTCGACACGGCACGGCAGCTTGCAAAATCACATTCTGCTGTGACCAAGACACAATCTGCTGTGAACTGAAAAACCTGAGTTGCTGTATTTTGCCCTTTTTGTTTAAGTTTTTTTAAGCATGCTTAAGTCCTATAAAAATGTCAGCAGAGAGCACCAGTGAGGGGTGTATCGTGTACATCAAAAGATTAAGAGAAGTATGTTAAAAATGGTGGGGAGAGCTGTGCTAAAAGCACACCAAATCACACAAGTATAAAAGGCATTGAAATTCTTTTATGTGGAAATTCTAGTTTGATACAGGAGCCAAAATCAAGTCTAGCCAATCAGTCAACCCTGCTTTACAGAGGTTCTCTTCATTTTCTTGAATCCACAAAGAATTTAAAGCCTCAAGTCCGACCAGCATCCAAATGAGAGAGGCAGATCTCGACAACGTGGACAAATATTACAGATAGATGAAATAGTTAAGATAACATAGGGATTAGCCCAAACTTTCACTAAAAAAGCAGATGAAAATTTCATGATAATTGAATGCATGCAGTTAACTTTATTTTTTTTTACTTCCTCCCCTTCCCCCCCCCCCCCCCCCCCCCTTCCCCCTCCTGCCTTGGTTCCATGCATATCCACACTAATTCCTTAGTCTGGGACCAGAAGAGACAGTTCAAAAATACTATGACTAAGACGACATTAATAATGTTTCCAGTGGGAATGGAAGAAGACTGCATGAGCATTTTTACAAGTAAGTTCTTTTTCTCATGGGATTTCCAGTACAGATATTTTTAAGCAATGGGGAGTTTGGCTGACTTGGAAGTCAAATCTGAACAAACACTCAGGCTTTTGGGAGGCTGAATTTAACCTCTTCATCCTTCCTTTTTTTTTTTCCTTTTGATATCTATCACATGAATACTCGACACACCAAAATAAAAAAAGGTGGAGAGGGAAAGGAGAAAGAATGAAAGAATTTGACATCCCCTCCTGAGAGGGGATCTCATCAATGTGTATCAGTATCTGAGGGGTGGGTGTCAGGTGGAGGGGGCCAAGCTCTCTTCAGTGATGTGCACTAAGATGACAAGAAACAGCAGGTTCAAGCTTGAACATAGAAGATTTCACCTCAACATGAAGAGAAACTTCTTTACAGTGAGGGTGATGGAGCACTGGAATAGGCTATGTCCAGGGAGGTTGTGGAGTCTCCTCTGGAGACTTTCAAAACCCACCTGGATGCATTCCTGTGTGGACTACCCTAAGTGATCCTGCTTTGGCAGGGGGGTTGGACTCAGTGATCTCTGGAGGTCCCTTTGAGCCTGTGATTTACTGTGATACTGTATTTTGGCCAGCACATTCCTTAGGAGTATAAATTAAGTGGTTCAAAGCCTTTGGAATTTATGTGCTTTTTGCATGTGTAGCAATGCACTTTGGGTGCATTAAAAAGAAGGTTAAAGGCTGTGCACTTCTTCAGGGGGGTCAGTTTAACCTAACTCTTGACTGTTTTTTCATAGATTATCCTGAATTCAAAGACACAGCAGCACCTATGGACACTACATTGTGCTGCTCTTCATGTGCCTGTCAGGGAGAAGTGGTTACCCACGTGATTCAAGACATACAAGGCATGGAAGAGAAGATGGTGTTGCAGCTGAGACACAAGGTTAAGGGTTAGGAGCCTTGGGTACAATTCCCAGCTCTGACACAGAGCAAGGGCCTTGTGACCTTGAGCAAGACACGTAATCTCTCTGAGTCTCATCAGTAAATACTGCTTCTTTTTCTCACAGGGTTGTTGTGAGGTCAAATTAATTATTAGCTGTCAGGCTGTGCTGGTTTTGGCTGGGATAGAGTTAATTTTCTTCACAGTAGTTGGCATGGGGTGATGTTTTGGATTTGAGCTGAAAAGAGGATTGATCATTCAGGGGTGTTTTTCATTACTGCTGTGCTGTGCTTACACAGAGTCAAGGCCTTTGCTGCTCCTCACCCCAGCCCACCAGCGAGTGAACTGGGCGTACACGAGAAGCTGGGAGGGGACCTGTCTGGGACATCTGCCTCCAGCTGACCAAAGGGATGTTCCTGACCATGAGACATCATGCTCAGCATGTAATGCTGGGGAAGAAGGCAATGCATTCAGACTTATGTTGTTCTGTCTTCCCAAGTAAGCATTGCATGTGATGGAGCCCTACTCTCCTGGAGATAGCTGAACACCTGCCTGCCAATGGGAAGCAGTGAATGAATTCCTTCTTTTCCTCAGCTTGCACGTGTGGGTTTTGTTTTACCCAATAAACTGTCTTTATCTCAGCCTGTAAGTTTTCTCACCTTTACTGTTCTGAATCTCCCCCATTCCACAGAGAGGGAGCTGCCTGGTGCTTAGCTGCTTTTTGCCACCCTTTTACTATAAAATACAATTTATTGTGATGAAATAAAGAGGATGCAAAGAAAGGGAAAACTAGTGAAAGAAATCAACACCACCCACTCCCACCCCAACAAAAAACCCAAACCCAAATGCTACCTGCCTACAATTTGACCTGTTGACTTCCTGTAGCCCTTTCATGTATGCTGGAATTCAACCCATCCTCTTTCTTTGTTTCCTTTTCCCACCCTTTGTCATGTTCGTAAATGGAGAGCTGCTAAAGCCCCAAGTGCCCCACATTTGCCAGATTAAGTTAGCTTGGTTAGAAGTCATTTATTTGGTCATGCTCTTATTCCACTGGGTTCACTGGTAATGTTTCCATTGCAAAATCACAACATCTCAGAATCACAGAATGCATCAGGTTGGAAGAGACCCTCAGAGGTCATCTTGTGCAAGCCCCCTGCAGTCAGCAGGGACATCTCCAACTAGATCAGGTTGCTCAGGGCCTCAGCAAATTTGACCGTGAATGTCTGCAGGGATGGGGCCTCAACCACATCTCTGGGTGACCTGTTCCAGTATTTCACCACCCTCATTGCAGAGAACTTCTGAAGAAAAATCTGTGGCCAAAAATTCTACATTTCTTCTCCTATTAGTATGTGTCAACTTTTTTGGCCTAGGAAAGGCCAGCAAGTAGGAAAAACAAAAAAATCAGTTCAGGGTTACCCATGATTTTTAAAAACAACCCTATAAAACATTAATAAAATACCTAGTTACAAGTCCACATCCAGCAGTCTGAAAATATTTTATGGTAGATCATATATTTTTTATTTTGTCTACACATGGCTGACCTTCCATGGTAAGATTTAGCAGGATGAATTTCTGTGTCTGCTTCAACTCTGTGGGGTGTCTTTGGGTGGTTATGTGCAATGGAGGGAGGTTGTAGCCAGGAGGGGGTTGGTCTCTTCTCCCAGGCAATCAGCACCAGAACAAGAGGACACAGTCTCAAGCTGCACCAGGGGAAGTTTAGGCTCGAGGTGAGGAGAAAGTTCTTCACAGAGAGAGTTGTTAGCCATGGGAATGGGCTGCCCAGGGAGGTGGTGAAGTCACCGTCCCTGGAGGTGTTCAAGAGGGGACTGGACATGGCACTTAGTGCCAGTCATGAGGTCTGTGGTGACAGGTTGGACCTGATGATCTTTGAGGTCTCTTCCAACCTTGGTGATTCTGTGATTCTGTGAATTTGAAAAAAAGGAAGCATCAGCTGTCAGCCCCTTGCTGAAATTCACTGCATTTCTAGTGCTTTTCCTTTCTTTTATTTTCTTCTTTTCTTTTTCTTTTCCCCCCTCTAATAGAAGCATTTCTTGCAACAGTATCTTTAAAGAGCCTGTCAGTCTACCTAAGAGAACCCTTTTTGAAATGAGTACACTTGAATGAAGAGACCTTATGTGACCTATTTTTTTAATATATTTTTTTTTTTAGGTGAAATCTTACTGTTAGCCAAAGTTGACAATGAAATTTCATTTTCCACAGAAATGAAGAAGGAAGTGTGGTGGTAGCAACTCTTATGCTGGCCGTTAAGAATCATAGAATCAATAAGGTTGGAAAAGATCTCAGAGATCATCAAGTCCAACCTGTCACCTAACACCTCATGACTAACTAAACCATGGCTTCAAGTGCCACATCCAATCTGTTCTTGAACACCTCCAGGGACGGTGACTCCACCACCTCCCTGGGCAGCACATTCCAATGCCTAACAATTCTCTCTGTGAAGAACTTTCTCCTCACCTCCAGCCTAAACTTCCCCTGGTGCAGCTTGAGACTGTGTCCTCTTGGTCTGTTGCTGATTGCCTGGGAGAAGAGACCAACCCCCTCCTGGCTACAACCTCCCTTCAGGGAGTTGTAGAGTGCAAGAAGGTCTCCCCTGAGCCTCCTCTTCTCCAGGCTAAACAACCCCAGCTCCCTCAGCCTCTCCTCATAGGGCTTGTGCTCAAGGCTTCTCCCCAGCCTCATTGCCCTTCTCTGGACATGTTCAAGAGTCTCAATGTCCTTCTTAAATTGAAGGGCCCAGAACTGAACACTACTCAAAAAAATGGGTTTGGGATGTTGGTTGTCCTTGTCACTCTCAGAGGCAAGTACCTGAAGCTCAGCTCTATTTAAGCAGCTTTGTTGCCCTCTAAAGCTCAAGACTAACTTACTTAGAAGCACAGGAATTAAAAATCCTGAGCCAATTTTTCATTTTGCTCATATGAAAGTCATATCTTCCATGTATTAACACAGAAATCAAATGCTATTCCCCTCGGGGGTCAACACCAGGTCAGAAAGATAGAGGCAATTCTTCTTGAGAGACAAGCATTGAGATGTCAAGATGTTCAGCAAGACAACCAGCAAGAGTGCTCTGAGCTCTGGGGTGCAAAGCATATCCTCCATTGCTATTCTGACTTCTTGATGTCCACAAAGATGCTCTGAGTTCATTAAAGGCAAGTGATTGCAAAACAACCAAACCCTTATACTCATGGATTTCTTTTCATTTCTTCCTTAAATTTTCCATGTGAAGTTCTAGGCTTGCATTTGCATCCTGCCTTTGCCCTCTTCTCCCATTTCTCCAAACAAATGATTTGTTGTGACTGGGCCTGCTGAAAGACATCTTTCATTGGCATCTGAACTCTGTGAAGATTCATTCTTACTGGAATGAACTTTTGTCAGGCTCTTACCTTGTAGGGACCTTTCTAGAACACATATTAGGAGACATTCTGCACATTGCCTTCACAGACAAGGGGAGAAAGGTGATCATTAGATTCTCCTCTTGCAATCTTCCCACCCTGCCCCCACAGACTTTCAGAGCTTTCCATCAGTGATAGAGCAAGATAACCCAGCAGCTGACCTACATTTTGCCGGCTCTTCCCAGGGCTAATATTTTGAGTGCTTGCAGAAATGGGAAGGCATATCATGGAACATACAAGCCCTGCCAGGAATGCATAGTCAGGAGAGTTTCTTCCAGCTAAAACATAGTAAAATTGAACATACAACAAACTAGATACATTAATCTTCAAATACTGTTTACCAGAGAGTCTCAAATCTCCTGCACCTAATCTAGTGCATGTCCTACATTGAAACATAGGTTAAGTCTTCTAATCCCTTCATTACGTATTTGTATATTTAAGGCTCCAATCATTCTTGTCTCTGTTTGCTAACATAATAATGTCTTGGCTGCCTAGGAAACTGGGGATAGCTGTGTTTAGACAGTAATTTTGCATTAGTAAGCATTTCTCCTTTTCTAATCCATCCAGTTCAGTGTATAACCCAATCACACTGTGGCTTTTACATTGTTCATAGTCAGAATTCTCTGGCTTGCAACCTATCACCGCTAGTGTGCCCAGCAGGACAGAGGCGGTGATTGTTCCGCTGGACTCAGCACTGGCGAGGCCACACCTTGAGGAGGCATCCACAACCTCCCCAGGCAGCCTATTCCAGAGTCTCACTACCCTTGCACCGAAGAACTTGTGAGAGGCCTTGAGCACAAGCCCTATGAGGAGAGGGTGAGGGAGCTGGGGTTGTTTAGCCTGGAGAACAGGAGGCTCAGGGGAGACCTCATTGCTCTCTACAACTACCTGAAAGGTGGTTGTGGCCAGGAATGGGTTGGTCTCTTCTCTCTAGCAACCAGTACCAGAACAAGAGGACACAGTCTCAAGCTGCACCAGGGGAAGTTTAGGCTCGAAGCGAGGAGGAAGTTCTTCACAGCGAGAGTTGCTATCCATTGGAATGTGGTGCCCAGGGAGGTGGTTGAGTTGCCGTCCCTGGAGGTGTTCAAGAGGGGACTGGATGAGGCACTTGGTGCCATGGTCTAGTCATGAGGTCTGTGGTGACAGGTTGGACTCAATGATCTTTGAGGTCTCTTCCAACCATGGCGATACTGTGTACTGTAACTTCTTCCTACCGTCCAGTCTCAACCCATTCTCCCTTAGATTAAGCCTTTCTTGTCCTGTTGCTAGACACCTTTAGACACCTCTCCAGCCTTTCTGTAGGAACCCTTCACGTATTGGAAGGCAGCTACAAGATCCCCCGGGAGTCTTCTCTAGGCTGAACAATTCCAGCTCCCTCAGCCTATCTTCATAGCAAAAGTGTTCCTTGGGTCATTCTTGTGGCCCTTCTCTGGACTTGCTCCAATAGTTCTACGTCCTTATTGTTGGCACATCAGAACTGCACTCAGCATGTGAGGTGGGGGCTCACAAGAGCAGAGTAAATACCACCTTGACAGAACCACAGAATGTTAGGGGTTGGAAGTGACCTCAAAAGATCATTGAGTCCAACCCCCATGCCAGAGCAGGATCACCAGGTTTCAAGGGTCTCCAGAGAAGGTGGCTCCACAACCTTTCTGGGCAGCCTGTCCCCAGTGCTCTGTCACCCTCACAGTAAGTAAGTTTTTCCTTATGTTTCCTCTTCAGCAATTCTTTCTCTGGGTTATGGGAGGACACATGTGCTTTCATTTTTTTCCACAGGTATGTTTTGGCATTTTAGAACCAAAAAAATCAAGTGCTTATACTCGATGGGGTTTTGTTAATCCCTAATCAAAAAGGATAAACTGCTCATTTGAAGGGCCAAATTCTGCCTGGACTTGTGTTAGAAGCCATTTTGCCTGTGCTTCTTCAGACCACAGGAATCTTTACTGTGTCAACCACGGCCAAACAAGTAGAAAAAGGTAGGTATGTACCATGACATTCCAGTTTGCAGGATAGAATTATACCAGAGACGTATCTAGTAGCAACACTTTGTTCTAACTCATGCCAGTTCAGCATGGCAATACAATACAATACAATAAATCCAGGTTGGAAGAGACCTTCAAGATCATCATGTCCAACCTATCAACTAATCCAACCCACCTAAACAACTAGATCATGGCACCCAGTACCCCATCAAGTCTCCTCCTGAATACCTCCAATGATGGTGACTCCACCACCTCCCTGGGCAGACCATTCCAATGGGCAATCACTCTCTCTGTAAAGAACTTCCTCCTAACATCCAGTCTAAACCTCCCCTGGCGCAGCCTGAGACTCCACCATCTCTGGAGGTGTTTAGGAAGAGACTGGATGGGGCACTTGGTGCCATGGTTTAGTTGATTAGATGGTGTTGGATGATAGGTTGGACTTGATGATCTCGAAGGTCTTTTCCAACCTGGTTAATTCTATTCTATTCTATTCTAATAAAGTTGCAGCAGTCAGTCCTATTTTCTATGTGAACTTCAACTTCACAAACTGCTTAGAGCTATTTAACTTCAGTGGTCTTTCCTATTGCCAATCAGGTTTTCTCCTAGCAGCTCTGCTGTGGAAACTAAGACTTGCCTGCAGTGAAAGGAACAAGTAACCATCAGTCTGAGGTGAGTAGAAATGGCTTGCTGTAAGCATGGTACAAACAGGTATTATTTCAGAGCCACACAGGTCTGGGTACACAATCTTCTTTTACTTTATTTAAACAGTGTTGAAAAGGCTTGGCTGAGAGACCACTGAACAGCAGATGATAGTTCTATTTGAACTTGAAATGGCACTGAGGGCTTGGCTTTTGACATGGATATAGGGCTATGGCTGTAAAGGCTTAGTCAAACAAGCAGAAGTCCAAAGTGCAAAACTGCCTCCCTGCCTTCCTTTTCCCAGCCCCAGCAGGAGAGGGAGTTTTAGAAAGCTATTAATTTACTCTTGGAGCTAATATTGCCATTTTAAGCACTAGCTTTCTTGGAAGCCTGAAAAATCCTATATGTCAAGTTATGCTCTGGCAAACTGCCATGCTTTTCAAGTGACAGCAGCACCTCCTCTCCTGCTCTCAGTCAGCTTTCCACATCGACAGTTTGCTGCTGAATTCCATATGGAAGAGACATTGTACAGCTAGAATTACCTTGTGAGTTCTGGATCACAGTAACATGTTAGTGATTAAATACTTCATTACAGTCTTTAGCTCTTCAATTTTCTCCTGATTTAAGGAGCTCATCATTAGTTTAAGTCCATTGTACATGCACAAGTCACCTGACCTCTCTGTGACTTAGCTTACAAGTTGTAACACAGGGGTTAAAGGGGTTAAAGTCAAAGTTATATATATATATATACACACACACCAGCATATATATATATATATATATATATATATATACACACACCAAATCTTCCACATGCTCAAGTACAAAAAAAAATGGAAGTCATATGAGCACCTAAGAGACCAGATTTTAATGCATACAGACACTGATGGAGCCCTAAGCAGGAAGACCTATTATTCCCCATCTAATTACAGCTCACAGCACACAGAATCATAAAATCATAGAATGGTTCCAATCTCCATGCAATGAACAAGGATACCTTCCTTTAGACTAGGTTGCTCAAGACCCTGCCCAACCTGGCCTTGAACACCTCCTGGGAAGTGGCATTCACAGCCTCCCTGGCCAACCTGTTCCAGAGTCTCACCTCCCTCACTGTAAAGAATTTCTTCCTAATATATTGTATAAATCACTCATGTTTCAGCTCAAAGCCATTCCCCTTTGTCCTATCACAACAAGTCCACCCTTCATCAATAATTCCCCTGTTTTTAAATGCTAATCTTTGAGGGTCGAGTATGATGAATGTTCACTCACAACCCCAGCTAGGGTTGAAAACACAGAATAGATTAGAAGAAGAACAGAATTAACCAGTTTGGAAAAGGCCTTTGAGATCATCAAGTCCAACCCATCACTCAATACCATCTAATCAACTAAACCATGGCACCAAGTGCCCCATCCAGTCTCTTCTTAAACACCTCCAGTGATGGTGACTCCACCACCTCCCTGGGCAGCTCATTCCCATGGCCAATCACTCTTTCTGTGAAGAACTTCTTCCTAACATCCAGCCTAAACCTCCCCTGGTGCAGCTTGAGACTGTGTCCTCTTGTTCTGGTGCTGCTTGCCTGGGAGAAAGACCACGCCGCACCTGGCTACAACCTCCCTTCAGGTAGTTGTAGACAGCAATAAGGTCTCCCCGAGCCTCCTCTTCTCCAGGCTAAGCAACCTGAGCTCCCTCAGCCTCTTCTCATAGGGCTTGTGCTCCAAACCCCTCTTCAACTTTGTTGCCCTTCTCTGGACACGTTCCAGCAACTCAACATCTTTCCTAAACTGTGGGGCCCAGAACTGGACACAGGACTCAAGGTGTGGCCTAATCAGTGCTGAGTACAGGGGCACAATGACTTCCTTGCTCCTGCTGGCCACATTATTCCTGATACAGGCTTGGATGCCATTGGCCTTCTTGGCCAACTGGTCACACTGCTGGCTCATCTTCAGCCTACTGTCAACCAGTACCCCAGGTCCCTTTCTGCCTGGCCTCTCTCCAGCCACTCTGACCCCAGCCTGTAGCATTGGATGGGGTGAGTAAGACTTACTCTCTCTCCCCCTATGTCTCACCCTTGTAAGAAGAAAGTGAGGGAATATTGGGTTACCAGTGTTAGACAAATGGATTACTGTGATTTTTTTTCTTCCTCCTTTCCAGCTGCTCAGTACAGAGCATCTTGTGGAAGATCAATGTGTGTGAATAATAACCTGGCTGATGTAACTTCATTATTTACTCTATTTAGTGTTACTAAATAGTAACACTTGAACAGAGCTGCTCACACACTACACAAACCAACCTTCTTCAGGAACCTCAGACCAAATTCCTGCACCCCAGAGAGCAAAATGAGGTATTGAAATGAAAGAAGTCTGCTGATCTTAGCTCTCACTGCCTACAAGCACCTTCTGTTGAGCACCCTTGAATGCAGCAGGACCATGTATGGCAGATAATACCCACCTGAGAACTCTTTCCATGACACCAACATGGCAGATGTCAAATCACTAAGCAATTATGTGAAAGAAAAGAGAACTCTGTAAGGTATTTCCTTGAATTCTAATATATTATTTGTGGGAAATGGGAAGGAAGCTTGCAAGAGCAAGAATTGTGAGAAGAGTGAAAATAGGAAGAGGCTGTCTATAAGTATCTAAGAATAATGAATTGCTCTTAAACAGTTAGTTATTTTAAGAGGGCTGCTCCTGTAAAAATAGTTTGGTGACCACAAAATTGATTTCCTCTCCTCACTGTGGACTTCCCTGACCTGAGGCAGTGCCCACACACACTTTTTGTAAGGGCTCATTTGCCAGTGTTATATTGATAAGTTGTTAGATACTACAAATGGTTAGATATTAAAAGTAAGATTATACATTAACCATAATTAATGATAGACAGTAACCATAGTGAGATAATAATTATACATTAATCTAATATATCTGTGTAATTAGATTAAGCATATTTATGATTAGCTATTAGAATTGTGAGTATAGAGGCATATAAATCCCTGGAGGTGTTCAAGTGGGGATTGGATGTGGCACTTGGTGCCATGGTCTAGTCACGGGGTCTGTGGTGACAGGTTGGACTCGATGATCTTTGAGGTCTCTTCCAACCTTGGTGATTCTGTGATTCTGTGAATGGTTTAGTTTGGAAGAGACTTTAAAGATCATGTAGTTCCAGCCCCACTACCATGGGCTGGGACACCTTCCACTAGACCAGGTCGCTCAAGGACTCCTTCAGCCTGGCCCTGAACACTTCCAGGGAGGGGGCATACATGACCTTCCTGGGCTACTTGTTCCAGTGTCTCACTACCCTCACTGTAAAGGTTTTCTTCCTAATATCCAGTCTAAACCTTCCATCATCAACCTTAAAGCTGTCCCCTCTTATCTTATTACAGAATCACAGAGTCACAGAATATATCTGGTTGGAAGAGATCTCAAAAGTCATCCAGTCCAACTCTTGACCCAGCACTGAAGGGTCAACAGTAAACCATGTCCCTAATCTCCCTACTTGAACACCCCCAGGGATGTTAACTCCACCATTGTCCTGGGCAGATCATTCCAATGTTTGATAACCCTTTCAGTAAAGAATTATTTCCTAATATCCAGCATAAACATCCCCTGGTGCACCTTGTAATCATTTCTAGTAGTCCTGTTGCTTGTCAGTTACTATAGGCCCTTGTAAAAAGTCCCTCTGCAGCTTTCCCATAGCCCCCTTTGTGTACTGGAAGGCTGCTTCAAGGTCTCTGTGGAGCCTTCTCTTCTCCAGGCTGCATAGCCCCAGTTCTCTCAGCCTGTCCCCATACAGGAGGTGCTCCAGCCATTTGATAATCTTCATGGCCCTTCTCTGGACCTGCTCCAACAGTTCAGTGTCCTTGTGTTGATATTTGGACACAGTGATATCTTACTGGTATTTGGATGCAGTGAAGCAAAGGCCAAAAGCCTTCAGCATTCGGCTGTCTGTGAAAGGAACGGAATTAATTTGGGTGAGATGATTGAGTCTGTTTGGATGCCCTAAAGCATAAAGTGTCAGTAATTCACAGGCTGTGCTGGGCTGCTATCTGTCATTGTGGGGGCTCCCTCCTTCAAGAAACAATACTTCCATGAGGCTACAGCTTTCTTGTCCAATTAGCAAAATTCATCCCACAACCAACCCATTTATCATTCTCAGATGAAAATGTTTCTAGGAACTTTCTGTGCCTGGGGTCCTAGATATCTCACTAGTGGCCTATCTGTGTTTGCAGCAGACAATGACTATTGTGTCCAGAGCAATTGCTTCATTGCTTTCTTCACACAGTATGCTTCCAGATGATTGGAATCTCGTGTGCAGGCAAGGGAGTGGTGTCCATTTTAAAAGCATCTCACATGTTTCAAAACAATGCCATGAAGGATTTCACAGTGTGACTCCACTGCCCAAATTGTACAGGCTAGAGCTTTGAAATGAATATAGTTTATGTTGGTAGCACACAAACGAATCACCAAAAGTCACTGACATGCAGTAGCCAGGTGGGGGTTGGTCTCTTCTCCCAGGCAACCAGCACCAGAACAAGAGGACACAGTCCCAAGCTGCACCAGGGGGAGGTTTAGGTTGGATGTTAGGAAGAAGTTCTTCACAGAAAGAGTGATTTGCCATTGGAATGTGCTGCCCAGGGAGGTGGTGGAGTCACCATCGCTGGAGGTGTTTAGGAAGAGACTGGATGGGGTGCTTGGTGCCATGGCTTAGTTGATTAGATGCTGTTGGGTGATAGGCTGGACTCGATGATCTCAGAGGTCTCTCTCTCTTCTCTTCTCTTCTCTTCTCTTCTCTTCTCTTCTCTTCTCTTCTCTTCTCTTCTCTTCTCTTCTCTTCTCTTCTCTTCTCTTTCTCTTCTCTTCTCTTCTCTTCTCTTCTCTTCCTTCTCCTTCCATTCCCTTCCATTCCATTCCATTCCCTTCCATTCCCTTCCATTCCATTCCATCAGAGGTAAGAAAAAAATAAACAAAGATGCCAAAAAGAGAAACACTGACAAAAATCACCATAGAGTTTGGCAAATGGGAGACATTTTCTCCAGCAGCTCCAGTGACATTTCATTTATTAATGCACCAGAAAATTAGCTGTTGCTTGGTGTCCAAAGATAATTCAGTTTTTTATTTGAATGACTGGATATGGTAAGGGAAATGGGGAGAGGAAATGGGGTCAGGAACTTGAGCTCACCCACAGTCTTCTACACAACCTGTACAACCCATACTGTTCTGGCTGCAATTTGGTCACTGTGTTCAGCATTGTAAGATTTAAATTCAGATCAGATTTCAGTGTATAAGTAAATAATTATGGGCAGGAAGGATATTGTAGTCTCCTTATCTGTATAAAGTCCAGAAGGTGGCAAATGTACAAAATTTTTGAGCAATTATTTTGAGCAACTGTTATTGACTGATGAGGAGCTCAGCATGAGCCAGCAATGTGCTCATGCAGCCCAGAAGGTAAATCGTGTCCTGGGGTGCATGAAGAAGAGTGTGGACAGCAGGTTGAGAAGTGATTCTTCCCCTTCACTCTGCTCTGGTAAGACCCCATCTCAAATACTGCATCCAGTTCTGATGTCCCCATCATAAGAAGGACATAGAACAGTTGGAGCGAGTCCAGAGCAGGGCCACAAGGATGATCCATGGGCTTGAGCACCTCTGCTATGAGGATAGCTAGGGAGGTGGGGTTGTTCAGCCTGGAACATGAGAATCTGGGGAGACCTACTAGTTGCCTTCCAACACCTGGTGGGAGCTGACAGGAAAGCTGGAGAGGGACTTTTCATAAGTCCTCTCCCAGAACTATGTGGAATGGCTTTTGAGCTGAAGGAGAGTAGATTTAGACTGGATCTTAAGAAGAAGTTCTTTATTACAAGAGTGGTGAGACTCTGGAATTGGTTGCCCAGATTGATTGTGAATGGCACCTCCCTGGAGGTGTTTAAGACCAGATTCAATGAGGTCTTGGGCAACCAAGTCTCACTGAGATGCATCCCTGCCCACATCAGGGGTTAGAGTAGGTGATCTCTGAGGTCCCTTTCACCCCAAGCCATACCATGATTATTTGGTGAGAGCTACTGATCCCAAAGAGATTCATGAATGCCTCATACTTTACCCAGGAATGGCTGAGTGTTAGCATTTAGCTAAATGTTGGGCTCCAATAGGTCTGTTAGGTCAAACTTTGTTGTCAAAGTACATGCATGATTTTCTCAACTCTTTCTTTTTCTTGATGCTAGGGTTTGGAAGGGACCTCCAGAAAGGGCAGGTCACACAGGAATGCATCCAGACAGGCTTTGAAGATGCCTAGAGAAGACGATCTCATAACCTCTCTGGGGAGCCTGTTCCAGCACTCCATCACTCTCATAGCAAAGAAAAGTAATCATTCCATGAGATGGAATTTCCTGTGGTTGAGTTTACATTCATTTGCCCCTGTCCTATCACTGGGTATCACTGAAACCACACTGGCCCCATCCTCCTGACAACCACCCTTCAAATATATGTAGACACTGATAAGGCCCCCACTCAGCATTCTCTAATGCAGTCTAAACAGCCCCAGGTCTCTCAGTTTTTCCTCATAAGAGAGATGTTCCAGTCCTTTCATCATCCTCTGTTGAACTCTCTCCAGCAGTTCCCTGTCCTTCCTGAGTTGAGGAGTCCAGAACGGTATACAATGTCCCATCGGTCTCCAAATCTGATAAACGAGAACCTGAAGCACAACCCCAAAGACAGAAACTGAAGAGATGTCTTTGAGAAACAACTCCCACTCTGCTCTGGGCTAGAAAGAGAGCTGTGGATTGAGAAATCTAAGAAACTTCCTTCATTATCTGAATCCAGTCACCAGCAAGCTGGTTGTAAAACATACAACCAGAACATTGCATTTGTGTGCTATAAGTGATCTCCCTGTAATTCCTAATCTCCAGTCAGTGGCATGGACTGAGGCACACGTAGCATCAATTCAGTCAAGTTTGCTGCAATATGTGAGACATAATCCGTTGATTTTGTCAGTCAGTGGACTGAAAAAAACAGAATCCTGCAGTGCATTTGAAAAACAAAACCAAACCCCAACAAAGAAATAAAAACACAACACCAAATCTGTGTCTAAGCATCATAAAGGAATCTGTAGGAGACTTTTGCGGTTCTAGGGCATCTCTACCTGCATGCACAATGTCAATTATCCTCTGGATCATCTCACTTCCAGAGAAAGGCAACAAAGCTGGTGAAGAGTGTGGAGAGCAGGTCTCGTGAGGAGCAGCTGTGGGAACTGGGTTTTTTTAGTCTGGAGAAGGAGAGGATGAGGGGAGACCTTCTGGCTCTCTACACCTCCCTGGAAGGAGGTTGGACTGATGTGGGTGTTGGTCTCTTCTCTCTTCTAACAAGTGATAGAAGAAGAGGAAATGACCTCAAGCTACACCAGGAGAGGTTTAGGTTGGGTATGAGAAGAAACTTCTTGACTGAAAGTGTTCTTGAGCAAAGAACACACTCCCCAGGGAGTGGTTGAATTCCTGTCTCTGGCGGTGTTTCCAAGAGGCAGAAGTGTGGTGCTGATGGACATGGTTTAGTATTGAGTTGTGACCTGCTCTAACAGAACAGTTGGGCTAGGAGATCCCTGCAGGTTCTTTCCAATCTTTACCATACTGTGATTCTGCGATTCTGTAATTAATTGAGAAGCTACAATTTTGATGATTCAGAAGCAGCCTAAATGCAGCTCAGACAATTTTCTGACTTTTTAAAGTAATGAGTAATTTCCTGCCTATGGAAATACTCCAACTCTTTTTGTCTGCAGTTTCAAGTCATTCATCTAACTTTCTTTTTTATCATCTTTAATATACATTGACTTTTTCAGCAAGTAATAGCAAGTTGGGCATTCAGACTATAACATAGTAGTAGCAAAGAGCTTAGACAGAGCACTTTGATCCAGTGAAGTCAATGTGACTTTTGTTTTGGTTTCCAGAAGTGATAGAATCTGCCCTTAAAGCTCTCTAATAATGGTGTTTCACAGTGTCACAGTTCATTAGAGATTGGAAGGGACCTTCAGAGATCATCGAGTCCATCCCCCTTGCTAAAGCAGGATCGCCTAGGGCAGGTCACAGAGGAACTCATTCAGACAGGTCTTGAAAGCCTCCAGAGAAGGAGGCTCCACAACCCTTTTGGGCACCCTGCTCAATAGATCTGTCACACTTAGAGCAAAGAAAATTTTCCTTATGGTGAGCTGGAACCTCCTGGGTTCCAGTTTGTATCCATTGCTCCTCATCCTATCACAGGACACCAGTGAAAAGAGTCTGGCCCTTTCTTCTTGACACCCACCCGTCAGATATTTGTAGACATTAAGATCCCCTCTCAGTCTCCTCCATATTAAACTGACCCAGGGCTTTTAGCTTCTCCTTCTCACAGAGATGCTCCAGTCCCCTCAGCATCTTCGTAGCCTCTGTTGGACTCTCTCCAGTAGTTCCCTGTTTCTCTTGAAGTGGGGAGCCCACAACTGGACACAATACTCCAGATGAGGCCTTGCCTAGACAAAGTAGACATGGAGAACCACCTCTCTTGACCTGCTGACCACACTCTCCTTAATATACCTTAGGATACCATTGGGCTTCTTGGCCACAAGGGCACACTGCTGTTCCATGGACAAGAGGTAATCATGTAGGAGTAAAGATGAGAAAATGTCATAGAATCATAGAATCATACAATCAAAAAGGTTGGAAGAGACCTCAAAGATCATCAAGGCCAACCTGTCACCCAAGACCTCATGACTACTACACCATGGCACCAAGCGCCGCCACGTTCAATCCCCCTCTCGAACACCTCCAGGGATGGTGACTCCACCACGTCCCTGGGCAGCACATCCCAGTGGCTAACAACTGTCGTGTGATACAAGCCCCCTGCCCTTTTAGCTGTGCTTGTCTGCATGCTATCATATCTCAAATGCATCAAGACTTTCCCAAGGCATTCAGAAGTACGCCTTAGAAATTCAAGGATGTCAAAACATATTCAGAATTAGGTGAGTAAAAATGTTAATTCAATTACAACACATTTTGGCACTCTTCTTGCTACAGATGTCTGGTTTAAGTTAAACATTGGGCATCTTCCAGTATAAATTTGTAACAGTTGCTTTAATGGAAAATGAATGATGCAAGTGTTCCGATGATTACCAGATGTGTTATTGATAGCTAGGTGGGTAGTTGCTGGAGGCAAACAGCAGAGAGACCACACAAATAAATCTAGCAGAAGAAGGCAGGCAAGCAAGTGGAGGCATTCCAGTTCTTTCATTGTAGCATGTTATCTGTGGAGAATAAAAGACAACTATCTGAGAAAAGTGCAGCTATGTGCCTGCAACTGCAATGTATTTTCTCAGTTCTTATTCAGAAAGACATTAGTAAAGCAGATTTTCTAATATAAAAGTATCTAAAATGTGTCAGCTAATTTATAGGGAGCTGCTAGAAGCATCTTTCACCCTTCACACCAGCCTGTTAGTGTGTGTGGAGGCCACTACTTTTCTCCAGATTAAGCAACCCCAGTTCTCTCAGCTGCTTCTCACCAGACCTCTTCTCTAGACCCATCACCAGCTGCTTTGCCCTTCTCTGGATGTCTTCCAGCACCTCAGTCACAGAATTATAGAATCATTAATGCTGGAAAAGACCTTCAAGAACATAAGTCCTACCATAACCCAACTACCATGACTACTAAACTATATCCTGAAGTGCTACATCTAAAAGCTTACTGAACACCTCTAGGGCTGGTGACTCCACCACCTCTTTGGTCAAACTGTTCCAACATCTCCCCAGTCTTTCATGAAATAGATTTTTCCTAATATCCAATCGAAACTTCCCCTGGAACATCTTAAAGTCGTTTCTTCTCTTCCTATCGCTAGTTACAATGTCCTTCTTGGAGTGAGAGGTCCAAAACTGACCACAGCATTCAAGGTGCAGTCTCATCAGTACTGAGTACAGGTATGGTCAGTTTTAGAATGGAATGGAATGGAATGGAATGGAATGGAATGGAATGGAATGGAATGGAATGGAATGGAACGGAACAGAATAGAATAGAATAGAAGAATAGAATAGAATAGAATAGAATAGAATAGAATAGAATAGAATAGAATAGAATAGAATTAACCAGGTTGGAAGAGACCTTTGAGATCATCGAGTCCAACCTATCGCCCATCACCATCTAATCAACTAAACCATGGAACCAAGCGACCCATCCAGTCTCCTCCTAAACACCTCCAGTGATGGTGACTCCATCACCTCCCTGGGCAGCACATTCCAATGACCAATCCCTCTTTCTGTGAAGAACTTCTTCCTAACATCCAGCCTAAACCTCCCCTGCTGCAACTTGAGACTGTGTCCTCTTGTTCTGGTGCTGGTTCCTGGGAGAAGAGACCAGTCCCCACCTGGCTACAACCTCCCTTCAGGTAGTTGTAGACAGTTCCCTGTTTCTGCTGGTCACACTATCACTGTTCTACTCCAGGATTTTGTTGGTCTTCTTGGCCACTTGAGCACACCAGTAGGCCGTGTTCAGACAGCTATCAACTGGCACCCCCAGGTCCTTTTCTGCGGGGTAGCTTCCGCACTCCAGCACAAGTGGGAGTCTTTTCGTTGAAGACAAGCAGGTAGTGACTGTGGTATACTTGCAAAGCACAACCTAGTCATCCTTCTAAAAATGAAACACAAGTTCTTGTTGTAAGTTCTTTTTATAAGTGTATGAAATACAATTAACAAGGACAAACCGTCCTCTTCCCAGGAAAGGCACACATTTTTCCACACACATCCCCTTTTTAAAATACATATTCGATTCTCTGCTGTAACATTTTATCTTTTCCAGTGGAAAAGCCAACAGGAAAACTCCATGGAGTGGACACTGTGTTTTGTTCCATTGCCTGGGACAAGCATTCCTTTAAAAGGTCATCATTTCAGAATTTGAGGGGTTTTTATTTTTTAAGGATTCTACTCATTTTCTTGCTAATCTATGACAAGATTTTCCCCTACATTTCCTGTAAGGAAAAGGATTAGGGGGTGCTGGCAGGCATGAACATGAGCCAGCAGCATGTTCAGGTAGCCAAGAAGGCCAACAACATCCTGGTCTGTGTCAGGAACATTGTGGTCAGCAGTAGGAGGGATGTGACTGTCCCCTTGTACTCAATACTGGTGAGGTCACATCTCCAGTCCTGAGTTCAGTTTCGGGGCCCTCACTGCAAGAAACATGAACATGAGCCATCAGTGTGCCCAGGTGGCAAAGAAGGCCAATGGCATCCTGGCCTGCATCAGGAACAGTGTGGCCAGCAGGAGCAGGGAGATCACTCTCCCCCTGTACTCAGCACTGGTTAGGCCACACCTTGAGTCCTGTGTCCAGTTCTGGGCCACTCAGTTTAGGACAGATGCTGAGTTCCTGGAACATGTCCAGAGAAGTGCAACAAAGCTGGAGAGGGGGTTTGGAACACAAGCCCTATGAGGAGAGGCTGAGGGAGCTGGGGTTGCTTAGCCTGGAGAAGAGGAGGCTCAGGAGAGATCTTAATGATGTCTACAACTACCTGAAGGGAGGTTGTAGCCAGGTGGGCACTGGTCTCTTCTCCCAGGCAACCAGCACCAGAACAAGAGGACACAGTCTCAAGCTGCACCAGGGGAGGTTTAGGCTGGATGTTAGGAAGAAGTTCTACAGAGAGAGTGATTGCCCATTGGAATGGGCTGCCTGGGAGGTGGTGGAGTCACCATCACTGGAGGTGTTTAAGAAGAGACTGGATGGGGTGCTTGGCACCATGGTTTAGTTGATTAGATGGTGTTGGATGACAGATTGGACTCGATGATCTCAAAGGTCTTTTCCAACCTGTTCTGTTCTGTTCTGTTCTGTTCTGTTCTGTTCTATTCTATTCTATTCTATTCTATTCTATTCTATTCTATTCCATTCCATTCCATTCCATTCCATTCCATTCCATATTGTGTATAAAGCTAAAACCACAGATTAAAGACATTCATGTGCAGGAGTGTGTCCAGAGAAGGGCAACGAAGATGGTAAAGGGTCTGGAGGACAGGTCTGGTGAGGAGAGGCTGAGAGAACTGGGGTTGGTAGTCAAGCCCTGCAACAGGCTTAGAATCACCATTCCTGGAGGGAGTTGCTCTGTAGATGTGTGCTGCACTCAGAGGCATGGATTAGTCATGAATTTGATGGCATTGGGTTTGTAGTTGGACTCAATGCTCATAAGGATGTTTTCCAACGAAAATGATTCAATGGCTCTACTATTCTCACACCAGGAAGCACAGGGTGGAAAAACCACAGAAGATCTTAGCATTGCTCAAGTTTGCCCTCTGGCATCTCAGAAGTCCTGGGTAACCATGTTTTTCTTCAGTGGCAATTTATAGGTGCCATGTCTAGATCTGAAGCCTTGGGTACTCTTGAACTCTGTTTTTAAACAGGATGCAAACAAACCAGAAAACAAAACAAAACCCAAACTCAAACCAAACCGAAAAACAAACACACACAAAAAAAAACAACAACAAAAAAAAAACCCTGAGAAAAATTATTCCTGTATTAATAACAGGTGTCTTAAGAGTTGGCATCTTGTGTGCAAAATAACAAATTTTAGAGCAAATCTTCTTTTTTTTTTTCCCCCCTTCTAATTGTAGACTTTAAAATTGGTTTGCACTCTTTACATGGTATAAAGGCGTAATTGGAGCCACTGCTCTTTTGTAATCCCTTATTGACATTCCAGTTATTAGCCTTGCAATCACAGAATGCTTTATGTTGGAAGGGACTTCATGATCAACTAGATCCAACCTCCATGCCATGGACAGGGACACCTTCCTTTAGACTAGGTTGCTCAAGGCCCCATCAGACCTCCCCTTGGAACATTTCAGAGTACGGTCGCATCCTCACCTTTGCCATTAAAATTTCCTTAGCCCTCTTAGGGTTTGCATTAGGTAATATTATTTCTCAACACCAAACTTTTCATGTTATTCTAGTTCCAAACCTTGGCAGGTTTAGAGCCAAAACTATAGTGAAAAAGTTACAAAAGACAAAAGTTATGATTTAGCTCATAGGCCAACAAAATGTGTAGTGGCGAACTGACATAGATCAACAGTTTGAGAGAATGAGAGGAAATAGCCTGAAACTGTGCTAAGGGAAGGTTTAGATTGGATGCTATAAGAATAGCATAGCATAGCATAGCATAGCATTGTATTGCATTGCATTGAATTGAGTTAAATTGAATTGAATTGAATTGAATTGAATTGAATTGAATTGAATTGAATTGAATTGAATTGAATTGAACTGAATTGAATTGAATTAACCAGGTTGGAAAAGACCTTTGAGTACATCAAGTGCAACCTATCATCCGACTCTATCTAATCAACTAAACCATGGCACCAAGCACCCCATCCAGTCTCTTCCTAAACACCTCCAGTGATGGTGACTCCACCACCTCCCTAGGCAGCACATTCCAATGGCCAATCACTCTTTCTGGGAAGAACTTCTTCCTAACATCCAGCCTTAACCTCCCCTGGTGCAGCTTGAGATTGTGTCTTTCCTCCAAGAATGGTCAGGCCTTGGGACAAGCTGCCCAGGGAGGTGATGGAGTCACTGTCCCTGAAGGTGTTCAAGGAATGTGTGGGCATGGAACTTTGGGACATGGTTTAATGGTCATGGTGGTGTTGGGTTGAGGGTTGGACTCGATGATCTCAGAGGTCTTTTCCAACCAAAACAATTCTACGTCTCTGTGCCTCTATGATAACATTTTAAATAAGGGGGAAATAGGAAACTGTGAAGCACTTAAGCATTTAAAAATCCTATTTGAGTAAATACTTTTAACTCCCTTCTGAGACAATGACAACCAAGATGATATTTAATCAGGAAGGGTAGATGCAGAAATGAAGCAAACTCCCAGGGAGAATAAATGATATGTAGTATTACTGAGCTAATGCTAGTGAAGAAAAAGAAGAATTCTTAGAATCTGCTTATTTCTGGAGTGCTCAAGTGTCAGAAATTCACTATTGTAAAAAATGCTGCATTCTAGATAGTTCTTATTAAATAATTCACAGACTGTGCAGATATTGTCTCTGTTCTCAGGGTAAAATGCCAAGTTGCAGACAGTTTAGGTAAAGCTTGAGGAGCTACTCAGTTGTTCGTGTGAGATGACAGACCTTGTAATAAGAGGGTGCTTCATTTCAAGAAGGACATTGAGGGGCTGGAACACATCCAGAGGAGAGCAATTAAGCTGGTGGTGGCCCTTGAACAAAAGTTTTCCGAGGAACAGCTCAGTCTTCAGAAGTGGAGTTTGAGAGGAGACCTCGTTGCGCTTTTTAACTACCTCAAAGGAGGCTAGAGCAAGGTAGGGGTTTGCCTCACTTGCCACAAGTGACAGGACAAGAGGAAATGGCCCCAGGTTGTGCCAGGGGAGGTTTGGGCTGGATATTAGGAAAAATTTCTTCCCAGAAAGGGTTCTCAGGCATTGGAACAGGCTGCCCTGGGAGGTAGAGAAGGCACCATCCCTGGAGGTATTTAAAAGAGGCATGGATGTGGCACTGAGGGATGTGGTTCAGTGGTGGTGGCTTAGCAGCAGTGGTGGGATTGTGAGCTCTAGGCAAGCAGTTGGACCTGATGATCTCAAAAGCCTCTTCCAAACTCAACCATTCTATGAATTTATAATTCTAAGAAACCACTTTTCTTGGAAACAAAGACTGAAATGCTACTTCTTCCAAAGATCTTCTCTCCATATTTTTCTCTTCCTAACTGGAGGTTGAATTAAGCTGAGTTCTGTGCACAGCTTCCATTTACACAGTTCTCCTGATATGAAACCTATCTGCAAGCTTTATAAAACATGCATCAAACTGCTGGAAGCCTGCACAGAAGAATGTTCTTGCCTCCTTTATTTAGAAGCCAAGTGCCACAACAGAACCAGGTTCTGTAAGGTTCCATTTGAACAGCAGACAAAAGCTTCATACCACAGTTTTCCTGTGCTCTGGAACCAACATGTGCAAAATTTCCCCCCCAAATTTAGTCCACCCAGTATTAATCCTTTAATCATGGATCTTGATCATTACCTTGAATAATGGACACCCACAAATCCATGGGCTCTGATGGGATGCCCCCACAAGTGCTGAGGAAGATGGGAGATATCATTGCCAAGCCACTCTCCATCATCTTTGTAAGGTCATACAGAACAGGAGAGGTGCCTGAGGACTGGGGGAAAGCCAATGTCATGCCAGTCCTCAGACAGGGCAAGAAGGAGGACACAGAAAACTACAGGCCAGTCAGCCTCACCTCCATCCCTGGAAAGATGATGGAACAGCTCATTCTGGACACCGTCTCTACACATGCAGAGGAAAAGACAGTCATCAGGAGGAGTCAACATGGATTCATGACACCATTCTCCCATAGAATCCTCATAGGTGCTTAGGAAGTGTGGGTTAAATGAGTGGACAGTGGGGTGGTTTGAATGACAGGGCTCAGAGGGTTGTCATCAGTTGCATAGTCTATTTGGAAGCTTGTAGATTCTGGTGTCCCTCAGGGGTCAGGACTGGGTCCAGTCTTGCTCAAGATCTTCATCAATACAATGGATGAAGGAACAGTGTGTACTATCATTATGTTTGCTGATGATACCAAGCTGGGAGGAGTGGCTGATACCCCATCAGGCTGTGCTGCCATTGAACAAGATCTGGACAGGCTGGAGAGTTGGGCAGAGGAGAACCTCATGAAATTCAGCAAGGGCAAGTATAGAGTCCTGCTCTTGGGGAAGAATAACCCCCTGCACCAGTGCAGGTGAGGGGCTGACCTGCTGGAGAAGTACCTGGCAATGCTGGTGGACAACTAATTTGTCATGTGTGAATACAAGTTGAGAAATGTGCTCTTGTAGCCAAGAAAGCCAATGGTTTCCTTCAGGTGCATTAAGAAGAATGTGACCAGCAGGTTCATGAAGGTTCTCCACCCTTTCTACTTGGCCCTAGTGAAGTCACATCTGGAGGATTGTGTCCAGTTCTGGGCTTCTGAGCTCAAGAGACAGGGAACTACTGAAGAGAGTCCAATCAAGGACTACAAAAATGATGAGGGGACTGGAGTATCTCTCTGACAAAGAAAGGCTGAGACCTGGGCCTGTTTAGCCTGGAGAAGAGAAGTCTAAGAGGGGATCTTAGATGTCTAAGAGGGGCAATGGGCACAAACTGGAACCGAGGAGCTTCCATCTGAACATAAGGAAAATGTTCTTTCCTGTGAATGTGCCAGCAGACTGGACCAGGCTGCCCAGAGAGTTGGGGATTCTTCTTCTCTATACTTTCAAAACCCAACCTGGATGCATTTCTGTGTAATGTGCTTTAGTCAAGCCTGCTCTAGCAAAGGACTAGATAATCTTTAGAGATCCATTCTAACCTCTACCATTCTCTGTGTCTGTGATTCCATTCCTGGACAGCAGACGCATAATCACTGCAGTACTCAGGAGTCATCCTTTCTGTAGTAGAAGCATTCCATATGTTAGCTTTGACAAAAACCATGTTTGGGTACATGATGTTGTGCTGAAACCTCTCTTCTTTTTTGTTCTTTCCCCCCTCCCGCCAATCCCAAATGACTTTCTCCTTTCTATTTTGATCTATTGTGCAAAGCTCAGCAGTAATAATGAGTACAAAGTCAATCAAAATACGGAAGGATTCTGCAGTGGAATACTTGATATTGAAGCCCACATTGTGAAACCTTAGGGAAATTTTATACAGAAACAATGGCCAATGGATTGAAAGATCCAATGGACTGGAAAAAAAAAAAAAAAAAGAAAAATAATAAAAAAACCCCAATAATTTCCCAGAACATTTCCATAGAAAGAAGAAAAACAACAGATTTCCTAGAAAATTTACATTTGGCAGCTGGATTTATTATGTGCACATGTTACTCAGCAAGAGGACTATTTTGAACTAAGTGTACTCAGAAGGGGTATCCTGTAGAGCAATTCATACTGTGAATAATGTCAAGAAATACAGGGCAAGAGATAAATCTAGCCATCAACGGGAGCTAGGATGTGTTGTTTTGGTACATCTGCTTCATCTCTTTGCTTGTCATGCATCTAAAATATAACAAATAGCTGAAAGGGTCCAATTTTTGTTCCTATTTAGGATAGAAAAGAATAGAATAAACCAGGTTGGAAGAATCTTCGAGATCATCGTGTCCAACCCAGCAACCAATCCAACCCACCTAAACAACTAAACCATGCAGCCAAGCACCCCATCAAGTCTCCTCCTGAACACTTCCAATGAAGGTGACTCCACCACCTCCCCAGGCAGCCCATTCCAATGGGCAATCACTCTCTCTGTATAGAACTTCTTCCTAACATCCAGCCTAAACCTCCCCTGGCATAGCCTGAGACTGTGTCCTCCTGTTCTGGTGCTGGCTGCCTGGGAGAAGAGACCAACATCCACCTGTCTACAACCTCCCTTTAGGTAGTTGTAGAGAGCAATAAGGTCACCCCTGAGTCTCCTCTTCTCCAGGCTAAGCAACCCCATCTCCCTCAGTCTCTCCTCATAGGGCTTGTGTTCCAAACCCCTCACCAACTTCGTTGCCCTTCTCTGGACATGTTCCAGCAAGTCAACATCCTTCCTAAACTGAGGGGCCCAGAACTGAGAGTGAGACACAAGTAGGAATGAGGACTGCACTAAAAGACTTCTGTTTTTTATTGTGGGAAAGGAAAACTGTTCATTTTCAGAACTAAACTTACAGCATGAAGTCCCTTCTGAAGGCTGTGGCAGTCTCCTAGTTCTGGATTTTGACTGGATATTAGGAAGAAATTCTTTACAGTGAGAGTGGGGAGACACTGGAACAGGTTGCACAGGGAGGCTGTGGATGCCCCATCCCTGAAGGTGTTCAAGGCCAGGTAGACAATCCCACCCTTACCTGATTCTTTGCCCTACACTTCCTCCTCCCATTCATAATGGGAATGGGCTGCCCAGGGAGATGGTGGAGTCGCCATCACTGGAGGTGTTTAGGAGGAGACTGGATGGGGTGCTTGGTGCCATGGTTTGTTGATCAGATGGTGTTAGATGATGGGTTGGACTCGATGATCTTGAAGGTCTCTTCCAACTTGGTTTATTCTATTCTATTCTATTCTATTCTATTCTATTCTATTCTATTCTATTCTATTCTATTCCTATTCTATTCCATTCTATTCCATTCCATTCCATTCCATTCCATTCCCAGGCCTCACCATAATTCACCTCATCTTCCTCCACAAGTCAGGCTCAAATGATCCCCTCAGAATCATATCAAACTGTGATAAAATCCCATTCCACCCATACTTTTCCCTAAAAGACATCCTAGGATTTGTATTCATGCCCCTCCCCTTAACAACCCTTGCCCTATTCTCACCCAACCTCCTAGGTGACTCAGAAAACTTCACACCAGCAACCCCCCTGGTCACACCACCTCACATCAAACCAGAATGATACTTCCTATTTGCTTATGTCATTTTACACTCAATACTTAACAAACTAGGATTTGTGCTAGCCTTAGCCACCTCCGTCCTAGTTCTCTTCCTACCTCAATTTCTACACGTGTCCAAACAGTGCACAATGGCCTTCTGGCCCCTCTCCCAACTTCTATTCTGAACCCTAGTTGCCAACCTCTTCATTCTTACCTGAGTAGGCAGCCAACCAGTAGAACATCCCTTCATCATCATCCTCGGCCAATTAGCCTCTGTGGCCTCCTTCACCACCATCCTAAACCTTTTTCCCCTCATCAGCACCCTCAAAAACAAGCTACTAAATTACTAAAACACTCTAATACTTTACAAAAAACATTGGTCTTGTAAAACAAAGACTGAAGACTCACAATTCTTCTTAGAATTACTCAACCTCCCTCCCCCACAGATCCACCTCACCCACAGCCCTTAAAACTAATAACCTCTCCCCCGGCATGAACGATTTTTCACAGGTCTAGTGGAAGGTGTGCCTGCCCGTGGCAGGGAAGTTGGAACTAGATGATCTTTAAGGTCCCCTTCCAAACCAGTCTATGATTCTCCACATGTTTGAAGTGGCTCCTGGCTTCAGGAATATGCATTTGACATGGCTGAGAAGAAAATATTTTCTTCTGCAACCCCCAAAATTAGTTAAGCCACATTTCCCTTGAAATATCATAAGCTGAATAGAAAACTTCTGCTCAGCAGTTTTGCAGTGCTCAAGTTTCCTGGTTAACAACCAAAAAAATTAATTTCATTTTGAAGGTGATTTGCTAATCTACAGCTAGAAGCAGGCAAATGTTTATTATCTTACTTTACTGTTCCATATAAGGAACTGGATTTACTGGGGGTGGGGGGACGTGGTTGAGTTTGCATTTCAAAGTGTTCACAACTGTGAAATGCAACACTGCCTCTCTCTTTGTGCTGAACAGTGTCTTAGTGCTGCATCTGAGTTGCAAAAGTCTAATTATATGCCCTGAGGTGATAGTTCTACATGAGCAATCGTGGGTTTATAGAGAAGGCTACAAATCCATTTCTAAGCCTTGTCTAGCAAAATCCATTGTTTCCTGCTGGAAAGCCAGAAGCTTCACTGCTGCTCCTCAAGTAAAGATTTGCAAAGGAAGGAGCAGCAGAGCTGTGGCACTTAGGGCCAGCTAAGAAGGTAGCCCCCAGACATAGGAATTTCCTCCTACAAAGAGATCTGAATTCTTCCAAAGTCAGGATTGACAGCCAAACACTGAAATCAAACCTGGACAACAGTTTAAACATACAGCAATAATCAGATCTGTGTTTTGGACCTAATTCCCATATTGTGGAATGCAGACAAAAGCCCTGCCACAGCAAGACAAAGTTGAGGAATTGTGTTCTCTGATGGTATCTCCTTCACTAGAACCTGTAGGACCTTGTTGAGGCTTGTAGATTTTTGACTTATCTCTTTGGGCAGTAATTCCTTTGTAAATCACTTCATCTAGCAAATCATCACAGTGTCTGTGTCAGATTAATTAACTTCTTCTAGGAGACTAATGCCAACGAAGATGCTCTGCAGGAATACATTGTTTCTTAATATTGGGAAAATACTTTCTGAAACTAGTAACACATCTATCATTCCAACAGCAAATTGCTACTCAAGGTCAGCACAGCATTTGGGCATACATTAAAAAAAACCCAAACCAGTTTGCTTTCATGGTCAGTAACTTGCAAGCAGCTGAAGTTTCACTGAAATTTAAAAGCAAAGGAACACTCCTCTCTCAGCTTTTCTATCTTCACATTCAAATCAAAGATGAAAATTGAGATACTGGCTAGAAACTGATCATCTTCAGAGCCATTATGCAGCACGGGTAGGACAACCAGGTGATCAGGCCCAGTCAGCATGGGTTGCTGAAACAAACCTCATCTTCAAACAACCCCACGCAGAGTCACAAGCTTGGGACAGAGTGGCTGGAAAGCTGCCCAGGAGAAAACAACCTGGAAGTGCTGATCAACAGGTGGCTGAACATGAGCCAGTGTGTGCCCAGGTGGCCAAGAAGGCCAACAGCCTCCTGACCTGGATCAAGAACAGTATGACCAGCAGGACCAGGGAAGTGATTGTTCCCCTCGACTCAGTGCTAGAGAAGCCCTACCTCAAGCACTTGGTTCAGTTTGGGAGCTTTCACTCCAAGAAAGGCATTAAGGTGCTGGAGCAGGTCCAGAGAAGGGCCACAAAGCTGGTGAAGGGTCTGTAGAACAGGTCTGGTGGGAAGCAGCTGAAAGAACTGGGGTTGTTTAGTCTGAAGACAAGGTGGCTGAGGGCAGACCTTCTCACTATCTAGGACTCTCTGAAAAGAAGTTGGAATGAGATGGGGATTTGGGATTGTTCCCTTCTCCCTAGTAACAAGTGACAGGACAAGAGGAAACAGCCTCAAGCTGCACCAGGGAAGGTTTATGTTGAGCATGAGAAGAAACTTTTTCATGGAAAGGACTCTCAAAGAGTAGAACAAGCTCCCTAGGGAGGTGGTTGAATCCCCATCCCTGGAGATGTTTCTAAGAGGCAGAGATGTGGTGCTGGGGGGCATGATTTAGCACCAACCTTGGTAGAGTTAGAGAACAGTTGGACTAGGTGATATTAAAGGTCTTTTCCAAGTGAAAAAATTTCATGAGTCTATAATTAGCAAGTGGTTCTGTGATGCATTTTAAAGTGGCATTAAAATGTCAAATTCGTAGCCTTGCTCTAAATTGCCTTCAAGCAAGTAAGGCACTGATATGTAGAAGTCTTATATACCTTTAAAGGCTATAAGATATGATTAGATTTACAAAACTCTGCTTTTAACTTTTATGCCTCATTACTATTTGCTGACCTCTCTGCATTTTCCTCACTGAACATTGTTGTTGTAAACAAGAGAGATTAATATCGAACAGCAATGTAAACAAAACATTAAAAGGCCAAAGGACTATAATTGGAATTTTTTTTTTCTCTCCAAGGTTCTTAGATAATGATTTATGGCAATGTAGTAGTCTGATTGCTATCTTTATATTCTTATTGGTTTAATGCAATTTATCATAGTATCATACTATCAGTCAGGGTTGGAAGGGACCACAAGGATCATCTAGTTCCAACTTCCCTGCCATGGGCAGGGACACCCTACACTAGATCAGGCTGGCCAGAGCCTCATCCAGCCTGGGTTTAAACACCTCCAAGGATGGGGCCCCAACCACCTCCCTGGATAACCCATTCCAGGGCTTCACCACTCTCATGGTGAAGAACTTCCTTCTCATGTCCAGCCTGAATCTCCCCATCTCCAGCTTCATCCCATTCCCCCTACTCCTATCACTCCCTGATAGCCTGAGAAGTCCCTCCCCAGCCTTCTTGTAGGCCCCCTTCAGATACTGGAAGGCCACAATAAGGTCACCTCGAAGCTTTCTCTTCTCCAGACTGAACAGCCCCAACTCCTTCAGTCTGTCCTCACAGGAGAGGGGCTCCAGCCCTCTGATCATCCTCATGGCCCTTCTCTGGACACGCTCCAGCACATCCATACCCCTCTTGTAATAGGGGCTCCAGAACTGGACGCAGTACTCCAGGTGGGGTTCAGCAGCACATTTGTCAAGATACATACACATTTCAGTATGTACATGGCAAACATTCCCAAGGGAGGCCAATGCTTTGACTTTTGTCAAGGTCAAAGGACCAGAAAATTCTGTCCTATCTCAAAACAGCACAATGGAACATTTTAATGAAGACATGAGTTCCACAACATATCTAGAGGAGAAAGTAGATGTGAAAGATGTTTTGTCTGTTCTGCCTGGAGAATTTTGGTCTTCAGGCACACCTGGAAGCTCTGTCAATGAGTGTATGAATGTGGAAAATAAACTTAATTTTTGTCATCAAAAGTAATTGCTGAAAGTAGGGATAAGAGACAGCGGAGGGACAACTGAACTTGGTGCCATGGTCTAGTCATGAGGTCTGTGGTGACAGGTTGGACTCGATGATCTTTGAGGTCTCTTCCAACCTTGGTGATACTGTGATACTGTGAACTTCAAAACAGAAAAAGGACTACCTTTTTTTTCTCCATAGAAACAGAGAATGGTTTAGGCTGGAAGAAACCTTAAAGATATCATCTAGTTCCAACTCCCTGCCCTTTCACTAGACCAGGTTGCTCAAGGCCTCATCCAGTTTGGCCTTGAACACTTCCAGGGAGCGGGCATCCACAAGCTCCCTGGGCAACCTGTCCTGGTGTCCCACCACCCTCACTGTTAAGACTTTCTTCTTAATATCCAGTCTTAATCTACCCTCCTCAAGCTTAAGATGTTGCTTCTTGCCCTATCACTACAAACCATTGTAAAAAGGTGTTTCCTGTCTTTCTTGTAGACCCCCTTCAGGTACTGGAGGGTTGCTATAAGGTCTTCCTGGAGCCTTCTCTCTTTTGGTGGCCTTCTATATGAACCTTTATGCAGAGTAAGCTCTGCCCTCTAATTCCCTCTTGGTTGAGCACTACTTTTTATCAGTGTTTTGTTCAACTGGCAGTTGCCATCTTTGACAAACACAAATTGTAGTTAAGCAATGAACACTCATTGTATCACTTAATGTTCTTCTGTGGCTTCCTAGGAGCTTTCTTCATTCTCTTCTCAGACACCCATCTGAGATCTATGTGACTCTCACAAAATGTGTCAAGCAAAAAAGCTGTCCCTTCTTACAGAAGCTACTAACCAGCTTTTCAGCAGGGCAATGTCAAGAAGCAATGTTATATCAAGTAGCTGGGGATAGGATGAAAGGAAATGGCTTCAACTTTCACCAGGGGACATTTAGATTGAACATTAGGAAAAATTTCTTCACTGAAAAAGGGCTCAGGCATTGGAACAGGTTGCCCAGGGAGGTGGTGGTGTCACCATCCCTGGAGGTGTTCAAGAAATGTGTGGACATGGCACTTTGGGACACGGTTTCATGGCCATGGTGCCTTAGGTTGGCAGTTGGACTCGATGCTAAAGATCTTTTACAACCTTAGTGATTGTGTGAGTCCATGAAAATTTCTCAATATGATTAGCAAGAAGCAAATTGCAGAACATTATCTAAACACTTAGAGGGAAGAGGGTCTTGCAGTCATGGAACATGTGAATAGTTTATGATATTTGCCCTGCCAGTTGGAGGCTGCATAATGCTAATTAAGATTAATGACACTGCAACCAAAACTAAACTTTCCACGTTCTCTGCCTTGGATGCCTTCTGACCATACTATATTTTGTCATGCATCACCCAGGTTTTCCACCAAATAAAATGCACCAGAATTCTCATTTGGAGCTTTCTGACTTCAACCCCCTTTTTTTCCTTCCCCTCTCTCTTTTATTCCACATCAGTAAAGCTGGAACTGCAAGGTCAAAATTTAACCTGAAGTAGTTTATGTTATTAGCCATCTGATTGGCTTCTTGAAGCTCATATCCTCACAGGTAAGCTTCACTTCTAGTTTAAATCAAGTCTGAAATTTGTAGCAACTATTAAAGTTATGCTTTTGACCCTAATCTTGTGAAAATGTGTTCAGTGAGACTACTGACAAACTAAAGCAATGTGTATTGAACTCAAAGCATACTGAACTCAAAGCATATTGAACGTATGAGGTTCAATAAGGGGATGTGCAAGGTCCTGAACCTGGGTTGGGGTAATCTGCAAACCCATTACAAGCTGGGGGATGATGAAATTGAGAGCAGACCTGCAGAAAAAGACTTTGTGGTACTGGTGGACATAAAGCTGGACATGAGCCAGCAGTGTGTACTTGCAAACCATACTCTGGGTTGCATCAAAAGCTGGACATGAGCCAGCAACGTGCACTTGCAAACCATACACTGGATTGCATCAAATGTTGAACGTGAGCCAGAAATGTGCACTTGCAAACCATACTCTGGATTGCATCAACAGTAGTGTGGCCAGCAGGTTGAGAGAAGAGATTCTGCCACTCCCCTCTGCTGGAGAGACCTTACCTGAACTACTGCATCCACCTCTGGGGCCTATGGAAACAGACTGTGGGAGTTTAGGCTCTTTAGAACCATATTTGCCTCTGGCTGGAGGGCCGAGCCCAGAGAGTGGTGGTGAATGGTGCCACATCCATCTGGCAGCCAGTCACTAGTGGTGTCCCCCAAGGATCAGTGCTGGGCCCCATGCTCTTCAACATCTTTATTGATGATCTGGATGAGGGGATTGAGTCCATCACCAGTAAATTTGCAGATGACACCAAGCTGGGGGCAGGTGTTGATCTGTTCGAGGGTAGGAGAGCTCTGCAGAGGGACCTTGACAAGGCTGGACAGATGGGCAGAGTCTAACATGATGGCATTCAACAAGTCCAAGTGGTGGGTGCTGCACTTTGGTCACAACAACACCATGCAGTGCTAAAGGCTGGGGACAAAACGTTTGGAGAACAGCCAGGCAGAAAGGGACCTGGAGGTACTGGTCAACAGTAGGCTGAACATGAGCCAGCAGTGTGCCCAGGTAGCCAAGAAGGCCAATGGTGTGGCCAGAAGGAGCAGGGAGGTCATTCTGCCCCTGTACTGGTTAGGCCACACATTGAGTATTGTGTCCAGTTCTGGGCTCCTAAATTTAAGAAGGACATTGAGACACTTGAACATGTCCAGAGAAGGGCAATGAGGCTGGGGAGAGGTCTGGAGCACAGCCCTATGAGGAGAGGCTGAGGGAGCTGGGGTTGTTTAGCCTGGAGAAGAGGAGGCTTAAGGAAGACCTTATTGCTGTCTACAACTACCTGAAGGGAGGTTGTATACAGGAGAGGGTTGGTCTCTTGTTCCAGGCAACCAGCACCAGAACAAGAGGACACAGTCTCAAGCTGCACCAGGGGAAGTTTAGGCTCAAGGTGAGGAGAAAGTTCTAACACAGAGAGAGTTGTTAGCCATTGGAATGTGCTGCCCAGGGAGGTGGTGGAGTCACCGTCCCTGGAGGTGTTCAAAAGGGGATTGGACATGGCACTTGGTGCCATGGTCTATTAGTCATGAGGTGTTGGGTGACAGGTTGGACTTGCTGATCCTTGAGGTCTTTTCCAACCTTATTGATTCTGTGATTCTATGATTCTATGATACTTACCCATTCTCCAACTGCACATGTTTAAAACTTAAAACCACCTGCATTTAGCTTCTGACAGTGATATTCAATAAACTGGCACAGAGTCACCTGAGAGGAATAAGCATACTTTTTAAACTTGCCAATGGTTGGTGCTGGGCCTGCCACTGCATGAGTGATAGATGCTCTGTATTAAGCCCTCTGTTTCCCAAAGGGAAGTGAAAGGGAGTAAGGGAGAGTGTCTGATGGAGTGGGAAGGAAAACTAGAATTACTTTAATGGAAATGTATACAAATATACACACACACACACAAAATTCAACCCAACCCCTGATAGCAATTACCATCACCACTGATGCTGTGGGCAGGCACTGGGGAAGGCGCAGACTGGACATAGAAGCAGACAGGAACCAGATTCAGGAGCTGGAGTCTGGGACTGGATTCAGAAACTCATGGGTCAGGATCAAAGGAAGAATGGATGGAGTCCTCTTCAGATGAGAGCTATTGAAGAAGAGAAGACTTGATCCTTGTGATCCCTCAGCTTTATACTGAATATGATGCCCCCATGGTATCTGATTTTGATAGTTTAGGGTCACCTCTCCTGTCCCCTCCTCCCCACAGTTGAAGGCTTTCACTTCCTGCAGCCCAAAGTGGCACACAAGATGTAGCAATGCCCTTGGTTTGTACCCCAGCCCTTGATGCTAACTCTCCCCATCAGTGTTGTCACTGCTGGCAGCAACCACTGTGCAAACATGCCCTGAGCTGCAGAAAGCACTGCTCCTGAGCAGAGACTGACCTGGGAATGCACAGCACTGAGCATATTCACTTTTTGTCTACCTTGAACCAGGACAGAACTCCTAGTTTTACCATCTTACATCCAAAAAGTGCTGAAGAGCATTGGCACTTATTGCCCAAACTGGTGAGTTATCACTTGTTTAGCAGTCATCTAAGCATGCTCCACTACATTGAAGTTACTAACTGAACTGGTTTCAGAGTGAGGAGGTACAGAATCACAGAGTGGTGGCATTTGGATCTCCAGATATCATCTGGTCTGACCTCCCCTGCTAGAGCAGGTTTGCCTAGATTAGTTTGCCCAGGGACACATCCAAATACAATACAATACAATACAATACAATACAATGCAATACAATACAATACAATACACCAGGCTGAAAGAGACCTTCAAGATCATCGCGTCCAACCCATCAACCAATCCAACCCACCTAAACAACTAAACCATGCACCCCCCAGAGGAGATTCCACAACTTCCCCGGGGCAACCTGCTTCAGGTGCCAGCACCTTCAAAAGAAAGAAACTTTTCCTGATGTTCAGATGGAACCTCCTGGGTGAAAAGAGCCCAGCCCCATCCCCTTGACCCCTGCTCTTTAGATATTTCCTTGGCGCTTCCCAGGCGCCCCATCTGCATAGGGAAAAACATGTGCATCCAGATTAGCATGATATTATATAAGAGAAGTGCCTGGTACTCCTTATTGTAAGACTGAATTCTCAGTTGTTAGTAACTTGGACAAGCTGAAATCTTTTGAACTGAAATTTTCCATGCTGAGCTTTAGCCTTGGGGTGACCTTTTTGTGGAAAATTGCAGCAAAACCAGAGCTCAGCTGTTTCCAAGAAGGAGGCCAGTGACAAACATAAGTTTTTGTCCATGTGTGAAAAGTCTGGGAATTTTTTTTTCTTTCACTAGAGTCCCTCATTTTTTTTGGAGCAGGGACTGGACATGCTACAGACTGATGGCTTGTGGGCCAAGAATACAACTTATTCCTTTTAAAAACTACCAAACTTACCCACAGGCTTTATTCAGGCTCTAGGCTTTGAATAATCAGAGGAGCACAGAATCACAGAATGTTGGGGGTTGGAAGGGACCGCTGGAGATCATCAAGTTCAATCCCCCTGCCAAAGCAGGATCACCCACAGCAGGTCACAAAGGAATGCATCCGGCTGGGGCTTGAAAGTCTCCAAAGGAGGAAGCTCCACAGGCTCTCTGGGCAGCCTGCTCCAGGACTCCGTCACCCTCACAAGAAAGAAGTTTTTCCTCCCATTGAGGTGGAACTTCCTGTGTCCCAGTTTGTATCTGTTATCCCTTGTCTTATCACTGGGCAGCATTAAAAAGAGACTACTGTCTCCTTCTTTTTGACACCTACCCTTCAGATATTTATAAACATTATTAAGCTCTTTCAGTCTGCTCTTCTCCAGACTGAAGAGTCCCATGTCTCTCAGCCTTTTCTCCAACTTCTGAGAGGACACATAATGATTCCAGAAAGTTAGATTTGCATGGAGGAAGCCTCAACTGAGTACCTCCTGTCACAGGTGAGCCTGACATGCCTAAACTCTACCTACCCATGCTATATCTATCTCACTGGGATGCGTCTTCTGCAATCAGAGCTCCAGGCGAGCCAGGGAACAAGACAACAGCTGTAGTGTGCAGGGAGCAGAAAGTTAAACCCATCAAAACTCATAATGTTATTATATTTGTCAAGTGAAATTAATCTACAAAACATTGTGAATTGCTGTTCTCAGAATCTGTTCTTGCAGTTGTATCTCAGGAGTGTTATTATCTCTGCCTGGGTGGAGCTGAGTCTTGCTCAGAGGTAACGTTTTTCTCATCCTAGTTCAAGTTCAGAAGTAGTTCAGAAGCAGCCTTTGCAGACATTGTCTGGGCCAAAGATGCATTTGTCAGAAATAAAAGAAACACGATAGGTGGGGTGGGGTAGAAAGTGTTTGAACAACTCCAATGAAAGGGGAAAATACACAAAGACTCAAAGAAAACTGCTTAATGTATCACACATTCATCTGGGGTTGTAGGTGAAGATAATATGGAATCTGGAGAGATGAGGCTAGGACCTGATGAGTGAGAAGACAGAGAGCACACAGGAAAAAAAAGCCACAAAACAACTGAGAGTTGTTTGAGACTGTGCAGTTTGGAAACAAGTTGGACAGAGATCAGAAATAGAGGTGAGGCAGAGATATGGGAAAATCCTGAACAAACTGGCTGGGATAGATGAAATCTTTCTTGGAAAAAAAGGGAAGGGAACAGAGTGAATCACTAAAGTGGACAATACCCTTAAGAATTGGATTTGAACTCCAGACATGAAAGCTCACAATTCTGTCATCATCCAATATCTGTAAAATCTGAAAGCAAAGTTTCATGTTCTCTTCTAGTGCTGCACTGAGGAGATGGCCATTCCTTACTCAGGTGAGCCTTACACAGCCTGGCCAAGTGACAGAGCTCTGTGTGACTGGTGGGGTCACACACACACACACATAGACATACAGACACACAGAATCACCAAGGTTGGAAGAGACCTCAAAGATCATCAAGTCCAACCTTTCACCCAAGACCTCATGACTAAACCATGGCACCAAGTGCCATGTCCAATCCCCTCTTGAACACCTCTGGGGATGGTGACTCCACCACCTCCCTGGGCAGCATATTCCAATGGCTAATGACTCTCTCAGTGAAGAACTTTCTCCTCACCTTGAGCCTAAACTTCCCCTGGTGCAGCTTGAGACTGTGTCCTCTTGTTCTTGTGCTGGTTGCCTGGGAGAAGAGACCAACACCCTCCTGGCCACAATCACCCTTCAGGTAGTTGTAGACAGCAATAAGGTCTCCCCTGAGCCTCCTCTTCTCCAGGCTAAACAATCCCAGCTCCCTCAGCCTCTCCTTGCAGGGCTTGTGCTCAATGGTACCCCTATAATGGAGCATGCAGCTTGTTTGCCTTTCTATACTACTTTGGAGTTAAGCACATTCCTTTAAAATGGTCTCCAAGATCTTTTTTTCTTTCCCATCAAATTGTATCTCAAGGTCAGACTGATGCAAGAACATTTGAGAGTGTCACAGAGCTGCATTAAGGTGGACAAATGGCACTCATAAGCAATAAAAAATGTTTACCTCTCAAAGAATTAAGCAACCAGAATGTGCAGTTCTTTAACTTCCTCCTTTTGCACACTGCATACTTTTCTTCATGACATTTATCTTGGATCAAATTGTTAGGGGCACCGCCTCTATTTTTGCACTTACAGTCCATACATGGAACACCTACCAGCTGTGGCTCCTATGTACTGTGGTCTAAAGAAAAGCCAGTGCAGCTGGAGCTGTTTAGGTGACTAGTGTAGTTTGACCAAATCTCTCAATTTTCCACAGAATGTCCTGTACATCTTGTTCTTTGGGCGATTCAAAGGCCACAGAAACAGTAAATTTTTCAGTATTTTCATGTTTCTTTTCCAGTCTGAGCTGGAGCTTCCAGTCTGGACTGAACTGGGAAGAGCTAAGGCAGTACAAACAGAGCACAGGCAGGCAGAAGTTTACACATGACTTGGTACAGAATTATTGATCCTTTGTGAGATTTTATCCTCTTTAGGAGGAACTTTGAAGATGTTAATCAATCTAGGCCAAACATCATTTGAGGATCAAAGTCTTAGCCATGTCTACATTGGACATCAGACTCCATCAGTACTTATCACTACCTATCTGTGATCTGGAGGAGGGATTTTTTTTGCTTGTGCCAAAGAAGGCTTCAGACTGGGAGCAAGTAGATTAGAATTTAACATAACTCCAAATGAAATGTGTTTGGTGGATATAGTCTGCAGCTTTGTATTCATAATGATCAGGAACTGAAGTGTCACATGCAAATATTATCTAAAGCAACCAGTACTGATTGAAATAGTGAAGAACTTCAACATTCTACTGAACTTTAGTGAAAATAAACCTTCATTCAAAAGTGACCTGGCTAAGTTAGTTGCTAAATTTTCTCTTTTCTGCTTTATTAATGGTTCTGCAGGTAAAGAATTTTATCAGAGTACAGCCACTCATTGTCACAGAATCACAGAATCAGCCAGGTTGGAAAAGACCCCCATGATCACCAAGTCCAACCAATAACCCTACCCTTCAAGGTTCACCCCTAAACCATATCCCCAGGCACCACATCCAAACACATCCAGGGTTGGTGACTCAACCACCTCCCTGGGCAGCACATTCCAATGCCTGACCACTCTCCATGGAATTTTTTTTTCCTTAATGTCCAGCCTAAACCTACCCAGTTGCATCTTGAGGCCATTCCCTCTTGTTCTGTCACTAATTACCTGTGAGAAGAGACCAGCACCAGCCTCTCCACAATGCCCTTTCAGGTAGTTGTAGAGAGCAATAAGGTCTCCCCTTAACCTCCTCTTTTTCAAACTAAACAGCCCCAGCTCCTTCAGTCACTCTGCATAAGACCAGGTTGCTCAATGCCTCCTCCAACCTTGCCTTGAACAAGTCCAGAGAGGAGACATCCATGGCCTCTCTGGGCAACCCATTTTGGTGTCTCACCACCCTCACTGAAGAGAATTTTGTCCTAACATCCAGTTTCAATCTCCCCTTTTCCAGCTTAAAGTTATTGCCCCTTATCCTGCTACTACAAGCTCTTGTTAAAACTCCCTTCCTGGCTTTCTTATTACTACAACCTCCATTCAGGTAGTTGGAGAGAGAGAGAAGATCTCCCCTCAGTCTCGTCTCTAGGCTAAATAACCCCAGTTCCCTCAGTAGCTCCTCACAAGACGTGTTCTCCAGATTCTTCACCAGCTCTGTTCATAGATTCATAGGATGGTTTAGGCTGCAAGGGACCTTAAAGATTATCTGCTTCCAACTCCCCTGCCATGGATAGGAAAACCTCCCACTAGACTAGGCTCTAGGTCTCAGGATCATGTCCTTGTTCTACTGAGAGCCCCAAAAATGAACCCAGTGCTAAAGGCATTGCCTCACTAGTGCTGAGTACAGGGAGAAAATCACTACTATGGTCCTGCTGGTCATGCTGTTCCTGATACAAGCTAAGAATGTATTTCACATTTCAGACTCTAATAACTTGATGAAACCCTCTCTTTTTTTTTTTTTCCTTCTTTTTTTTGTTCCTTTTTTTCCTCTCCCTTTTTTTTTTTCATTGTCAAAGGAGCATTTCAGCACTACTAAGTCAAACATTAATTTTTTCATTAATTAGATGTATTTGGGAAACTGATTTTTATCAGGCAGCATTTTCTGCCAAATTAAAAAAAAAAAGAAAATCAATCTGTTCTGCTAAATTTTATTTATAGACTAAGCTTTACTTCCTCAGCTGGTGTTCACTGAAAGCAAGCAGCTTCTTCTAATCTGGAATTTTCTTACTAATAGGTGTTTTCAGGAGCTTTTTGCTTTCAAGTCCTTCAGCCATTAGAAATCTACAGGGTACTACTGCTGGCTCATGAGATGTTTTGGCTCAGTACCACAGCCAACGTGTTAACAACTGAGGTGGAAGCTCCTATCTGGAAGGAAGTTGATAAAATGTAGCTAATTATTTGAAATAAATGTAGTGATTATCTGAGAAGTCCTCTTCAGTGATTGCCTCCTGACCACGGTAGCCACAGAAAAAAGCTCGTGAAAAGAGGCAGCAACATGCACTGACAACCCAGAAGGCAACTGTGTCCTGGGCTGAATCAAGTGTGATCAGCAGCATGAGGGAGGTGATTCTTGCCCCTCTCTTCTATACAGAGAGAGTGACTGCCCATTGGAATGGGCTGCCTGTGGAGGTGGTGGAGTCACCTTCATTGGAGGTGCTCAGGAGGAGACTTGATGGGGTGCTTGGTGCCATGGTTTAGTTGTTTAGGTGGGTTGGATTGGCTGATGGGTTGGACGCGATGATCTTGAAGGTCTCTTCCAACCTGGTCTGGTCTATTCTATTCTATTCTACTCTGCCCTCCTGAGACCCCACCTGGGGTACTGTGTCTAGTGTTGGTGCCCCCCAATACAAGAAAGGCTTGGAGCTGTTGGAGCAGGTCCAGAGGAGGGCTACAAACATGATCACAGGGGTGGAGCACCCCTGCTGTGGCAACAGACTGCAAGAGTTGGGGCTGTTCAGCCTGAAGAAGAGAAGGCTCTGGAGAGACCATAGAGCAGCCTTCCAGTACATGAAGGAGGCCTACAATAAAGCTGGGAAGGGACTTTTTGCAGGGGCTTGTAGGGACAGGATGAGGGGGATGGCTTTGAGATGGAAGAGGGGTGATTTAGACTGAATGTTAGGAAGAAACTTGCCAGTGAGGGTGGTGAGACACTTGGACAGGTTGCCCAAGGAAGTTATGGATGCCTCCTCACTGGAGGTGTTCAAGGCCAGGTTGGATGGAAAGAAAATGTGATGTATATAATACAATAGCAACTCTTTATAGATTCATAGAATAGTTTGGATTGGAAGGGACCTTAAACATCACCTTGTTCCAACACTTTTTGCAGAAACATATTCCACTAGACCAGGTTGCTCCAGGCCTCATTCATCCTGACCTTGAACATTTCCAGGGAGAGAACATTCCTTCCTAATATCCAGTCTAAATCTCCCTTCTTCCAGCTCAAAGCCATTTCTCCTTGTCCTATCACTATCACCCTTGTAAATAGTCCCTCACCAGCTTTCTTGTAGGCCCCCTTCAGATAGTCAAAGGTCCTACCAAGGTCTCCCCAAAGCCTTCTCTTCTCCAGGCTGAACAATCCAAGCTCTTGCAACCTGTTCCCACAGGGAAAGTGCTGCAGCCCTTTAATCATCTGTGTAGCCTGAACCCGCTCCAACAGTTCAATGTCCACCTTATGCTGGGGGCCCCAGAATTAGAGGCAGTGCTCCAGGTGGGGAATAATGCCTTAGCTGCTGCTGTTTCCAGCCCTGACAGATTAATTTCTTTGCAATATATGGGACTGAGTACAGGAATTGAGGAAAGCTCTAAGGACAACACTACAAATTGCAAGATGTTAGGTTTTTGTCTCCCTACTGACCAAAGTCTAAAAATAACCACGATCAAACCAACGTGTGGTTGCTCATTCATTCCCACCAGGTCACATAAATAATGGACACAGTTTGTCCCACTGAGACACAAAAATGAATGTAAAAACATCCATTAAAAAAATAAAATCAAAAGGAAAATAAATAAAACCAATTAAGTTTTAATAGATCATTTCTGAAAACATCCAGAGTTCAAGTGCTAAACTTTTGACAGGCGAACAAAGGATGAAATGAAAATGGACATCTGGAAAATGCATTTTAAATGAATAGATTGCTGTGGATTCCTCTCTTGGGCATCAGGCCAAATCCAATTAAATTAAATGTTAACACTAACAATTACTTAAGTGGGCTTCGGGCTGGAGTCATATTGACTCCAGTTTGTTATGCTGGTATAAATACAGCAACTTGACTGAAGCTAACGGAATCCCTTCAGGACTTTTGGAAGGCAAAGAGCTAAGCACCCTCGACTTTCTGCAGAGTAGGTTCCTATGGCTCCACACAGTGCTGCCTCCCATCTACATGGACAAGAAGAAAATTTTGGTGCCAGCTTCTGCTGAAGTGAATTCCACATCTCGCAAGCCTTTTTTGTACATAAGTCTGGCCCGTGAAAGGAAAGGGCTTAGCTATCTATTTTGAGCTGCAAGTTAAAAGAAAGAAAACAGAAAAGAAAAAGTGGTGATGGGACAGTATTGATTTACTGACCCACAGGAGACGGCAGGTGTTGCTGCTTAACTACCAGTCTCTGGTGTAAAAGAGCCACCCGAAAGTGGAAAGCATGGGCAAAATAACCTGCCTCTGACCCATCAGCAATCATGTCTTATTTGGGCCAGTCAGCAGAAGTTGCCAGGACATCAGTCCAGAGCAAATGTTTATGTTCAGATTGAATAAATTGCAGGATATTAGGTGGCAAAAGAGTACCGTATCTATCTTTGCTTCTCCTTGGATACTGCAACAAAACAGTCTAAAAAAGCAGTTGGAATGACGCTTGGACTTAATATGGTTTACCCTTAGAAGTCCTGCTTGGGAAGGAATGCATGACAATTTTCTCAAAAGAATATATTTATGTTTGAGAATGGACTTTGATTTATTCCAAAGGGGATCCCACTTGGCTGTTTCCATTGTTATTGAATGTTTGAGACATTCTGGAGTCACTCAGCATGGATTCTTCTGCACAGATAGCACGAAAACCAACCGTACACTTCACATAGATTTTTAGTTGCTGCTTTTCAATGGTAGTAACAGATTTATAAAGAGTTCTTACAGTTCTTCCAGCATTCCAGGAAGTATTCTCTGCCCTTCTAGGAAAACAGAGCTCATTTTGTTCTGTTAGAAGTTACTTGGTCAGTTCATCCTATATAAATCGGGAGAAATATTTGAAATTCAATTTCCATTGATATTAAGTTTCCATTTATTTCCATTGCAATCCCTCCATGTGCAACCTGAACAGCTCGGCTACCAACCCTCCATGCTTGTTCTGCAGCAGCTGCTTGTTCATTTGAACTTTCTGTGAATTAACTCACTTGTCAACAAGTGAGGAGTTGTTCAGCTGGCCCTTATCGCTGAGTGCAATCAGTGGCGTTCTGCTAGCTGACGCGTAACAAAGGTGTGCCCTCTAGACCAAGCATCAGCAGGAGACTGTTTTCCCCAAGAGCAAAACAACACCTTACACAAGGATGTGTAGACACTGTACAACCCAAACTGCAATTTTTAATACCTCTGTTTCTCAAAGCCTTAGCACCCTCACCACCCATCCTGTGGAGCACCTTCTGGAAAAAGTTTAGGAAGTTTTTGTACAAGCAGTTCCTCAAGGTGTACTAATTTTATCTCCACTAAAACCTTTTGCAGTCACTAAGTAGCTGGAATTAAGGTTTCCTGGATCCACCTTTTGTTTTTTTCCTTATAAATCATAGAGTTATAGAATCAACCAGAATCATAGAATAGAATCATAGAATCAATAAGGTTGGAAAAGACCTCAAAGATCAGCAAGTCCAACCTTTCACCCAACATCTCATGGCTACTAAACCATGGCACAAAGTGTCACATCTAATCTCCTCTTGAACACCTCCAGAGATGGTGACTCCACCACCTCCCTGGGCAGCCCATTCCAATGGCTAACAACTCTCTCTGTGAAGAACTTTCTCCTCACCTTGAGCCTAAACTTACCCTGCAGCTTGAGTCTCTGTCCTCTTGTTCTGGTGCTGGTTGCTGGGAGAAGAGACCAACCCCACCTGGCTATAACCACCCTTCAGGTAGTTGTAGACAGCAATAAGGTCTCCCTGAGCCTCCTCTTCTCCAGGCTAAACAAACCCAGCTCCCTCAGCCTCTCCTCGTAGCACTTGTGCTCAAGGAAAAGACCTCAGAGAACATCAAGTCCAACCTATTAACTAATACCTAACACCTCATGATAACTAAACCATGGCTTCAAGTGCCATGTCCAATCCTTTTTTGATTAAGAACCAAAATCTCTGTGTTCCAGGACCTGCCACAATATTTAGATGTCTATAGCAGAATGTCAAATTAGAGAGAAAAGCTGAGTGTTGTAGACCATTTTACAAAGCTCAGTAGCTTAATTGCCAATCAACATCAGCATGGCCCTTATCAGTTCTTCCACATACTGTCTTGTGATCTTAGATTCAGCTGTTAAAAGATGTGGAATGGAAACTGGGTGAAACATGTAATTTCCAATATATTCTTCAGTTAGAATCAGAGTCATAGAATTCTTTCAGTTGGAAAAAACCTCTAAGATTGTTGAGTCCAACTGTCAATCTAAGACCAGCGTGACCATTAAATCATGGCCCAAACTGCCACCAAATGATGTAACCTGGGCATGATCCCTTAATTATGAAGAGAGGAGGTAGTAATGTGGCAACACCAGTAGCAAATGAGTATTGGTGAAAAAATATTGAAGTTATGGAATATTTATGTGGCAAGTGACTCCAGTTGCCTGGTTGCTACACATAGTTCTGCTGTAAACCATCAAAGACGTACTGGCATTGCAATAGGAAGAGCAGCATTCTGCTTAATTTGCTGGAGACAGGGCAAAGGGAATAAACACAGAATAACTGCATATATCCAGTGAATCAATGGCATTAAATATAACTGCAGTGTGGGCGACTCCAGGACCAGAACATGGAATGGTCCATTTGTCCCACAAGTGAAAATGCATCAGCTTTGGAGATTCACTCCTGAAGGAGAAGAGAAGGGATTTCTCTTGCCTGGGAATAGTTACAGTGCTTCAGCTTGAACAGTTCAGCCCAGGACCTACTGAGAGGATGTAGTGTGTTAAATAACCTTTTCCCTCTACGCAGAAGTAACACAAAAAACCCTCTGAGTTGAGATGAAGAGATTTAATGAGGAAAAAAAGAGATAACAATGCACAATTACCTTAGCCTATTTGCAGAAAAAGCATAGCAAAATGCAGAAAGAAGCATCAGAAGCCAGCAAGCTAACTCCCCATCCTTCCTATCCCATGCCCACCCCAGAAGAGAACAAAACTCCAAACCCAGAAATGGAAAACAGCAGCCAGAACAGGAAGCCTCTCCTGTCACAATCTGAACTTCAAGCCCCATAATACTTTGCTCCAGACAGCACTTTCAGTTTGAAACTGGCATGACACAGCATAATTGAGTATCATCAGCAGATTCATCTCGCAACACAGGATTTGCACATCTGCATCTGATAGGATATATCCCCAGACACTGAGGTGCTTGAGCATGTCCAGAGAAGAGCAAGCTGGTAAAGGGTCTGGAAAACAGGTCTGGTGAGGAACAGCTGGGGAAACTGAGGTTGTTCAGTCTAGAGAAAAGGAGGTTGTGGGGGGACCTCATTTCTCTCCACACCTCCCTGAAAGGAGGCTAGAGACAGGTGGGGGCTGGTCTCTTCTCCCTAATAAGAAGTGATAGGATGGGAGGAAATGGCTTCAGGCTGCACCAAAGCAGGTTTAGTTTGGATAGTAGAACAACCTTCTTGACTGAAAGGGTTGTCAAAGACTGGCACAGGCTCCCCAGAGAGGTGCTTGAACCCCCAGTCCCGGGAGACGTTTAAAAGCTGCAGAGAAGTGGTGCTGAGGGACATGGTTTAGCACCAGACTTGGCAGAGTGAAATAACGGTTCAACTTGATGATCTTAACATTCTTTTCCAATCTATGCTTCTATGATGTAACTAGGAGTTCACTTGTGGCATCAAATACTGTGTACTGGGAAAACATCCTCTTATTATGAAGAAAGAAAAAAAAACCACACAAAACCACCAGGTGAGTAGAAGGTAAAAGGTCTTTTTGCTCCTGTGTTCTGAGATGGCAAGGCATTTAAAATAGTCATTATAATGGATATATCTCCCTAGACTATCAAGCCACCTCAAGAAGACTATTCAGTCTTACAGAGTAATCTCATATGGAGCAAAACTAACAAGATTCACACGTAATCAAAACTGGATCAATAGATTCAAATTCCTTCTCTAGTTCAGTTCTGGGCCACTCAGTTTAGGAAAGATGTTGAGTTGCTGGAATGTGTCCACAGAAGGGCAATAAAGCTGGGGAGGGGTTCAGAGCACAAGCCCTATGAGGAGCAGCTGAGAGAGCAGGAGTTGCTTAGCCTGGAGAAGAGGAGGCTCAGAGGAGACCTTATTGCTGTCTACAACTACCAGAAGGGAGGTGGTAGCCATGTGGGGATTGGTCTCTTCTCCCAGGCAACCAGCACCAGAACAAGAGGACACAGTCTCAGGCTGCACCAGGGGAGGTTCAGGCTGGATATTAGGAAGAAGTTCTTCACAGGAAGAGTGATTTGCCACTGGAATGGGCTGCCCGGGGAAGTGGTGGAGTCACCATCACTGGAAGGACTGGATGGGGCACTTGGTGCCGTAGTTTAGTTGATTAGATTGTGTTGGATGATAGGTTGGACTTGATGATCTCAAAGGTCTTTTCCAACCTGGTTAATTCTATTCTATTCTATTCTATCCTATCCTATCCTATCCTATCATGTCTCATTTATACAAAGTGCTATTTTTATCTTGTGATGTATTAGATTTTCCAAATCCATTAAAATTATACTCCAGCCTTAAATCATTTTTATTTGACAGTGGTTGAATGGAACACAAATTATATTTTTCTTTTCTGTACTGTCTGCCTGGCATTGAGCATTTTACTCCCTGTAGCAGGAGCAAGGGACAAAAGTCTTTAAGCATCCAAAAATACCAAGCCCACTGTGAACACCCTTGTAGGGAAAGGAAAAATAACACTTCACTGTGCAATTCTTATAGTTCTCTTGCTTGGACTGGTAATGCAATTTATTTTTGAGCAGGACAAGGATAACCATAAACTTTCTAAGTAAATGTTTCAATCATGTTATTAATGGACCAATATTTTAATACAGAGAATCCCCCTTGATGTAGCTTTACTTGGGCTATGCCTCTTCTGAATTAAACATCTGATTTTCAGTTATCTACTCTTCATTCTCCACATTCAAGAGAAGAAAATTGTTTGGCATTTTCACTCCTGAGCAGCACTTGCAGATTTTAGTCATCATTTCATTGCCCTTATTTGTTCTTCTCATTACAGAAAGGACAAGAGGGTTAAAGAAAACAAAATCAATTTCTTGTACAAAGGATCTCCGAATAGCCAGCAGAGGTTGCTAAGGCTCTTGTCTGCTGTGAACTAATTTACACGTTGGGAAGAGCAAACAGGCAACATTACAAATACCTTTCCTAGCCCTCCAGAAATCCCTGCAGCACTTTTCTCATCAAATGCTGATCCTGCTGGGAGGATGAAAGGTGAACAACTGACATACAGACAAAGGACCGTGCACTTGAGATGAATAGAGTATGCAGGAGCCTCTCAGTGTGGGTTATGATAATGTTGCACTGACTAATTAAGTAAATAAATCAGTACCAGTTTTTGATCTATTTGTTTCACTGGTACTTAGATACAGTAGAGATAACATGCCAGTGTTGCCATAATAAAATATTACTGTGAGTTAAATGTCCCAGGCTCTGGTTTCAAGAAAAGGAATACCTTACAGCTACTTAGACCGTTCAGAGATTACCCGGTAGACGTCAGCATGGGACTGGAGTTCACAGAAGTACTGTAATTAGAGATGGAAAAGACCTGTTAGACCACTGGGTTCATTCTTTGCAATTGCTTCACAGAGATGACATTAACTTCCAATGCACTTTGGATTACATCCATAGTTCCCAACAGAGAAAGAGAAAAGGAACAGCAGAGCATTTCCTGCAAACTCATAAAAGCTCTCTACATCTGCTAGAAAATGCAAGTCTGCTGCTGAGCTGCTTTACTGACTGTTTACAGAAACCTTGTATGCTCACCTAAAAAGCTCAGTGCACAGGGTAGAAAATAAAACCTCCATGAGGAAAGAGCTGTAAGGACTATCTTTTTTTCCCTTGCATGTTAGGATTTTCAAGGCTTGCATTTTCCAAAGAGAGAAAAGTGAATAACTCTGCACCAGAGCATGAACTATATATCACAGTATCACTAAGGTTGGAAGAGACCTCAAAGATCAGTAAGTCCAACCTGTCACCACAGACCTCATGACCAAACCATGGCACCAAGTGCCACGTCCAATCCCCTCTTGAACACCTCCAGGGACGGTGACTCCACCACCTCCCTGGGCAGCACATTCCAATGGCGAATGACTCTCTCAATGAAGAACTTTCTCCTCACCTCGAGCCTAAACTTCCCCTGGTGCAGCTTGAGACTGTGTCCTCTTGTTCTGGTGCTGGTTGCCTGAGAGAAGAGACCAACCCCTTCCTGGCTACAACCCCCTTTCAGGTAGTTGTAGGGAGCAATGAGGTCTCCCCTGAGCCTCCTCTTCTCCAGGCTAAACAATCCCAGCTCTGTCAGCCTCTCCTCACAGGGCTGTGCTCAAGGCCTTTCGCCATCCTCGTTGCCCTTCTCTGGACACGTTCAAGTGTCTTGATGTCCTTCCTAAACTGAGGGGCCCAGAACTGGACCCAGTCCTCAAGGTGTGGCCTAACCAATGCAGAGTACAGGGGCACAATGACTTCCCTGCTCCTGCTGGCCACACTATTCCTAATGCAGGCCAGGATGCCATTGGCCTTCTTGGCCACCTGGCCACACTGGCGGCTCATGTTCAGGCAGCTGTCAATCAGCACCCCCAGGTCCCTCTCTGTTTGGCAGCTCTCCAGCCACTCTGACCCCAGCCTGTAGCTCTGCATGGGGTTGCTGTGGCCAAAGTGCAGCACTCAGCACTTGGATTTGTTGAATGCCATCATATTGGACTCTGCCCATCTGTCCAGTCAGTCGAGGTCCCTCTGCAGAGCCCTTCTACCCTCTAACTGATCAACATCTGCTCCCAACTTGGTGTCATCTGCAAATTTGCTGATGACTGTCTCAATCCCCTCATATGTCTTATGTCTTACTAAATAACATATCTGCTAAAATCAGGGCCACAGCTGAGAAAGGGCTACAGGCTGTCAGCTCAATTGATAGCAATCGATAGTTCAAACGTGGAACAAATGTGAATGATGGCTGCAGGACCCCTTAGAATAAGATCTGCACAGTGCAAATGGTGGGTGGAAAAAAAAGAGGTCAGTCTAAAATGACTTGAAAATTGCATTTTAATCGCTAACATAAACAAATTAACTCTGAAAGAGAATAAAATATCTTCATAATAATGGTTTAGAAGGAAGCAAGTTTCACTTGGAATGCAAATGAAAAAAGATTAATATATTTTATAAAATATAGCTAAAATCATTCTCTTAATAAGCTGTCTCAGGGAAATCCAAGAAACTGAAAACTGTGATACAAATGTGCTGTGTAAGAAAATGCCAAACCACAGAAGCAAATTGCTTCTGTGCAAAGATGTGTTAAACTGCAAAAGTGACTGAGGAGCATGAGCACCTTGATTCTATCTAATCTTCAGGTTTCAGCGTCATCACAAAATTAGATAATCATAAATTTTATAGGAAGGGAAGGTCTAGAGCTGGGATGAGTAAGGGTGATTTTTAAAATCAGAATTTCAGAGAATCATTGAATTGTTTCACTTGCAAAAGCCCTCTAACATCATCAAGTCCAACCATCAAACTAGGACCACCATGGCCATTAAACTTTGTCCCGAGTGCTGTGTCCACACATTTCTTGAACGCCTGCAAGGATGGTGACTCAACCACCACCCTGGGCAGTCTGTTCCAATGCTTGAACACTTTTTCAGCAAAGAAATACCCAACTAAACCTCTCCCACCATATTTTAAGGCCATTTCCTCTCATTCTATCATCTGACACTAAAGAGAAGGGATCAACCCCCAGCTCATTCCAACCTCATTTCAGAGAGTTATTGAGAGCAAGAAGGTCTCCCCTCAGCCTCCTCTTCCCCAGGCTAAACAACCTCAGTTCCCTCAGCCACTTCTCACAAGACCTATTCTCCAGACCATTCACCGAGTTTGTTGCTCTTCTCTGCCTCCAGCAATCAATGTGGTTGTTGTTTTTTTCACTGTACAAACCAGATAAGAAATTACTTTTGCAGAGTTCATAGCATAATATGAAAGAGAGAGTGTGTTTTGGAAGGAAGGAAAAAGAGACCTGGGGAAAGCCAGTGATTTGCTGAAGAGCATGAAGTAGGTCCATGACGGACTGAATTTAGGGAGTAGAACCTCAAGCAATGCTCAGCTGATCGAAGGAAATGTTTTAGCTCTTGTGGGCCATAAACCCTGGGAACAAACTGCAGCTGTGTAGAGAGAAAAAAGCATTTAGCTGATTACCAACGACCATTGTGACTCAGGGAAGCCACACAACGACCTGAGAATAAGAGCTGGTAAACATTGCAACAGAGTCTTTTGTCTTCTGTCTGAAGTTAGATGAGAGATGTGTGATCCTTTGTCTTTTGTCTAACACCTGTCTGAGCCTTGCCAAGGGATGTGTGCTCCCTGGCATTTTCTCGGCAGCCAATCACGAATCTGTAACTGTCACACGGACACATCTAATTACCAATCCCGAGTTGCCTTTGATTATGTTAGCCTATATAAAGAAAAGACTTTGTACAACAAAGTAGACACTTTGCTTGCATCAAGCTTTGTCCCATCTCTCAATCGCGGTAGGTCCATAGAAGTGCTAAGAAGAAAGCCTAAACTGCCTCCTAACACATCCAGGGCCATGCCTGCTCCAGTTTTCATTTCCCCAATCACATTGCAAATGGTGAGAATAGGTATGATTTATGACAATAACTACTTATGAGTTAGTGAGGAAACAGAAATTTAGGATTGCATCTTCTTCTTTCTGCAACTGCAAAGTTTTGGATACTGACAAAAAAGAGTTCCTTACTAGTATATGCATTAGCTCTATCTGATATACTCATAGAAATGTATCACAAAAGGTTTATTTTTGCACACAACTGATTCAAGAAACTGGTTTCTCAGCAGTTTCCTAGATACCAAGTAAACATACACAAGGATTCCTTCACACATGAGGTTAGTCTGATGGTTTGGGGCTTTTTTCTTTCACTAGTGGTGAACAAGAAGAATGAAAGCTATTACCTTAAACACATACATATCCTTCTGTATATTCCAGTTTAAGGACAATCTTGATATCAACAGTGAACATTTCAACCCTAAAATGAAATAAAATAGGCAACAAAGAGCCATAGAAAGGATAAATATATCAGCCTTGAATATCACTGCCAATAATGATGGCTCAGCTATGAAATAATGGTCTCGTTGAGTCATTTGAAGTTTTGTTACTAAGAGAACAAGACTTTGTGCTTTGATCCTTTATGTTTTAATTCCAGGTGCAGAATACAATACAACCATGCATCCGTTAAAAAAAAAAACACCCAATGACCCAGATTTAGGCATTTTCATTCTGTGCCTAACTGCTTTTGAAGGGGGATGGTTATTTCAGTTGGAATCAAGATGTGCCAATACAAATCTCTCACTGTTATTAGTCAGCACTTAAAGCAGTGGTGTTACGCGTGTTGGAAAGGGATACTCAGCGTGGTTAAGGGTTCCTGTACTAAGGTCTAAGGGTAATTAGAGGCAGAGGAGCTATTCTGTTTATGGAATCTGGCAAAGGTTTTATCACAGAATCATCAAGGCTGGAAGTGACCTCAAAGATCAAGTCCAACCTATCACCACAGACTTCATGACTAAACCATGGCACCAAGTGCCACATCCAATCCCCTCCTGAACACCTCCAGGGATGGTGACTCCACCACCTCCCTGGGCAGCCCATTCCAATGGCTAAAGACTCTGGTTACCAGAATCAGCAGAAGAATTGTTACTCTGCATTGATAAGCAAAAATTAATAGACTTTCAAATGTATCTACAGTGAGTTTTTAAAGCTCTCTTGTGAGTCTAAGAGTAAAGAAGAGTCCAGTTGACTCAGAATGCTGAAGAAGCAGCGGTGTAGGTTTCTTTGCTGCTCTGCATCTTTAATATTCAGCTAGGTATTGATCCAGGATGATTGAGGAACCTTGCTTAGGAGAGCAATGAAACTTGAGTGACTTCCTTGCAGAACCTTCGTAACAATAATCTGTGTAAAAGAAATAGGGAATAACAAAAATGAAGGGAAAGAGGCAGGGATTTTACATGGAAAAAGAAGATTTGAGATATGTAGGTCCCATGACATCTGCCAGCAAAGAACTGTGGTTACAACACAGTAGTTGGAAGTTTCAATTTTTTCCCTCTGGTTGCTTTTTATGCAGTATTTATCATAAGCCATCCTTCATACAACAATGCACACATAAACCCCTATAAAGGTAGAAGACTTTCATTACATTTGGGCCTTAAGCTTCATGAGTTATGAATGATTTCCCTCTAGAAATTTCTCCAGGGCATTTCTGGTTTGCCCCAAAAGCAATTATGTTTTGGGCAGTAGAATTAGAGCTTCTCGTATTATTCTCCAGGAACATCACATAAAGCCAGGAAGAGCCAAATTCAAACAAAAAGAAGGTGGTCCCTGACATAGCACACAGCTCTGTAGAAGTTTTTGCCAAAGCAAGCTGTGGATGCTAGAGTTTACATAGGCCAGAACAAGACATTTGAGAAGAATGTGAAAAGGCACATCACTATTTAACTAAACATGCAGAGGTCACATCAGGCTTAAGGAAATCCCCAGCCTCAAAATATTTGGAGACTGGGCCAATGTTACTGAGTGGCATTGTACACTTATGCACTGTTCTTACTCTTTCCTAGAGTGACAGCTGTTGTTGGATAGAAGATGCAGGGTTGGATAGACCTTTCCTCTTAAAAATATTTGCATTCATACCATAGAATTATAGAACTGTTGAGGTTGGAAAAGACCTTCGAGGTCATCCAACCGCTTGCCTAGACCTCACATTCCCATGACTGAAGAGTAAACCATGTCCCTTAGCACTGTATTCATGCTTCTTTTAAATATCTCCAGGGATGGTGACTCCACCACCTCCCTGGGCAGCCTAAGAATCCTTTCTGGGAAGAATTTTTTCTAATATCCAACTTAATCCTTCCTGGCACAGCTTGAGGCTGTTTCCTTTTGTCCTGCTGCATGTGAGAAGAGACCAAAGTCCATCTCACTCCAACCTCTGAAGTACAATACAATACAATACACCAGGTTGAAAGAGACCTTCAAGATCATTGCATCCAACCCATCAACCAATCCAACCCACCTAAACAACTAAACCATGTGTAGAGGTCTCCCCTCCTCTTCTAAAGACTTCAGCTGTTCCTCCTAAGACTTGTGTTCAAGGTCCTTCAAGAGCTTAGCTGCTCTTCTTTGGACTTGCCTCAAGATCCCAGTGTCCTTATTTTAGGATGGGGCCTAAAAGTGATCCCAGTATTCAAGGTAGATGGGAATAATGATTTCCCTACTCCTACTGGCAACATTATTCCTGATCCAGGCCAAGATGTGATTAGTCTTCATGGCCACCTAAGCACACTGCTGGCTCATAGTCAGGTGGCCATCAATCAACACTCCCAGGTCCTTCTCCACCAAGCTTCTCTCCAGCCACTCTGCCCCAGATAAAGCAATATTAAACAGAGCTGGCCCCAGTACTGAGACCTGGGGATAATAATACATTAATAATTAATGCTAATAACTGTATGCTGCCAAGCAACAATGAAAAGCAGTTTGCCAGCCTATACATTTTTGAATCAGTTAGGGGTAGACAACATCCAGCCAGAGTGCTCCTTGCATGGATCCTGGTCTCTGTGAAATATGTGGCTTCCTCAGCAGTCCTGCACAGCACAGTTTGTGTGACTACTGGAGCATAAGAGGAATGCAACTACGGGAACAGAAAATACAGACAAAATTACCAGTGCCCAGATCTCTTTGTTAGATGAATTTACCACCAAAACTTCTCCCAGAGAGAACAGGGAACAAAGTCTAAAGTCTGAGCAAGAGAACCGCTACACATGGTGCTTTCTCTATGTGTGTCAACAGTCAGGAGACTTCAGAGGATGCTCTAATAGAAAGTTTGAATGTTTGAACATATCCAGACATCTCTTAAATGAGGCTCTTTTCTGAGAAGTCCTAACTCGTGGATAATGATAGTCACACAAATTTCAGACTCCTTAGCACCCAGTTAATGGCACTGCCAATAACAACCATTTGAAATTTGAGCGTCCAGTACTTGAAATCAAGGCAATACATTTCAAATTAAGTATGTTATGTTCATCATCCTGCTTCCAGTGAAATTAGTCATACACTAAACCTAGAATCATAGAGTCATTTTAGCTAGAAAAGACCTTCCAGGTCATCAAATCCAGCTATTATCTAACTCTACCAAGTCTGGTGGTAAACCATGTCCTTCTGTGGCTTTTAAACACCTCTAGGGATGGGGATTCAACCACCTCTCTGGGGAGCCTATTCCAACCTGTGGGAATTCTGTCAGTCAAGAAGTTTCTTCTAATGTCCAATCTAAATCTCCCCTGGTGCAAATCAAGGCCATTTCCTCTCATGCTGTTACTTGTTACTAAGGAGAGGAAACCAACACCCACCTAGCTCCAACCTTCTTTCAGGGAGTTGTAGGGAGCCAGAAGGCCTCCCCTCATCATCCAAATGGGTCTTTCCTCATCACCTTCTTTAATGTGATGTTTTACTAAACTAAGTCATGCTAGCTGGGTTAGGGAGAAGGGAACATATCTTCCATTCTAATTGTCTGACCTTTTTAACCACTGAGTTCATAGTTCATGTCTGAACATTGATTCATGAAGAGATGTAGGCAACGCTTCGTTCTCAACTCAACTCTTAAAACTTAGTTCTCAACTCTTACTGAATTAGGAGTTGTAGTCTATTTTGCTGAATAAATAGGAGTTTAGGCCTAAACTAGTTTGCCCTAAGTTTCTTTCTGAAAAAGGGACTGAGTCATTAAATATCACTCTTGGAGATTCCTAACTGTTCCCAGACCATCAATTCAATCTGCAGAGAAGTCATGAAAATACCAAGATAAAAAGAGCAAAATTAATTTTCCCATGAAAATAAGTGCCATGTAAGGGAGCTTAAATTAAGTTTAAAGTAAGAATTTCTAGAATAGCAGTGATTGTGTTTTCCACTGTATCCTCTGCAGGTCAGAGCATTTCCACTCTCTCTGTAGTTAAGGAGGCATCACTCTGCTCCTCTGGGAGGGTTTAACAGGAATCTCTGTTTAGTTTTGTAGTTTTCAAACTTGCTGTTCAGCCTATTTTCCTTTGAGATATTTTGCCCTACAAATATTGAGCTGCTTATTAGTTAAGTTGCTCAGTGAAGCCAAGTCTTAGTCTCCCAATGAGCCTCTCATCATCTAGTTTAGTTCTGCAACATATATTTCTTTAAATATTTGCTATGAGAGCTGGTCTGCAAAAGAAGGTCTTATTGTCCAGAGTGCACACGTGTGTAGCTCCTGCTGAGATGGAAAGACCACAGAAAGTTCAGTGTCATCTGACAGAAATATGATGACATTTGGAACACAGGGTGGGGGAAAAGGATGTTACTGAGGAAATTTGTTATTTTATGCCTCACCAAGATGACCCTGATCCTGAGATCAGTGTTCATGTCTCTGATGCAACAGAATTTCACAAGCCTTTTTTTCCCCTTTCTTTCTTGTTTGTTGTTCTTTTTTTTTTCTGTCCTCCCTCTGAAACTATTACTGCAGACAACTGGACTCTCAGTATTTATTTTGGTTTACTTTATTTATTTTTCATTAAAAGCTCACTGATGTCATTAGAAGTATCTCCATTACTCAGATTTATTCATTTACGGTTTCTTGTCTCCTCACTAATCCCTTACTTAAACAATGAGTTTATGCTCATTTCCCTCTAGCCCTCTCATGCCTCTGATTATTTCTTGAGTAGCTATTAAAAACACTGCTATTAATGAGCAGACAATCTCTTCTGTCACCAGCTCCAGATATTAGGGCGCATAGCCCAAATGGCTTTGGACTTCAGTCTGTCTTTGGAAATGGTGACTTCTGTCAGACTTGTCTAGTGGGATCCCTAGTGTTCTCCATTCACTTCTAGGGAAATCATGCACTGCTGTGTCCTGCCATGTGTTGACAGGAAGAGAGTGAGAAGCCAACTCCTCCCACCATTGTGAAACATGGAATTCACGCTGAACTGAAGGACAGTCTGGGGGAGGAGATGGCTATAATCCCTCTAGTCTCTAGAAAATCCAATCTAGTATATGGGAAAGTGAGAGGGAAATTGTTGCTAAAAATATATATGGTGGTCTTCCTCTCTTTTTAAAGCAACCAAGGGGAACCTGATTCTCAATGACACCATCTGAAAAAGTCCCAGTTCCCATGAGGGGTCCCCAGCATCTTTGAGTAAGGAAGGTTAAGAGTTAAATACTTCAACTTCTATCCCAATGAAGGGGAAGAATGAGATACCTTAAGTCCTTCTTAGTGAAGATTAAATACATCAACCGACATGAGAATAAGGAAATGATAGTCTGTGATTATTTAGAAGGATTCTCCTATATATTCCATGGGCAGTTTGTACATTGTCTTTCAGAAAACAGTATTTTGATTTGATAAAGGATTATTTTGTTTCAGTGTTTGGAACTGGACTCAGGTTTTCTTCTCTCAGCAGAATGCCCTATTAATTATTCAATGAATTCCAGTGCTTCACTGGATGCTTTCATTAAAGTTCATAGAGTCATTGAATGGTTTGAGTTGGAAGCAACCTTGCTCCAACCCCCTGGCCGTGGGCAGGGACACCTTCCATTAGAGCATCTTGCTTAAGGCCCCATCCAACCTGGCCTTGAACTCCTCCAGGGAGGGGGCATCCACAACCTCCCTGGACAACCTGTTCCAGTGTCTCACCACCCTCATTGTAAAGAATTTCTTTTTAATAATCAATCTAAATCTACCTTCCTCAAGCTTCCATCCATTCCCTCTCATCCTATCACTACAAGCCCTTGCATAAAGTCCCTTCCTGGAAAAGACCAAAATCTAGCCAATACCTTGGCACAGAGGTTTCTTTTCTGAGAACTCCAGTTCTTTCTTAGAGCTTCAATTTTGTGGTTAGCTCTTCACATTAGATTAAACAAAAGTCAAGGATGGTAGTCACTACCTTCTGGAGTGCTGTAACAGAGCTTCCCTAATCCAGTAGTCTGTGATTGGTACACAGAAGATTACCAGCACCAGGTTGGTTGTTGGTTTTGTTTTCCTGGTAAAGTACTCAGCCTCTCTCAGGAGTCAGTTGGTATACTCTGAGAATGTCATAACAGAAACAGATTTTCACCCTTTATGCAAAACTGGGGATGTAAAAAGTCTGAGTACTGATACAGGGCCCAAGAAGAAGACACAAACATCTATATCTAAGAAAAAGCTTCTTACACACACAAATCTGTGTACAAGAACTGGGTTGTATCACTGCCTTAAACCATTATTAGGTTTCTGGATTTACTCCTTAAATCTTTTCTAGAGGCATTGAGGATTCTGTTGAGAGACTAAGCTGACTACAGTGGAGATACCTGATTTACACAGAGACTTTTGCTAGAATAGTACTGAAGAAATGCTAACTCACTCTCCTTCAGCAGAAATAAAAGATTCCTTGGGTAAAAGGCCTCATCATACTCCTCTCCCCACCCTCCAAATCTGTGTAAATAAGTTATTACATTGCAAACAGTCAGCATTAAACCCCCCCTTGAAACTGTTTACACCATGCTATTCATGTCTTCAAACTTTGTCCAGGGGGTGTGGGGGGAGATCTAACTTTAAAGGGATTAGGGTATATTATCTAGAAAATTATGCATTACATAAAAGCAAAATATTTCTGAAGCAACAATGATAAGAAACTGTTGCAAAAATGCATAAGCTGAAGGAAAAACTAAATCTCATAATTACAGCACAGAACATAAAATGTAAACAAATAGCCATTAAGATCAAACTGAACTGGGGGGGGGAACAATTTTCAAAGCAGCTGAGCATATTTTAATTGAAGACTATAATCTCAATTATGCCTTTTAAAACCTCCTGCTGAAACTCAGAACTATTGATATGGTCAGTTTCCTGCATTCTCCTCTTTGCCTTGTCTGGGGACTGGCATGACATTGGCATTCCTCCAGTCCTCAGGCACATCTTCTCCTCTCCACATCCTTGCAAAGATGATGGAGAGTGGCTGAGCAAGGACATCTCCCATCTTCCTCAGCACTTGTGGGTGCATCCCATCAGAGCCCATGGATTTGTGGGGGGTGCCCATTATTCAAGGTAATGATTAAGATCCGTGATTAAATGATAATACTGTGTGAACTAAATTTGAGGGGGAAACTTTGCACATATACCTGTTTGGAATGCCTTGTTGGTTTCAGAGCACATGAAAATGGTGCTGTTGTTTGAATGAAACCTTACAGAACCTGGTTCTGTTGTGGCACTTGGCATTTAAAGAGGACAAGAACCTTCTTCTGTGCAGGCTTCCAGCAGTTTGATGCAAGTTTTGTAACGCTTGGAAATAAGTTTCATGTCGGGAGAACTGTGTAAATGGATGCTGTACACAGAACTCAACCTCCAGTTAGGAAGGTAAAACTAGGGATCCTTGGAAGAAGTAGCATTTCAGTCTTTGTTTCTAAGGAGCTTGAGGTTTGAGGAAGCACAAAGACAAAAATGGAAGGAAAAGTGCCATCTTTAAAACAAAATAGTTGTTATGGAATTGAGACTTAAATAAAATACCAAATAAATAGGAAAATAAAGTTTTGAAAGGGCAGCAGAATGTTTTGCAGTGGCAGATTGTATGCATGGAGAGTCTACAAGCTTTTTTTTTGGCTATTTAACAAAGCTGAAATGACAACTGCTGTCTGTCTGCAAGGGGTAGGAATGTGTCCTGGTCTGAGGAAGACTAGCACAGATTCTCTTCAGTACTGTGAGTTCCCAGCTCAGCATCTGCTCAGGGACAGCACTTTCTGTAGCTCAGGGCAGGTTTGCACACAGTGTCTGCTGCCAGCAGTGACAATATTGATGGGGAAAGCTAGCACCAAGGGTTGGGCTGCAGACCAAGGGCACTGCTACATCTTGTGTGCCAGCTTGGGATGCAAGAAGGGAAAGGCTGCATCTGTGGGGAGGAGGGGATAGGATGGGTGACTTAAACTGACTAACAAAGGATTCCATCCCATGGATGTCATCTTTAGGGATCACCAAGGCCAAGAATCTTCTTTGATGACAGCATCCAAGGAGGACTCAACCTGTTCTGCTTTGATCCCAATCCATATGTTCCTGAATCCAGCTCCTAAATCTGATTCCCATCTGCTGCTGAGTCCTGTATGGGACTTCCCCAGTGCCTGCCCACAGCATCAGTGATGATGGTGACATAAGGGCTTTGGTTCAATATTGGTTTCTATCTACCTTCCAACCCTGACTGATTCTATAGTATTACCAGGAAGTAAATAAATAAATAAATAAACAAAAGGAAACTATTTTTACTGATTTGGAAAAATATGTCAGAGGAGCCTGTTCGTAATGCTCATTAAAACAGTCAGAGCAAACCCAGAAATCCAGAGCAAGTGACATGCAACTCCTGCTCTCCAGCCTCCCATGTGAGCTTTCAGTCTTCATAAATGCCTACATGACCTCCTTGCCTGTCCTCTGCACTAAATTACATTCTTTATTAGCTGTAAGGTACCAGAGTGGATTTCCTCCTGTAATTGTGGATTTCCATCTTTCAGCACAGGTTGATTTTCTTCACATCTTGGCTACCTCTCCTTATCTCCTCCTCAGGGCAATTTCTGAGCTAACATTTTAATAAATTCACAAATTGGTTTAACAGAGTCCTTCTAAGAAAAAAGGTATGTGTAGAGATGAAACACTGAAGGTGAACATCTCAAAGACAACATAATCAAGAATCATAAGGAAACAGATGACACCTCTTGTAGTGACATTTCCTAACAGGCATTACTAGTTTCTGTAAACTTTATTTTTTACCTAACCAATTCTGTCCATGTGTTTCTAAACATTTATTCTTAAATTAATGGCTACAGGTGCTTCAGGTTGTTAGTGAAGATATTTTTATGAGTGCAGATGGGAGCCTGGATCTAAACCTGTATTTCAGGTTTGCCAAGCCCTCACATCACCAGGCATAGAGCTGAAGAAACTCTAGTTCCATGATGGACCCTCTTCAGCCATGCAGTGCTGAAGGGCTATCCACACATTCAGTGATACCTGTGAGATGCATTCAGCTGTTGGGCCAGTATGCCATGTGTGATCACTGGACTTGATGACCTTTGAGGTCTTTTCCAACCTCATTGATTCTATGATTCTATAAGTGAAAGCCTTTTCCAGATCTGCTTTATTGCTTTGGTCCTCCTTTCCTTCCTTGTTTCTGAAAGGCAGCAGTAAGGGGGAAGAAATGGTCTGTGAAGCACAAAAGCAGAGGTTTATTGGGTGAGGAGAGCAGACTCCAGGGGCCTCCAGGTAAAAATAGTGTAATTAGCATCACATCATCTGACTAAACAGCTCCTGCTCCACCACCACTATTCCTGCACCCAGCCCAGAACTGGGGGCAAGACCCTCACCAGCCAAGACACCACCCAGAGGAGCTCATCCCCAGCCAGCACCTGTGGAGGGGATTGGAGGAGTCATCAATCCTGGCCCTAACAACCGGGGGGCCACCAGGCCCCCCGGCCTTTGTTGTCACCACCACCTCACCCAGTGTGCACCATGGGCACTCACCAGTGATGAGAGGAGGATCCTCCAGCCCAGATGGGCTCAGCTTAGAGCTTCTGCCTCTCCTGGAGGGGTTTAAAAAGGGGAGTGGTTGGGGAGGGCAAAGGGGCCACACCTGGGGTGGGAGGAGATGCTAATAGAGCCCAGGTGCTCTGGGTTTGAGGGGAAAAGGAGGGGAAATGAGGTGGGTGAGGGACTTTAAGGGTGTCAGGAAATTATAGGACTGTGGGGAATGGAAAAACAAAACCACTAGAAATGGGTAGATTCAGATTGGATGTTAGGAAGAAATTCTTCCCCATGAGGGTGGTGAAGAGATTGCCCAGGGAGGTGGTAGAAGCCTCACCCCCGGAGGTTTGAAGGCTAGGCTGGATGTGGCTCTGAGCAACTTGATCTAGTGTGTGGTGTCCCTGCAGGGACAGGGGGTTGGAACTGGCTGATCCTTGAGGTTCCTTCCAATCCTAACAATTCTATGATTCTAAATCAATTTTGCAGTTTTGGCTGGATGTTTAGGAAGAAATTTGTCACAGAAAGAGAGACTGACCATGGGAATGTGCTGCCCAGGGAGGTGGTGGAGTCACCATCCCTGGAGGTGTTTAGGAGGAGACTGGATGAGGCACTCGGTGCCATGGTTTGGTTGATTGGATTATGTTGGGTGATGGGTTGGACTTGATGATCTTGAAGGTCTTTTCCAACCTGGTTAAATTCTGTGATTCTGTGATTCTATTTAATTTTATTGTTCTTATTTTAATCCCAGATGGTTTAGTTTCTTTCTCACCCCATCAGTCTCTCTCCCTTATTCTCTTTCTCTTCCCTTCGGGAAGCAGAGTGTTCATAAAGAGCCTCTGGTACTCATCAAGGGCTTGGAGGAGGACAGGTGGTCAGACCATCAGAGATGGTAAAGTCTTATATATGTGCTTCCACTTCCTTCATTTGCCCTCTGCTAGCCTCTACATTTAAAACTTTGCAGAGGGAGGAAATCCTCTCCTCAGATTACAGCTCTTCCCTTTTTATTTGCTTCTTTGTTTGTTTTTGTTCAGGGCCAGAAATCAGAGGTCTCTTTGCAATGTGCCTCATGCTTCCAAGGTCTCTCACACTTAAATAATTAAATATTTCACTTCTGTGTCACAACATTTTTATTTAGGCTGTGCCAAGCTTAAGCAGAGTGCTCATTAATCTTGAATGGCCTATTCATGAACTGGGGGGGGGGGAACATTCAAAAAACCAAATTACAGATTACATCTTACTTAGGATGTATGAAATTCCTTACTGGCCTTTTGTAGTTTTTAATGCATTTAAAAACCAAACCAACAAACAAACAAACCCAAACCCCAACAAAACAAACAAACAAAAAAGCCAGCAACAATGATGACAAAAAGGCAAAAGAAAACCCCAAACCAACCACCTGTTTCCAAATAAATCCTTTTTCAAACAATACCTGCAATAGTCTAAAATAAAGGACTGGAAGGAGGAATAGGAAGTGAATCATAGAATCATACATTGACTTAGGTTGGGGGTGACCTCAGAGATCATCTACTCCAACCACCCAGCAATGCCTCTCTACTAGACTAGATTGCCCAAGGCCTCATACAGTCTGGCCTTAAATACCTCCAGGGAGGCAGCATCCACAACCACTCTGGGCAGCCTATTCCAGAGTCTTGTACTGAAGAACTGCTTCCTAAGATTCAGCCTAAACCTACTCTCCCTCAGATTCAAAGTCTCCCTACTCCTGTTGCTAGACCTAACCTCCACCATCAAAGTCTACAAGAAAAGGAAAGCAAACTAAAGGTACCTTCAAAAAAGATGACTGTTTCTGAAAACCCAAGATTAGGATAAGGTATCAGAACCTTAAAATTGTATGAGTTTGAAGAGACATTTTTACCAAAGTGAAATAGAAACTGGACAGAAAAAGAAACCCTTCTTTTTTGAATGTAGAATTCCTTGGGATATCCTGTGTGACATGGTACTTCGGACTATGTCTGGTCAAATGCTGGGATTGTTTAGCCTGGAAAAGAGGAGGCTCAGGGGAGACCTTATTGCTGTCTACAACTACCTGAAGGGAGATTGTAGCCAGGAGGGGGCTGGTCTCTTCTCCCAGGCAACCAGCACCAGAACAAGAGGACACAGTCTCAAGCTGCGCCAAGGGAAGGTTAGGCTCGAGGTGAGGAGAAAGTTCTTCACTGAGAGAGTCATTCATCATTGGAATGGGCTGCCCAGGGAGGTGGTGGAGTCACCGTCCCTGGAGGTGTTCAAGAGGGGATTGGATGTGGCACTTGGTGCCATGGTTTAGTAGTCATGAGGTCTTGGGTGACAGGTTGGACTTGATGATCTTTGAGGTCTTTTCCAACCTTATTGATTCTATGATTCTATTATTCTATTTTCAGGCAGTTTCCCTTTCTGAAGTATTTATGTCATATTCGCCTTCAGCTCTGATGACATCAGTCTATAAACACTACATTTGTCACTCCCAAGTTACCAGAAAAAACAAATTGGTGTGCCATGTGGGGATTTTAGAGAGTTCAAGACATGGAAACAAAAGCTTGCACTGCTGCTGCTGTAAGTTTTAGAGAATTACATGTGAAGTTATAAAGTATATGAGATAGTTAAGATATTTAGGATAGGATAGGATAGGATAGGATAGGATAGGATAGAATAGAATAGAATAGAATAGAATAGAATAGAATAGAATAGAATAGAATAGAATAGAATAGAATAGAATAGAATAGAATAGAATGAACCAGGTTGGAAGAGACCTTCAAGATCATCATGTCCAACCTATCATCCAACACCACCTAATCAACTAAACCATGGCACCAAGCACCCTATCAAGTCTCCTCCTGAACACCTCCAGTGACAGCGACTCAACCACCTCCCTGGGCAGCCCATTCCAATGGAAAATCACTCTCTCTGTGTAAAACTTCCTCCTAACCTCCAGCCTAAACCTCCCCTGGTGCAGCCTGAGACTGTGTCCTCTTGTTCTGGTGCCGGTTTCCTGGGAGAAGAGGCCAACCTCTGCCTGCCTACAACCTCCCTTCAAGTAGTTGTAGAGAGCAATGAGGTCACCCCTGAGTCTCCTTCTCTCCAGGCTAATAGGTAAAAATAAAAAAACAACCAAACAAAAAAACAACAAACTAAAATGTTGTGTCTGTCCCTATGCTATCATCTTCTCTCTTCATCTTTCACTGGTCTGAAGTGCAACCACTAAGTTTTAAGGATTACTTTATCTGCTTCTTTACCTACTCAGGAACAATATCAGGGCTTGCCAACTTGAATATTTATCTTGGCTAAATAGCCTTTAACATGCATTGGCTTCAGTTCCCATCTACTTGTTAACAGTAATTATTTGGTCAAATTAACTTCCCTTGTCAACAGCAAGCATCTTGTATCTCAGCTTCTTTCTTGTGTACATCAACACACATCCATATCAGCGCCAGATCAACTTTTATTTGTTTGTTTGTTTGGGGTTTAATTACTTAAATACACTTTCTAGTATCTTAATTTTATCTTATGTTCTTGGATAATTGAAATCCAGGGTTTTTTTTTTCAGTCTACTCATTTCATACCTGTGTATTTGTGCTCCTCTACACTCAGTTATGCCTACAAAAAATTAGGAGATACACACAAAATAGTTCTTAATATGTAACAAACAGGAATCTGACTCCTACTTTTAGCTACTATCCTTTGAAGTTCTTTTTCTTTTCTTACCCTGGATGACAGACCTAGATGTAACAATATCACTTCTTATATTCTAGAGTAATTTCTAGATTGATTTGCCTCTTGTGTGTGTTTGGATACATCAGTGCTCTGTAAATGCAGCATTCAACAAAGCTGGTGAGGGGTTTGGAGCACAAGCCCTATGAGGAGAGGCTGAGGGAGCTGGGGGTGCTTAGCTTGGAGAAGAGGAGGCTCAGGGGAGACCATATTGATGTCTACAAGTACCTGAAGGGAGGTTGTAGCCAGGAGGGGGTTGGTCTCTTCTCCCAGGCAACCAGCACCAGAACAAGAGGACACAGTCTCAAGCTGTGCCGTTGGGTGTTTAGGCTGGATGTTAGGAAGAAGTTCTTCACAGAAAGAGTGATTGGCCATTGGAATGGGCTGCCCAGGGAGGTGGTGGAGTCACTATCACTGGAAGAGTTTAAGAAGAGAATGGATGTGGCACTTGGTGCCATGGTTTATTTGATTAGATGGTGTTGGGTGATAGGTTGGACTTCTTGATGATCTCGAAGGTCTTTTCCAACCTGGTTAATTCAATTCTATTCTATTCTATTCTATTCTATTCTATTCTATTCTATTCTATTCTATTCTATTCTGTTCTGTTCTGTTCTGTTCTGTTCTGTTCTCTTTGAATTAGAAGATGAGGTATCAGTGGGAATCCAGCATCCAAGTTTTGACATTGCACTTTTAAGAAAGGTGGGAAGAGTTCCAAGGAAAGCAGAAAAAATTGTTAGGTCAAGAGAATTAGCAGGAAAGGTGTATAACATTGTGGCTGTTTAATTGAAAGAAGTGGGAATTGTCAGGAAAAGTGATAACATGCTGAGGAAAAGCAACAACAACAACAAAACAAAAGCCAACAAACAAAAACAAGCCACAATCCCTTTGTAATAGCTGGTATATAAGCAATTTATGGCAAAGTAGATTAATGAGATATATGGAGGTGGAGTATCTAGCCAAGAATATGGTGAAGCCCTAGAAGGCATTTCCTGCAGCAGGTGTGGAGTCTCCATTGGCAAGATCTATGAATATTGAAAACTGTTCCTTCTCCCCCAGAATTTGAAGTCACCAGCTAAACTAGCATAGGAGGTACAAAACAAACAACAAAAATTTCTCAGGACTTTATAGCCAGAGTTCATTTCAGTGAGGGAGGTAAATTCCTGCCTCACCTTATGTAAAGCAGAAGTAAATGTGGTACTTTTTTTTTTTTGGACTTAGAGTGGTGGTGTAATGCAAAGCAATGAAAATCAGGAGCAGTCTTCTGCTGGTTGTGCAGGCTGCACCACTATCTTCAAATTCTGTAACACTATCACAATTCCAACATGAAAAGTCATGAAACTTCAGCTCTTAACTTCCCCTCAGATCTTACATGCACCTCGAAAAGCTCTCTGATGTCTTTGCAGCAGCTCTCCTGGAGCAATACTGTAATTCTCCAGAGAGAATTATAAATCCCAGAGACTTAATCTCAGTCCTGTATCAACCACTCACAGGATTTCAAATTCCCCATGATTGCAGACCCCCTAAAAGGCAAATTTAAGCCTACTCATGATTGTTTTTCTGAGTTGTCATTGAAGCCTGGTAGAATGGTCTGGGGAGTAATAAAGGTATGTGGACCTCAGTTGGAAAACTGTTCCCTTGAATCAAAGCTAAATAAATGATCAATTCACAACCGAAGCTGGCAAACAAGCAAGTACTATTACTTCAAGTATATTCCTATACTTCTGCTTCCTACTGGTAGTTTTTAAAACTACTTTTCTCCTAAGCATTAGTTCGATAACTCTGAAGAATATATTTGATCTAAATCTCATCTTGCAATTTACTTGGTATTTCATTTTGATGAAAGAAGGGGAAAAAATGGCAAACAGTGTCACTGCTTGAATATTTTTGCAATTTCAGTTGATTAAATTATAATCAGTTCCAGTCCTAGGATGAGCTCAGGAACTGAAAGTGCCATGTTTAGAATAGAATAGAATAGAATAGAATAGAATAGAATAGAATAGAATAGAATAGAATAGAATAGAATAGAATAGAATAGGACAGGACAGGACAGGACAGGACAGGACAGGACAGGACAGGACAGGATAGGATAGGATAGGATAGGATAGGATAGGATAGGATAGGATAGGATAGGATAGGAGTAGAATAAACCAGGTTGGAAAAGACCTTTGAGATCATCGAGTCCAACCTATCATCCAACACTATCTGATCAACTAAACCATGGCACCAAGCACCCCATCCAGTCTCTTCCTAAACACCTCCAGTGATGGTGACTCTGCAGCCTCCACGGGCAGCACATTCCAATGGGCAATCACTCTTTCTGTGAATAATTTCTTCCTAACATCCAGCCTAAACCTGCCTTGGCACAGCTTGAGACTGTGTCCTCTTGTTCTGGTGCTGGTAGCCTGGGAGAAGAGACCAACCCCCACCTCACTACAAACTCCCTTCAGGCAGTTGTAGACAGCAATAAGGTCTCCCCTGAGCCTCCTCTTCTCCAGGCTAAGCAACCCCAGCTCAGTCAGCCTCTCCTCATAGGGCTTGTGCTCCAAACCCCTCCCCAGCTTTTTTGCCCTTCTCTGGACACCTTTCAGCAACTCAACATCTTTCCTAAACTGAGGGGCCCAGAACTGGACACAGGACTCAAGGTGTGGCCTAACCAGTGCTGTGTACAGGGGCAGAATGACCTCCCTGCTCCTGCTGGCCACACTGTTCTTGATACAGGCCAGGATGCCATTGGCCTTCTTGGCCACCTGGGCACACTGCTGGCTCATCTTCGGCCTACTGTCAACCACTACTCTCAGGTCCCTTTCTGCCTGGCTGCTCTCCAGCCACTCTGACCCCAGCCTGTAGCACTGCATGGGGTGGGTGTTGTGATTATTATTTTAAAGTAACATTAACATCTTACAGAATTCACTATTTTGATTTTCTTTACACACATTCACCTCCATTATGTTGGAATTATAAACTAGCAACCCTTTTTTTCAGTTTATAAAGGGGAAAAAAATGTACAATGTTGATGAATACCTGCCTTTATTTCCTTTAGTTCTTAACTGACCTGCAGCAAGGGTCCTTCTAGTTGAGCTGTATTTGGTCTGTTTGCAATGGTTGAAGGTACCACAGTGTTCTAGGCTGATTGTCTGAGCTCTGCTATGGGACATATCCAAGGTAAAAGAACAACAGAGTGGAAATTGAGTGCTGAAGAGTATTGTCTGACCTGTGGAAGAGTGAGGATGCAGAGAACATCAGTTCCTGCCAGCTCTGCAAGGACAGCAGTGGAGTCTGGCAGTGGAGTGAGACAGCTGAGGTTATTCACATCTTCAACAAGCAGCTGTTTGCTTCAGGGAGCAGCGGTCACAGTCCCCAGATCCTACAGACACTGCTGGCAAGAGGCTCTCTATCAAGCTGCTGTTAACAGTCGCCTTCTATCATGTGTCCAAATATTAAGACTGGTTTAGATAGAAATTATCTACGCCGACGCCAACCAAACTGTAGGCAAACATCAAACATAGTCAAGCCCTTAAACAATCTGCACTGTAATATTAATTTTAATATACTTAAAACTGACTGCATGGGGAAAACAAACCTATCTGATGGGGGAGAAAAGCAGAAAAGCTGAGAGAAAGAAAAAGTCCTATATATAGAAGCTGCCAACCAGTTCTTTTTTCCTTGAAATCTCTTTCCTGGAATTTTTTTTTCCCTATAATATTTTCATTTACTGATGAGTGGGAGGAATCAGAACAAAGGAAGAAAAGCAGGCAGACTGGGTTTTTTTAAACGACTGTATTTGTCCTTCTTGGATTCCTTTTCCAAAACATACCACAAAGAACATTCCTTGTCTTCTCCTAGTCATGTCTCTTTCTCTTCCTCTCTTTCACATTTTCTAGCACCTTCCATAAGGCTAAAGCAGCATTTTGTGGAGATAAGAATCATAAAGAGGAAGAAGGAACCCACTACAGTAAGAATCATAGAGAGGAAGAAGGAACCCACCACAATGACAATCATAAAGAGGAAGAAGGAACCCACTGGTGTACAGTTACACAAGGACACAACAAACCTGGCTTTAATTTCATCTTTTGCCACAGATTTTTTTTTTTTCTGGCACAATTGTTGAACCATTTAATTTCTCTTCCATGGCTTTGCATCTCTGAGAAGTGGGTAACTGCTCTGTTTCCCCAGAGAGGCTCTGCTGACCAAAGCTACTTTCTTCTATGTATGGCTAACGATCATCACGGTTCTTCACAGAAAGAGTGATTGGCCATTGGAATGGGCTGCCCAGGGAGGTGGTGGAGTCACCATCACTGGAGGTGTTTAGGAAGAGACTGGATGGAGTGCTTGGTGCCATGGTTTAGTTGATTAGATAGTGTTGGATGATAGGTTGGACTTGATGATCTCAGAGGTCTTTTCCAACCTGGTTAATTCTATCCTATCCTATCCTATCCTATCCTATCCTATCCTATCCTATCCTATCCTATCCTATCCTATCCTATCCTATCCTATCCTATCCTACCCTACCCTATCCTATCTTATCCTACCCTACCCTATCCTATCTTATCCTATCCCATCTAGTAGAAATTTTTCCTTTATTTCCCTTCATTAAAATTCCCCTCCCTGCCCTGATTTTGGAGAGATTCACTTCTCCTGAACCTTTATAAAGGAAGTACTACAGGAAGATACACTCTCCTTGTAAGGAGAGTACGTAAGTATGAATTTTCAGCCCTTTCTATTAAAGGAGTAAGGAAGGTTGAAGTCCAGGAATTACTCCAGATCTTGAGAACCAGGAAGACCATAAGTTCATTTGTTTGCTTATAAAGGAGTCTGGGAGACCAGCAAGGACAGAGTAAAGTTAAAGTTCAACACAAAACTCCAGAATAAAAATCCAGTTTGGGCATGCATTAAGAAATAGGTTAGACTGGATTATGTAGCACTTAAAGATATCAAACCTAAGATTTGACCCAGAGAATTCCCATGTGAAAAGTCTGTGAAAGTGGGATGTGCAAAGCCAGGATGAAGAGCAACAGCTATTTTTTTTCTCAGTTGTGTCTTAGGGCTTACTTGGATATCACATCACTCCTGTTTATCAAACTCTTATGCAATTAGTCACTGAATTCCTATAGCAACTGGCAAAATTATTCTTTGGCTGAACATTTCCTCATGGAAAATGAACTACCCAAATCAGACTTTTAATTTTCTTCTTGCACTAGATAGAGAGAGAGATAGACAGAGAGATAGATATATAGATACAGATAAATATATTTATGTGGAGCCACACATATATATATCTGAATTATGTGAATCTGGATTCTGGGAGGTCACCTGGGCCAATCTCACTTTCTCACCATGTAGAGCCAGTTGCCCAGGACCATGTCCAGACAGCTTTTTCATATCTTCACTGATTCCACAAACCCCCTAAGCAACTTGTTCCAATATTGAGCAACCTCACAGTAAATAAATGTTTCTTCATTGCCTCCTTTATTCCCTACTTTCCCTTAAACATTGATTCATAAATTTTGCTTAGACCCACAGATTTCCCTTCTAATATCTCAAATCCTCATGTTGTTCTTGCTTCTGGCTTTCCAAGTCCAGGTGACCATCTCCAAAGCTGTACCTGCAGTTTCCTAATGGCTCATGAGTGGAGACTTGTGGTCTTTGCATTGTCTCCGTTATCTTCTGTACACTACATTTGTGCTTCTTTGTGCTTGTCTTTGTTTTTAAATTTGCCTTATATTTATTATCTTCTCTGCATTGAAAAAGTCCTTGAATGGATAATGTTAAGAAAGCAGATTCACCTTCCACCCACTCTTATCTTACTAAGCACCACAACTCTTACCGGTGCTAAACACATTGCATTACCTGCAATTCTTTGCAGGGGCAGGACTCTGATGAAATTATTATTTCCCTTTTTGGATCTGTGCTGGCTGTGCTGTGCTCTTGCCTGTGTCAATGTGTAGCCAACACTCACAAACAGGCCTCAAGCTGTGTGGACAAGCATAAGTGATGATGATCATGATGCTCATCACTGAAGAATGTGCTCTATCCTGACAGAAGTGTGAACATAGTGTTTGACTTCAAGAATGGCTTTATATTATTAATATATTTTCCACTGTTGTTCATCTTCCAATTCTTTCCTAAAATTATTATAGACATTTGTGATGGATATGAAAAGAACTTTCTTTGTAATGTTTTGAATCCCTCCTGAGAGAATAGGGTTCAGATGGAACCTCCTGGGCTGCAGTTTGTGTTCACTGTCCATTGTCCTGTTACTGAGCACCGCTGAAAAGAGACTGGCGCCTTCATCTTGACACCTTCTCCTCAGATATTTATAGACAATAATAAGATCCCCTCTCAGCCCTCTCTTCTCAAGACTAAATAGACACAGTTCCTTAGGTTTCCCCTTCTCATCCTGATCCAACACTGAAAAAGCAAAAAGCCCTGAGTTTAAGGCAAAAAACTCCATGCACTGCAAGAAGGTGAGGAGAGAAAACATGGTAAGTGTGGGTCCTGAAATCCCTCAAGCTGTAACATTTTTAAGCTTCACACAGCTCTTAATTATCAGTAACTAGAAAAGTATCAATTGTGCTTGCTTCCAGAAAACAATGATTTCAAATATATTCAGAATAGGAACTGACAAAGGCCTGTCTCACACTTGACTTGTCTGAATGAGATCAGCCATAAATCTAGGTAGTTTAAATTCCCTGGTTTAATCCACTGCTGGGTGGAGTCACATATATAGCTGTGATAGAGTTGTTAAACTTTCAACATTCACAATCTGTCAGTTCACAAATGCAATAGCCTGAAGCCACGTCTGGAGAGAAGGTTTAATCCTTTGATTTAACATCATATCAAATCAGGAGGAGTTAACAGTCCTCCCATCACATTTGATTCAAGTTTATGTATGCAGCTTGTATAAATATATGTATCTCACTGAAACCTTCCATTGTATTTTAGAGTATTCCCAACATGGGATGGTTTTAACTAAAAGAGCAAGTGTGTATGTGTCTGTAAGCTGGGAAAGAAATGTTTTAATATGAACTGTGTGCCACACTATTTTATACCTTGGTTTGTCTCATCTGTTACCCAATCACTTTATCAAACTATTATCAGACCTGTCTGTTGGAGTTCATTCTCTCTACACTTAGCAGCAGTAGCTAAGATCCAAATCCAATATAGGCTGAAGGGTATTAGCCACTCAGTGGTGTGTGTGCAGCAAGGTCTTTTATTTGTCAGGAAAGCTGCTTGGAAATAAATGCACAGTAGTAAATAATAATATTGAGCCAGCTTATGATATTTTTTTAAGTATAATTTGAGAGTTTGTTCTAATATTGTTCTTTTTTAATACACACACTTAGCATTGCTCCTTGGTTTCCTTATGCTTGAAAAAACCTACAGACTATTGAGCACTGTCACCTTCAAGACTCATGCATTGCTCCTTGGTTTCCTTATGCTTGAAGACACCTACAGACTGCTGAGCATTGTCAAGACTCTGGGTGTTGTGGGTTCAGGACCAGGCATGAACCCCACGTGGCTGCTCACACAACTGGTTCCCAGCTCCTAGTAGGGTCAGGAGAAATGGGAGCAAAATGCAAAACTCTGTGGGATGAAATAAGGAGAGCTGAACAGAACAACACAAAGAACAAAGGAACAACAAGGATACTACTACTACTAATGAAGAAATGTGTAAAGAACCATAGAACTTTTTCAGTTGAAAGAGACCTCCAAGTTCATCAAGTCCAACCTTCAACCTAACACCACCATGGTCATTAAACCCTGTCCCATAGTGCCATGCCCACATGTTTCTTGAACACCTTCAGTGACAGTGACTCCACCACCTTCCTGGGAAGGGAGGGATATAGAACACAAATGGCTTACACAAAACTTGCTGTGCACCAAAACAAACTAGCCCACAAGAACCCCAGCCCACCTACCTATGCCAGCCCTCCCCCGATACAGTGTCCCTGCTCCTGTATGGTATGGAATACCCCTCTGACTGGTCCAGCCAGCTGTCCTGGGAGCGGCCCCTTCCAGGATCTAGTGAAGAAAATCCAGGACACCTAGCCCATCCAGGACACCACTGTAACTCATCACAACGTTTCAAGTATAGAAAATGTGAAATTGTTCTGCACATAGTGCAGATGAGAAGCAAAGTGAGGTGGTCAGTGTGGAGCCTGGGACACCATTACGTGCACATGATAAATGCGGCCTTACAAATCGTAAGAAGAAAAAGACTGGGTGAAGCCTCAGTACCACCCCAGCCACTGGATTTGCATGAACCAGCACACCTCCAAAACTCCTTCAAATTGAGGCATCAAAATTATTTTTTAAATGTCTAGAACACAACAAATCACATAATGGGCTAGATCATCATCTTCTGTAGATCGTCACAGCTTTGTTGGAGACAATATTTTAAAGGACAAGTCATATCACATAAACTTGATAAAAATCACAACTAAGAGTTCTGGAAAATAGAAGAATCCAAATATTACACATGGAATCATGTGTAATTTTGGTTGGAAAAGACCTTGAGGATCATTGAGTCCAATAATGATCTAACTCTACCATGTCTGGTACTAAACCACGTCCCTTAGCACCAGATTTGTGGCCTAATGCTCTAAAACCTCTCTATATATTCCTTGCACATCTGTTGTATGGCATTTCAACAGATGGTAGGAATGGAAAACATTAAGAGCTTTTCAGTAAGACCATAAAAATTCTTTTAAAATGCAATGAATCTGTATTTGAATCAAAGCAGTCAGTTTACCATGTTATGGAAAGCAGTGATTGAAGTACAGATTGTTGTATGAGTACAGGCTTCTGGTTTGCAGCACAGTCAAAAAATAGTTGTTAGGTGTGTCTAAAAAATATTTATCTGGTTTAGGAGATACACATCTGAAACAGGAAAATGTTGCATAGTAGCCAAGATTTCTGTTATGCTGGAGCACTGATTCAGCACTCAACCGGGGGAATCCAAATAGGTTTCAACAGGTCTGTGCAAGGTTAATGAATTGGCCTGTTTCTACATCGGAAGATGAAAGTGTGTAGGCTACATGAACACTACCAAAGAAGTGGTGTATCTTGTAGAATCAGGTCTCAAAAATAATTCCCACAAAGCACAATTCCTACAGGCCCTCAGCTGTGAGGTAATATCAGAGTGTGGGTTTGCATGACTAAGGGCTCCAGGGCTGACCCTCTCTTCTACATGCACTGTAGTAGTAATTGTAATACCAGGTTTTGTCTTACCCCTTATTATCTGTATCACTTCTTAGTGTCAGTTTTAGTGCCAGCACTGTAGTAGTAATTGTAATACTAGGTTTTGTCTTACCCCTTATTGTCTGTATCACTTCTTAGTGTCAGTTTTAGTGCCAGCTCTTAATGGCTAGCGTCCACCTGTACTGCAGGCCTGTCCTCAACTGATCTCAGTTGATTTCATTAGTGGAACTTGGAGAAAGCAGTAGGCACTTGGCGCCATGGTTTAGTAGTCATGAGATCTTGGGTGACAGGTTGGATTTGATGATCTTTGAGGTCTTTTCCAACCTCATTGATTCTATGATTAACCATGCTGATAGATTAGCACCTACTCAACTAGATAAAGACATCATCAAAGGGACATCTGAACAATACGAGATGGTGACATATTTTGTTTACTTTTGAAAACAATTTAATTCTGCCCTCAATTTGTAACCAGTATTAACTGAGATATAAAAGGAGATTGGGAGACTAGGCACTGCAGTTACCCTTCCCATTTAATGACTACTTCTGCTGTCTCATGCTCGAGGCAAACACAAAATTCAACTCAGTAAATGACCTCTCTGAAGCTGATGGGACCACACAATGCATAAGGAAGCACGAGCCCCATCAAAACAACAAAAAAGGACAATTATTTCATTTGAGTGAGTCAGGTCTAGCTGGACTCAGAAATCAAAATTTCCACTGACACAAATGGAATTCCTTGGGTAAAAAAGCAGGATCTGGTTACACCAAAAATCAGGTTAGACCCCAAAGGGAACAAGCTGGAACCCTTCATCACAGTGTCAGACACTTTTCCTCCTAAACATGTAAGGATTTTGCAGCGTGAATAACGTGGGCCACCCAAATGCTTATGAACAAAAGTAACTCATAAAAGTATCCAAATGGGAGTACTAACTTGGAAACATATCAGTAATTGGTTTTCAAGATTAATTCACCATCTCTGCTGGAAAAGTGAAGGGATGCCTTTGATGAAGGTGCCAACCCCTATACATGTGCACATTATTATCTTCTTTCAAGTCCTTAAATTGGATCCGACTCACAGTGTTTGACTGTCATTGGGTGAAGCTGTAATTTTAAGAGGAGCAATTTTAGAGAATTAGACTTAGGTTGTGTTTTTTCCCTTTGTCATGCACTTCTGGAACTGACATCATATTGAGCAACAGCAAAACCATCCATAGTTAGACATTAGAGCAGGAAAATTTGCAATTTTGCATAAAATTACAGAGAATTTCTCCCGCCCTTAGTTTTAGAGGTCTCATGTGATACTCAGGTCAGATGATACTCAGCTCAATTCTCTTTAGCAAAAGACACTGAAGAGTGAGCCATCCCTCTGTGGATTTAAACATTTGGTTCCAGAAGGACTGAGTACTACAAAACTACCATAGACAAACCGTGCACAGAAGTAGACCATCATGTAGGATAGTTGGAGGGAATCTGTGGTTACATATATTTTCATTGAAAACTGGCATTATGTTCAGTGAAAATGAGATTCTTCTCCACTCCAGATCTAAAATAATTAATATAGAGGATACAGATATTTTCCATTGATTTTCAGAGAGAAGCCACAATTATTTTGTGATGTTAATATTATGACATGATTTATTATTTTGCCATGCTGAAAGAAAAGCCTAGGATTATTGAAATTCATTGCTTATTTCTCTCTTCTTGCTAATTTGAAGGTTCTTAAGCCACCTGTCCAGCACATAGAATAGAATAGAGTAGAGTAGAGTAGAGTAGAGTAGAGTAGAATAGAATAGAATAGAATAGAATAGAATAGAATAGAATAGAATAGACCAGGTTGGAAGAGACCTTCGAGATCATTGAGTCCAACCTAAACACCTCCTGTGATGATGACTCCACCACCTCCCCAGGCAGCTCATTCCAATGGCCAATCACTCTTTCTGTGAAGAACTTCTTCCTAACATCCAGCCTAAACCTCCCCTGGTGCAGCTTGAGACTGTGTCCTCTTGTTCTGGTGCTGGTTGCCTGGGAGAAGAGATCAACCCCCACCTGGCTACAAACTCCCTTCAGGTAGTTGTAGACAGCAATAAAGTTGCTTGTCCACCAAGACCAGAACAAGATGACTTGAAATGTGCACTCTTCTATGGAGCTCACTAATAGAGTTCTTCAACATTAAGACAATCATTGAAACAGCAACAGCTCAGCCTAACAGCTAACCTATGAGGCAGTTCTTCAACATTAAGAACCATGTTGATTGGGAAAGAAACTCAGACTACACAAATTATAAAGCACTGTGCCATTCATCCTTTCCAAATTCAGCTCTTCATGGCACTGAGCAGGCCTCACCAATGCCTCTTTCACATGTGAGAAGAGTCTCAGAAAAGCAGTCTCCCAGGTACCTTATCAGAAAGCGAGCCCTATCACAAATGCCCCAGTTTGCAAATTAAAAGTATGACACTGCATTAGCTAGAAGAAGGAATGACTTTCACTGAGTTCATGGGAGCAGGAGAACCACAGAATCAGGGAATGTTAGGGATTCGTTGTTAGCTTGTCATCCACCAAGTCTCCCAAGTCCTTCTCTGTGGAAATGCTTTCTCCTCAGCTGTACTGGTGCAGGGGGCTATTCCTCCCCAAGACAAGGAGCACACTTGCCCTTGGTGAATGTTGTGAGGTTTCCCCTCTGCTCAGTTCTTCAGCCTGTCCATATCTTGCTGAAAGGCAGCACAGCCTGATGGTGATTCCAGACATTGAGGCTTGACCCTGGTAATCCTTCACATGTACCCTGAAGATGCCATCCACGAGATGGAATTCCTTGTTGGTCAGTTTAGAGTCACCTCTCCTATCCCATCCTCCCCACAGCTGCAGCCTTTCCCTTCCTGCTCCCGGAGGTGGCACACAAGATGTAGCAGTGCCCTCGGTCTGCAGCCCAACCCTTGGTGTTAACTCTCCCCATCAGCATTGTTTGTGCAAACCTGCCCTAAGCAGCAGCAAAGTGCCCCACTGAGCAGAGACTGAGCTGAGAGTTCACAGCACTGAGCAGAATCTATTCTGGCCATCTTAGACCAGGACATCCACAGAGGCAGATGTTCGTCCTGTAAAATATCACACATGTGTAGAGTTTGCCTATTATTAATAGATCTGCAAAGTTTTATCTTAACCTGGGTAGATTGTTTTGAGTTCTCTTTTGGGGAATCCAACATTCATTTTGACACTTTCTTTTTAAGAGAGCAAAACTCGAACGGCTTTTATCTCTGATGCAAGACAGAAAATAAACGAGGCCTTATTTACAGCAGGTGTTTGATCCTAAGGGTAGATGAACACTACTGTCGTGTCAGTTTTACACTTTTTTTTCTACTGCTGAATATTTTTCCATGTATTTTTATTGCTTTCCTGGCAGCTGAACGTGTAAACACTTCTACTTTGGCAGAGGCATCTCAATCAGGATACTAAATTCAGTGGTACATGGGTGCCATTTGTCAATGTCCAGGCTGTTAATTGCTCTATGTTGAAACTTCATTTGAATCTAATCTGTATTCTAGTTTTGACATCTGACTCATTTCTAACTCTAAAGAAGCAGAAGCTGTTATCCATATGTATCTTTATGCACAGATGCATTTCATTTTGAAAATGAAAAGCCTGACTAATTTAGTAATATTTTACAAATATTTGTATTATTGTGAACTTCAAATAATTGTGGCAGTGTAGGAATTGTTAAGAAGTGTAAATAAAGATGAACATCCTTTCCTGCAAGAGTGTCTGTTGATGATCTGGATGAGGGGATTGCATCCATTATCAGTATATTTGCAGATGACACCAAGCTGGGGGTAGGTGTTGATCTGTTAGAGAGTTAGAGAGCTCTGCAGAGGGACCTTGACAGGCTGGACAGATGGGCAGAGTCCAACAGCATGAGATTTAACACATCTAAGTGCCAGGTTCTACACACTGGTCACAACAACCCCATGCAGTGCTACAGGAGTGGCTGGAGAGCGGCCAGGCAGAAAGGGACCTGGGGGTAGTGGCTGACAATAGGCTGAACATGAGCCAGCAGTGTGCCCAGGTGGCCAAGAAGGCCAATGGCATCCTGGCCTGTATAAGGAATAATGTGGCCAGCAGGAGCAAGGAAGTCATTGTGCCCCTGTACTCTGCACTGGTTAGGCCACACCTAGAGTCCTGTGTCCAGTTCTGGGCCCCTCAGTATAGGAAAGATGCTGAGTGTCCAGAGAAGGGCAACAAAGCTGGGGAGGGGTTTGGAGCACAAGCCCTATGAGGAGAGGCTGACAGAGCTGGAGTTGTTTAGCCTGGAGAAGAGGAGGCTCAGGGCAGACCTTATTGCTCTCTACAACCACCTGAAGGGAGGTTGTAGCCAGGTGGGGGTTGGTCTCTTCTCCCAGGCAACCAGCACCAGAACAAGAGGACACAGTCTCAAGCTGCACCAGGGGAGGTTTGGGCTGGATGTTAGAAGAAGTTCTTCCCAGAAAGAGTGATTTACCATTGGAATGTGCTGCCCTGGGAGGCTGTGGAGTCACCATCACCGGAGGTGTTTAGGAAGAGAGTGGATGGGGTGCTTGGTGCCGTGGTTCAGTTGATTAGATAGTGTTGGGTAAAAGGTTACCCTTGATAATCTAGAAGGTCTTTTCCAACCTGGTTAATTTGGTATTTTGTATTCTGTAAAAGGATATCAGCACAGCGTGGTCTGTGGTTAGTACTCAAAAGAAGGGCCTGACTTCGGTTCACATACTGTGGCTTCGAAACCAAAAATAAACACATGTGCCCACAAATCTCTTCAGCTTTCTCTCCTTTGCTTAAATGCCAGCCTAACACGAGGTTTCTGAAGTTCACTACAAATCATTGTGAATGCAGACAAAAGCTTTCCTCTTGCACTTCAGCTTGTCAGCGAAACCCAAGAGAGGGCAGTAGAGCGCTGCTGCCACAGCACTAGAGCCTCCAAGTGGGTGAATCCCGGCTCTTTCAAAGGTCTGTCTCACCTCCCATCGGGGAGATTCTGGCCGTTAGGAGAACAGCTCTGAGTAAGGCGAGCTGAAGTTAAGGAAATAAGAGTATGAGCATATTTCAAAGCTGCATCTGTCTTTGTTACCGTCTTAGCATTATGCTAAATGAAAGCATAGAAACACCAGTGTGGCATACATGCATATAATAATAACAAAAAAGAAAAGAAAGGAAAAAGGCAACACTCAGTAGGTTTAGACCATGGGCTGTGGGCTGATGTGGACACATATTCATCACGATTTAGATCTGACCTTTCAGTTCTGCCTCATTGCAACTTCCATGCTGTGAACACATGGCCATGTGTTGAGAGGTTTGGGGAAGGGTTACTCAAGTTCTGTTGCTTTTTTAGAATGGGTACTGTGCAAAAGAAATCCCAAAGAAATAAAGGTTTGTCTTTGATTAAACAGTTTGCCACTTTCATAATATAAGCCCTGGAATGGGTTACCCAGGGAGGTGGTTGAGGCCCTGTCCCTGGAAGTGTTTAAGACCAGACTGGATGAGGCTCAGGCCAGCCTGATCTAGTGTAGGGTGTCCCTGCCCATGGCAGGGGGGTTGGAACTAGATGATCCTTGTGGTCCCTTCCAACCCTGACTGATACTATGATACTATGAAATTGCTGGATGTGTTTCTTTTCTCATTGTTCTTATTCATCAAACTCACCTGCAAATTGCATACATACACATACAAGTGCATACATATGCATAGGAGGTGCAAGAGCAGGCTGAGAGTTGGAGCTGTTCAGCCTAGAGAATAGAAGGTTCCAGGGAAACCTGTGACCAGCCTTCCAGTTCTTGAAGAGGGCCTACAAGAAAGCTGGGAAGGCACTTTTTACAAAGGAGGCACTTTTTACATGGAGTGACAGGATGAGGGGTGATGGCTTTGAGCTGGAAGAAACTCAATTTAGATTAGACATCAGGAAGAAATTCTTCATGTGAGGGTGGTGAGGCATTGGAAGAAGCTGCCCAGAGAAGCTGTGGTGGCTCCAAGCCTGAAGCTGTTCACAGTTGTGTTAGATGGGGCCTTGAGCAACATGGTCTAGTGGGGGGTGTCCCTGCCATGGGGGGTTGGAATACATGATCTTTATGTCCCTTCCAACCCAGCCTGTTCTGTAATTGCATGGTATAATTTTTCACAAATAGTCCTAAGGTCACAGTCTCGTGGCAACTGTGTTCCGAATTAAAATGGACCTTTAAAGATACTCAATAAAAATCCTGAGAAATTTAAAGGTGGTGAAGAAAAGGTGAAATGAAAGTAAAAGAGAAGTGTTGAACAGCAGAGGTTGTTGTTTGCTTTTTGGGTTTTTTTTTTTGTTCCACAACCATATTGTTGTGGAATACCTCCAGGAACAGAATCCCTGCTTCCCAAGTATGAGTCCAAGCATCTTCTGCTATAATTTCATCTAAAAATATGCTACAACCATTGCAGCTATAAAGTTTTTGTACTCTGTGTGATATAAACTGAAAGCATGGGTTGGTTTTTTTCCCAGGAAAAAGCTCAGTCATTTTAGGGTCACAAGGAAGATCCAAGGGCTGGAACATGTTTGCTGTGAGGATAGGCTGAGGGAGTTAGGGTTGTTCAGCCTGGGGTAGAGAAGACTCTGGAAGCCTGCAGGAAAGCTGGAGAGAGACTTCTCATAAGAGTGTCTAGAGACAGGACTGGGGAGAATGGTTTTAAACTGGGGGAGTGTAGGACAGGAATTTAGGAAGTTCTTCAGTATGAGGGTGGTTAGATGCTAGAATAGGTTGCCCAGAGTGGTTGTGGATGCCCCCTACCTGCCCACAGCAGGGGTTTTGGAGTAGGTGATCTCTGAGGTTCCTTCCAACCTAAGCTATTCTATGATTTTACTATTCTGTGAAGTGCATTGTTTAATTGTCTGGTCTTCTGGTAGGAGAGGCTGAGGGAGCTGGGATTGTTTAGCCTGGAGAAGAGGAGGCTCAGGGGAGACCTTATTGCTGTCTACAACTACCTGAAGGGAGGTTGTAGCCAGGTGGGGGTTGGTCTCTTCTCCCAGGCAACCAGCAGCAGAACAAGAGGACACAGTCTCAAGGTGTACCAGGGGAAGTTTAGGCTAGAGGTGAGGAGAAAGTTCTTCACAGAAAGAGAGATTTGCCATTGGAATGTGCTGCCCAGGGAGGTGGTGGAGTCACCATCCCTGGAGGTGTTCAAGAGGGGATTGGACACCAGTGGTACATTTGGTAGGAACTATAGATAAGTTGGACTCGATGATCTCGAAGGTCTTTTCCAACCTGGTTAATTCTATTCTATTCTATTCTATTCTATTCTATTCTATTCTATTCTATTCTATCCTATCCTATCCTATCCTATCCTATCCTATCCTATCCTATTCTATTCTATAGCAGGAAAACTGCAGTGTTGGAAAGTGCTGGTACAAACTGCTTTTAGCATTACGTTAAAGGTGCAGAAGCCTGGCAAAAATGGAAGATCAGAATGAGTCCAACTCAGGCTGGACTTAGCAGGAAAAAGCTCAACATTGGTCCTAAAGCACAGCAGATAAAATCATAGTGATTGTATTTAGTTGTTTGCCAGTCTTCACAGGATCACAGGATCATAGGGTGCTAGGGGTTGGAAGGGACTTCCAGAGATCATTGAGACCAAGCCCCCTGCCAGAGCAGAGCCATAGAATCTAGCACAGGTCACACAGGAATGCATACAGATGGGTCTTGGAAGTCTTCAGAGAAGGGGATTCCACAACCTTTCTGGGGAACCTGTTCCAGTGCTCTGTGACCTTCAGAGGAAAGAAATTCTTCCTCATGTTGAGATGGAACCTTCTGTGCTGCCATTTATATCCATTACTCCTTGTCCTACCACAGGGGGTGCAACAGAGAAGAGCCTGACCCTCCCTCTTGACATCCAGCCCTCAGATATTTATGAGCATTTAATAAATCCCCTCTCAGTCTTCTCTTCTCCAGACTGAAAAGCCCCAGGGCTCTCAGCCTCTCCTAGACGGTGTGACGAACACATTGATGTCAGCTTGTAACTTCAATGCCAGTTTCATCCCCTTGTTAATTTTTCAGTCGTGATTACAGAGATTCTTTTCGCTTAGGTTTGATTTTGTATCAAAGAGATAAAAATTAAACTGTGAAACTATTAAGACTCTTTGAATGTCTTAGGTGCATCCACGTGGATAACAGGAGGATTAAGGATTTGTCACATGCCATCAGAGAGTAAGAGCTTCGTACAAATGCATCACAACGAATCAAACGAAGCTTCCTTAGGAGGACAACATTAAGGAGAGGAAAAAAACTTGCTGCTGAAATAGGACATTATGACAAAATCCACACATTTTCACCCTGCCAAGAGTAAATGAACATTTGCTCTAAATATTGTGGAGCTAAAAAAGACATTGCATCAGAATTTGCTGAGGGTGTGTTTCGGTGGCATGACATCATGTGAAACTATCACTCTTCACAGCTGCCTTCTTCTCCTTTCGCTGCATAATTTCCTTCATTCAATAAATGTTTTCCAAAAATGCTTTCTACAAACAAAAGAACTTCCAAAAAAACCCCCAACAACTTACAGAAGCTTGGAAGTGAAGCCTTTAAGCTAATTACCTGAATTCGGTAAATACAATGAATAAGTTCCACAGGATCATAGAATGCTTAATGTTGGAAGGGACCTTTCAAGGTCACCTAGTCCAACCCCTACCTGCAGTCAGCAGGGACATCTTCAACTAGAGCAGGTGGCTCAGAAGCCCAAACAAGAAGCATGGTCAGTAGGTGGAAGGAGGGGATTCTGCCTCTCTTCTCCTCTCTGCTGAGATGCCACCTGCTGTGCTGGGTCAAGCTCTGGAGTCCTCAGCACAGCAGAGACATGGACCTGTTTGAGCAGGGCCAGAGTAGGCCACAGCAAAACAGCAATGATGCAAGAGTTGAAACCCCTCTGCTGTGAGGACAGACTGAGAGAGTTTGGATTGTTCAGCCTGGAGAAGAGAAGGCTTCAGGGAGTCCTTCTGGTGGCCTTTCATTATTTAAAAGTGACCTATGAGAACATTGGAGACAGACTATTTTGCAAGGCTTCTTGTGACAGGACAAGGAATGATGGTTTGACACTAAAAGAGGGAGAAGGCTGAGGTACTTGAGAACATTTTTGCCTCAGTCTTCACTGGAATCCTTGCTCCTCACCCATGCTGAGTCAATGGACTTCTAGGTGAGGACCAAGGAAGGTAAAGACCCTCCCACTCTAAGTCAAGACCAGGTTCAGGACCACCTGAGGAACTTCAACATATGTCAATCTATGAGACCTGAGGAGATTCCTATTAGAGTCCTGGAGGAATTGGCTGATGTTGTCACAAATCAATTCTCCATGATACTTGAAAAGTCCTGGCAGCCAGGTGAAGAAGGGAAATGTTCTGCCCATTTTTAAAAAGGGTAGAAAAGAGGACCAATGAAATTACTGACCTGTCAGCCTCACCTCTGTGCCTGTGAAGATCAAGGAACAGATCCTCCTAGAAGCTGTGATAAAGCACATAGAGGACAGAGAGGTGATTTGAGACAGCCAGCATGGTTTCACCAAGGGCAAGTCAACTCACCAATTTATTGGCTGTCTATGTTTGAGTGACAACATCAGTGAACAAGGGAAGACCAACAGATGTCAGCTATGTGGATTTCTGCAAAGTCTTTGGCATAATCCTGTACAATACAATACAATACAATACAAAATCCTTTTCACTGAGCTGGAGAAATGTGAATTTGATTGGTGAACTGCTTAGTAGATAAGGAACTGCTTGAATGGTCACATCCACAGTGTAGTGGTCATTGGCTCAGATGTCAATGCTCAATGTCCAGATGGAGATGTGCAGCAAGTGGTGTCCCTCAGGGCTCTGTTCAACATCTTCATCAATGATACAAAGGGCAAGATTGAGTGCACCCTAATCAAGTTTGCTCATGATGCCAAGATGAGTGATGGGGCCCTGAGCAACCTGATGTAGTTAAAGATGTCCCTGTTGAGTGCAGGGAGGTGGGGAGATGGGGGTGGATGGAAAGATGACCTTCAAGGGTTCCCTTTCAACCCAATGCATTTTATGATTCTGTAACCATTTATCTGGGACATTTTTACCTTTTTTTCCTTTTCTTCTAATGAAAGTTGTTCTGACTGACAAAATGATTCCATTTTTTTCCAGTCTTAGGATTTCATCCTTCCACCTTTTTATCACTTTCAGTGATGCTGATCCTGATTTCTATTCATGAAAAGAAGAGAAGAATTCAATCTTTGGATCATTACTCAAAGTTTAGCTTGGTTCTACTGTGTGTTCTCAGTAATTGCCTGTTTTGATAAAACATCTTGGGTGTGAGAAGATCTCAAAGTTCTGTGCTAGGAAGGATGAGAAGCAGATGGTGTCCACTTAAGCTTCTTGAAATGAGACAAAAAATATTACATCATTGATGACTCAAATCAGAGGAAAAATTTTAGCTGAGCCTCTGCCTGACTGCAAATAGATATGAACTATAAAAGGCATCAATGCACTACATTATTTTTAAAATTAAAATCATTACCAAAATATTATAATTCATCAAGGCAGCTGAAGTATCACATATTGAGGTTTCTCTACACAGAAGTTTGCAGAATGGAAGGATATAAAACTACGGTAATGGAGGCCCAGATCTTGGTGAAGGGTCTGGAGAACAGGTCTGGTGAGGAGAGGCTAGGGAAACTGAGGTTGTTTCTTCTGGAGAAAAGGAGACTGAGGGGAGACCTTCTTGCTTTCTTCAACTCCCTGAAAGGAGGTTGGATACAGGTGGGGTTCAGTCTCTCTCTGTAATAACAGGCCAGGAAATGACCTCAAGTTGCACCAGGGGACATTTAGATTGGATATTGGAAGAGACTTCTTCACTGAAAAAGCTCTCAGATACTGGAACAGGCTCCCCTGGAGGTGGTTGAATCCTCAAAACTTGGAAGTATTTCAAAGACACAGAGATGTGGTGCTGAGTAACGTGGTTTGACAGCAGACTTGGTAGAGTTAGATCATGGTTGGACTGAAAGGTCTTTTCCAACTGAGAAAATGCTATGATTCCATAGTTTAAGCATGTGGCACCTGAACTTGTAATATAAACTGTAGCTGCAGCATGTAGCATGTAGCAAGTTGAAACTGAGTTACTTATAGACAGCTTTTACAAATTCCTTGCTCTATGATAAGATCAGAGTCAAGTATTTTCTTAAAATTAAATAGTGGGTGATGGAAAGATACAAATAACAAAACCCCACAAATTAGCTCATTGTGTAATGTTCAAGCATCTACTGAGTAGGTGTTTAATATATGCACATTAATCAAAGTTTCCCTTCAAGACCTGCAAATATAACTTGAAGATAAATAAATAAATAAACAAACATTCCTGGCAAACTTGCCAAAGGCAAAATTCCCTTTTTGTTTTGTTTTTTTCTTGCTACCTGCTCCTCCAATCCAATAGTGGAGGACGTCATAGACTCATAGAATCAATAAGGTTGGAAAAGACCTCAAAGATCATCAAGTCCAACCTGTCACCCAATACCTCATGGCTACTAAACCATGGCACCTAGTGCCACGTCCAATCCCACCCTGAACACCTCCAGGGATGGTGACTCCACCACCTCCCTGGGCAGCACATTCCAATGGCTAAAAACTCTCTCTGTGAAGAACTTTCTCCTCACCTCAAGCCTAAGAGCTCAACAGCCTAAATCTGTTAGCAACATCCATGCATCAGGTCAGTAGATCAGTTTCAGTGCTTATTACTCAGATAAAATGAGGACTGTAGGAGCAGTGAGTAGCTTCAACTAATAGATAAGAAGTAAAGTATTCTTCTAACACATCTTGGAGGACTTGTGAGCATTCAGAGATTAAGCTTCCGATATCTCTGTAGACTACCTAATTCTTTTATTTCACAGCCATAGAAACTTAATGGAGCAAAGCTAGGCTGTGTAATACACTCAAACACAAACTCCCATCAAGTAGGAAGGCAAAGTCAAACTGCCAAGACTGTGCCAAGAAAACTCCTACTCTGAGAAAAACCTCTTCAAAAACAGCCTCCTTTTTTTTTCTTTCTATCTCCCTTTCTCACAGCCCTGGGTTAGAGTTTTGACCAAAGTATTTTCTTTTCAAGTAGAAAGTTAAGCTCTTGTAAGTCAGTCATACTTATCACCAATTTTACTATTTCCTTTTTGTGTTTTAGGGGGGCAGACAGATGTTTTATGGAGGTTTTAGAGGTTACTGTAAAAGCCACCTTTGTTTTTTTTCAGCTAGTGGAACACATTTAAATATAAAGGCCTTTTGGGCACACATTTGCATCATTAAAGATATCATGTGGAAAACCAATTTGATTCAATGATCCTTATAGTCCCCCCTAATTTAAGGTAGTCTATGATTCTGTGAGTGAGAAGTCAGTACTTAGTTGTCTTACGTAGTGGCAAGACAAACAAAACACAAATCATAAGTAGGAGTTGGAAGGGACCTCTGGAGATCATTGAGTCTAGTCCCACTGCCAAAGCAGTATCACACAGGGCAGGCTGTACAAGTGGTTGTGGTTGCCCAGAGTGGTTGTGGATACCCCCTCCCTGGAGCTGTTCAAGGTTCAGGTTGAATGAGGTCTTGGGCAACCTGATCTTGTTGAGAGGCATCCCTGCCCATGGCAGGGAGGTTCATGTAGATGATCTCTAAGGTCCTTTTCCAGCTTAAGCCATTCTGTGACTCTGTGATTATGTCTGCAAAGAGGCTAACACTTTTAATGTTCATGTTTCATTTCAATATTTCACTTCAGTAGTGAAACCCAACAAGTGTTTTTGTTTATTTGAGGAAAACCAGCAAGACTTGTAGGACTCTTATCTGACCCAAGTCATAAATGACACACCATTTTCATCATTTATCAGAGATGCTATTTCATCCTGCAGTGAGGAAAAGGGCTGAATTATATAATTAACAGATGCAAAGCAGTGGTGATGGAGTCATTGTCCCTGGAGGTGTTCAAGAAATGTGTGGTCACAGTCCTTTGGGACATGCCACAGTGGTGTTGGGTTGGCAGTTGTACTCAATGAGATCTTTTCCAACCAAAACAATTCTATGAGTCCAAGACTCTCAAATTATTCCATTTTCTATTCCTAGTAGTAAATTTTGACCTCCACCTTTAGTCTCTTAGGTTCTGTGCTGGTTCCATGTGCAATATCACAGTGAACCACTCTCAGCTATTTCAGGCAGTTTTTGTCATTGTGATTTGGGATCAGTTTTCCTGGTTTGGGGTTTCTGGTATTTTTCTGTGTGTATTTTTAAGTAACTGTAGTCCAGAGAGTAAAGTGTTACTGTGTCTAATCTGCAAGGCATCAAGTTCATAAAGCTAACCACAAGTCCACCAGTGAAAGAACAGTGTCAAGACTTATAAATTGCTTGACCATCTCCAGGGACAGAGTGTTTCAGTTATAAATCCTTATTTTGTTCCTTTTTATGACTCATTGCATCTTTCAATGAGGAAGTGTGCTGCCACAGCCTGTGAGAATAGATGTTGCATTAGGTGTATGAACAGAGTGTACTTAGTACCAGTTTGCCCTTTGTCCTCACATGCTCTGAAGAGACAAAATACTTTCAGATCTCCTGAAAATGAGCACTGTCCTAGTGAGCAGCATGACAACCAAGCCTGCATCCACAAGCAATGTTGGTGGCTGTGATGCTTGCTGATGACAGGGGACACATAGCCAATAAGCTACTCTGGCTATTTGTTCCCATTTTTGAACTGCCATGTTTTCCTCATCCAAACTTCACTTGGCCAATAAGGTGCAGATAATGTAGGTCTTATTCTATAACACCTGTTGTAGAGGCTGGGAGAGCACAGTGGGAGTGGAAGGAGTAGGATGTGATTGGAGGCCTGTGAAATGTGAGAGTTCAGAAATGTTTTTTTCCTTTTGTTAGCTCTCTTCACTTCACATGAAGTGATCATTCCGCTGTATTCAGCAATGGTGAGGCCACATCTTGAATCCTGGGTTCAGATTTGGAGCCCTCACTGCAAGGACATTGAGGTGCTGGAGCAGTTCCAGAGAAGAGCAATAAAAATGGTGAAGGGTCTGGAGCACATGTCTTGAGAAGAGCAGCTGAGAGAACTGGGATTGTTTAGTGTGGAGAAAAGAAAGCTGAGGAGAGACCTCCTGACTCTCAACAACTCCCTAAAAGGAGGTTGGAGCCAGCTGGGTGTTGGTCTCTTCTCCTTATTAACAGATGGCAGGTTGAGAGGAAATTGCCTCAAGTGGATCTTAAAGGTCTTTTCCAACCAAAATAATTCTATGATTCTATGATCAAAAGACTCCCTTCCACACTCTGCATCGTGAGATATGACTAAACCCCCTCACCCAGAAGAAGCATATTGAAATTTTTAGAGTCTGATGCCCCCAGAATACTCTTTTGGGGTGAGGATACACACTAATTATTTAGCTTTGCTCATACACAGTAAGCTTTTTTTTCCAAATAAAATTATTTCAGGTCATTCATGTTAGCTGGCTGTGAAAAGCCACAACGAAGCTGCATGTGATAGCTGAAGTCCTCTTCACAGGGTGTGTATAGCCTAAAGGCAACTCAAACTTCAGTGAAGACAGTTTACATAGTCACACATGTTTTGGCCTGCATATTAATGGAGCTTTCAGTGTGTTATGATAACTCAACTGGGCTCATGCAATTAAGACCAAAACAAAACAGAGCAAAACAAATAAAGCCCCCACACGGACTCACAGCATAGGCCTGTCAAGTTAAAGCAAACTCTTCAGCTCTCATTGTGACCTTCAGTTCTCTACCTAGTTTGCAGGGAGTGTTTTGCTTAAGAGATTTGTAATCAGCTTAGTACGACATTTCTCATCTATTTCACTTCTCAAAGCCAGACAAAGGAAAGTAATTATCACTTTCTTGCCCTTTCAGGATGAATTTACTGTCTTGGTTCAAATGAAATGCACCACAGAAGGACATCACAGCTCTAAATTACTCCTGTTCACTCTTCCACTGAGGAATGAATCTACTGGAAGCTCTACTGTCTGTGACAACTGATGGTAAAATTGAACTGGAGCAAAGCTTAGTTTTCCTTCATGAAACAAATAAAACTAGACCAAAAGCCACTGGAAAATCTAGTTTGCTCTTTGTTTGGGTTGGGTGTGGTTTGGGTTGGGTTGGTTGGTTTGGTTTATCAGCAGCAAAATATAAACCTTTAATATATTGTGATGAAGTATCTTGAAGTCTCAAATTAGTTTGAAGACTGGTTGTCAAGGGTTAGGTATGGGCCAGTCACTAAATGAGAGACAGAGGCTCTCTATGAACCCCTCTGCTTCCTAAAGGAAAGGGAATGAGATTTAATAAAAGGAACCAGGTTTAATAAAAGTGACAACAATGAAATTAAATAGATGCAAACACAACCCCCCTGATAGCAATTAGTCACCATCATCACTGGTGCTGTGCAACAAGTCCTAACCTGGACTCAGCAGCAGATAGGAACTGGACTCATGTGCTGGATTCTAGAACTGGATTCAGGAACTCACAGATCAGGATCAAAGGCAGAACAGGCAGAGTCCTGCTCAGACACCAACAATTGAAGAAGAGGATTGACCCTGGTGATCCCTGAGCTTTACAATGTCTTTGATGTATATGGAGTGGAATTCCTTGTTAGTCAGTTTAGGCTCACCTGTCCTGTCTCCTCCTCCCTGCAGCTGCAGCCTTTTCCTTCTCGCACCCCAAGCTGGTACACAAGATGTAGCAGTGCCCTTGGTCTGTACCCTAACCCTTGGCACTAACTCTCCTCATCAGCACTGTCACTGCAAGAAGCAGCCACTGTCTGTGCAAACCTGTCCTGAGCTGCAGCAAGTGCTGGCCCTGAGCAGAGACTGAGCTGGGAACATACAGCACTGAGGAGTTTAGAATCAAAACTTCAGAGAGACTGAGAGAAAGTTCGCTGCAGCATTTGTCAGTTACTCCAAGCAGAGCTTTCCCTTTGGATTTCTGAATAAACGTTTCTTCAAGGATTTCCCTGAATATTTGCATGCAGAGATAATGTCTGAGCCCCCCCTGTCCTCTGGACCACCTTCTGTTATAACCCAGAGGAAACATAACCTCTTATGTAGTAATGCTTATTTCATTTTGAACTAAATCAGAGAGACAATTAATATGACAGTGTTTTGGCAGATCAAAAAGTCGAGGGAAAGACAAGTGGTGGAATCATCTCTAATTAAAAGTAGTGCTGTAGGTGCTTCAGAACGCTCATCTTAAAAACCAACAAAGGAAAACTTGGAGGCCTTGAAGTAGCTTCATTATATAACAGATCATCTGGGAAGAAATAAATTCCTTTTATTCTCTTTCTTAATGCACATAATTTGAACTCTAGCTCATCTATTTTTTTATAAGAAGAAAATGCTCTGTGCCAGAAAATGTCATGAGGAAAGGGAAGCTGTGGCTAGCAGTTTGCACCGACAGAAATCTTGTTCTTTGCAAGCTTCATGGAAATGCAGTACTTTTCATTACATATTTCTGAAGAAGAGTATGGGAAGAGAGGGAGTGTGTTGTTTCCTTGCAAAATTTAGCAGACTATGAGATTCAGGCTGGATGTGAGGAGGAAGTTCTTCACCATGAGAGTGGTGAAGCCCTGGAATGGATTGTCCAGGTAGGTGGTTGAGGCCCCATCCCTGGAGTTTTCATAGTTTCATAGTTTCAGTCAAGGTTGGAAGGGACCACAAGGATCATCTAGTTCCAACCCCCCTGCCATGGGCAGGGACACTCTACACTAGATCAGGCTGGCCAGAGCCTCATCCAGCCTGGGCTTAAACACTTCCAGGGATGGGGCCTCAATCACCTCCCTCGACAACCCATTCCAGGGCTTCACCACTCTCATGGTGAAGAACTTCCTCCTCACATCCAGCCTGAATCTCCCCACCTCCAGCTTCATTCCATTCCCCCTAGTCCTATCACTCCTGATAGCCTGAGAAGTCCCTCCCCAGCCTTCTTGTAGGCCCCCTTCAGATACTGGAAGGCCACAATGAGGTCACCTCGGAGCCTTCTCTTCCCAAACTGAACAGCTTCAACTCCCTCAGTCTGTCCTCATAGGAGAGGTGCTCCAGCCCTCTGATCATCCTCATGGCCCTTCTCTGGACACCTTCCAGCACCTCCAGATCCCTCTTGGAATAGGGCTCCAGAACTGGACGCAGTAACTCCAGGTGGGTCTCAGCAGAGCTGAGTAGAGGGGGAGAATCACCTCCCTCGACCTGCTGGCCACACTTCTCCTGATGCAGCCCAGGATCTGATTGGCTTTCTGGGCTGCAAGTGCACACCGAGAGCTCCTGTTGAGCTTCTCATGCACCAGCACCCCCAAGTCTCTCTCCTCAGGGCTGCCCTCCAGCCAGTCACTGCCCAGCCTGGATTTGTGCCTGGGATTGCCTCGACCCAGATGCAGGACCCTGCACTTGGTCTTGTTGAAGCTCATGAGGTTGGCCCCTCCCTGCCTCCCCCCCCCCCCCAAAAAAAAGGTATAAAAAACTGCAAAAGTGCAGCCAGATCTGATCAGATCTGTGCAAAAAATAAATTTAAACATTTTTTTCAGCTCAGTAGCCCTACTTACGTTAAACTGGATCGTAGAATGGTTTGAATTGGAAGGGACTTTAAAGATCAGCTAGTTCCAAACCCCTGCCACAGACAGGGACCACTTCCACTGGACCAGGTTGCTCAAGGCCCCATCCAACTTTGTCCTTGGACACCTCCAGGGAGGAGGCATCCACAACCTCCCTAGGCAACCTGTTGCAGTGTGTCACCACTCTCACTGTAAAGAATTTCTTCCTAATATCCAGTCTAAAGATCTCTCAGAGCCATCGCTTCTTCAGGCTGAACAACCACAACTCTTGCAGCTTGTCCCAATAGGGGAGGTGGTCCAGCCTTCTAATCATCTGAAGGCATTGCTGTAGGCAATCCAGAAGGCTCCTAGTGTGCCTAGATGACAACTTCTTAAGACAAGAAATTAACAGCCCTACCCCAGGGTATGTGTTATTGGACCTGTTGGTCACAAGAGCAAGTGAAGTCATCAAGGATGTCAAAGTCAAAGGCAGCCTGGGCTGCAGCAATCATGCACTAGTGCAGTTCACTGTCCTAAGGGGTATGAAGCCCACAAAGAAGCATAGCTAGGACCCTACATTTTAGGAAAGAAAACTTCCAGCTCTTCAAGGAATTAGTAGATATGACCCCATGGGAAACAGCAGCCCTCAGGGACAAGGGAGTGGAACAGAGCTGGCAGATCTTTAAAGATGCTCTCTACAGAGCACAAGAGGTCTCAATCCCCAGGTGTAAGAAATCAGGCATGGAAGACAAGTTACCACCATGGTTGAGTTATGATCTGCTGGTCAAACTAAAGGGCAGGTTGGGACTACACAGGAAATGGAAGAAGGGACAGGCATCCTGGGAAGAAAATAGGGAGGTTACTCAGTTGGGTAGGGATGAGGTCAGGAAGGCCAAGGCGCAGCTGGAACTGAACTTGGCAAGGGATGTAAAGAAAACCAAGAAAGGCTTCTACACATTAACCAGAAAAGGAGACTAAAGAAAGCATACCCCTCCTGGTGAGCAACAGTGGGGAACTACTAACAGATGAGGAGAAGGCTGAGACTCTCAACAACCTCAGTCTTTTTTTTTTTACCTCAGTCTTCCCTGGCAACTCCTCTCCTCATGGCTCTCATGTTGATGGCCCACAGATGGAGACCAGGGAGACACTGATCTCCATTTCAACATTGAGCTGTTGTCCAGGAGTTCAATATACTTCAGCTGCAGAAAGACCAATAACTAGAGGCCTTAAACCACTTAATTAAGAGTTGTCAAAGAGGTCTTAAAACTCTTTATACTTTTAGTAACTTCTGTGAGTCTCGGCTGGCCTTCTTCAAGCGGGCCTGGCTTACAAAGTGACCTTAAACTTCAGTTGAGGTTAGGAGGAACAGAAAACAAACAAAAAAAAAGAGCAAAACAAAAAACCACCACCAAAAAACCCAACAGAGGAGACCATCCACTTAAAAAGTACATTGGCAGCTGTATGTAAAATAAAACAAATCTCTCTTCCTGTACAGGATGTTTCTTTAGGAATGCATGGGAACAGCTCCACTTCCCAGTCAACAACAAACCTGTCCCAAGAAACATACTTGAAAAGAAAGGAAATACGTGACGTGGCACATGACGCAAGGCAGGGTGTAAATGAGAAACTATGAATCACGGATTTTTTTGGCCATGGCTGCTGCTGCTGTGACAGGCCAATGCGTAAGTGCGGCGAAATCCCCCAAGCCACTCCAAACTTGCAGTGCCCTGGGTTTCGTTACAAATTAAAAGTGCAGGGGAAGGTCATGACTAAGCATCTCAAAGTCCTCCCAATGTCTATTTTCCAAGCTGAAGAAAATGTTTGCAAAACTCCCTGCTTGCTAAAGGTTTTCATCTATGTCTGCTGCAATAGAATACAATAGAATAGAATACAATAGAATAAACCAGGTTGGAAGAGACCTTTGAGATACAATACAATACAATACACCAGGTTGGAAGAGACCTTCAAGATCATCGCGTCCAACCTATCAACCAATCCAACCCACCTCAATACAATACAATACAATCAGGAGAAGTGTGGCCAGCAGGTCAAGGGAGGGGATTCTCCCCCTCTACTCAGCTCTGGTGAGACCCCACCTGGAGTACTGCCTCCAGTTCTGGAGCCCCTATTACAAGAGGGATCTGGAGGTGCTGGAGCGTGTCCAGAGAAGGGCCACGAGATGATCAGAGGCTGGAGCACCTCTCCTATGAGGACAGACTGAGGGAGTTGGGGCTGTTCAGTCTGGAGAAGAGAAGGCTCCGAGGTGACCTCATTGTGGCCTTCCAGTATCTGAAGGGGCCTACAGAGGCTGGGGAGGGACTTTTCAGACTATCAGGGAGTGATAGGACTAGGGGAATGGGATGAAGCTGGAGGTGGGGAGATTCAGGCTGGATGTGAGGAGGAAGTTCTTCACCGTGAGGGTGGTGAAGGCCTGGAATGGGTTGTCCAGGGAGGTGGTTGAGGCCCCGTCCCTGGAGGTGTTTAAGACCAGGCTGGACGAGGCTCTGTCCAGCCTGATCTAGGGTAGAGTGTCCCTGCCCATGGCAGGGGGGTTGGAACTAGATGATCCTTGTGGTCCCTTCCAACCCTAACTGAAACTATGAAACTATGAAACAATACAATACAATACAATACAACCCACCTAAACAACTGAACAACTAAACCGTGGCACCAAGCACCCCACCAAGCCTCTTCTTGAACACCTCCAATGAAGGTGACTCCACCACCTCCACGGGCAGCCCATTCCAATGGGCAATCACTCTCTCTGTATAGAACTTCTTCCTAACATCCAGTCTAAACCTGCCCTGGCGCAGCCTGAGACTGTGTCCTCTTGTTCTGGTACTGGCTGCCTGGGAGAAGACAAACAACAACAGAAAAAGAAACCCTTCAGTCCTGTTGTTGCAGTTTGGGCTGGGTGCCCTCTGCTACATGAGGTGCTTCCTGTGTCCAGAGGTCCAGGCCAGCGGGTGGACGCAAGAAACTAGGTATTTCTACCATAATTCTCTGCACCACTCTAAGATCCAGTGCGAGGTCTGGCACCTCCTCTTTCTTCCTCGCCATCACCCGGTAACTGGGGGAGATGCTGTCTCCCAGCCATGGGTCTGGGGAGGCCCAAGGCCACAGGGGGATGGGCAGTCTCAGATCTGGCCAGCTGAGACTAGCCTAGAAAAGGGGCGGGGGGGGGGGGAGGAAGAAGGAGCCCTGGGGGTCTTGGATGTACCCCCAGGTGGGGATGGGATCTTCCTGGGTCTGTTTTGGGATTCCTTTTGTCACTGTGCTTCTGGCTCTCTGTAAACATTCACTGCTTTTCACTTAAACTTTCCATCACTTTTGCAATCCATTTGTCTGAGTTGTTATTTTTGCCCGTGGTGGGGAGGGGGCTGCCTCAGCCCTCCACACCTGTACACTTTCTTCAGGTGCTCAATGAAATTTGAGCCCCTTTCTCACTCTTCCAGGACTTTCCTATTTACTGTGCTCTTTAAAATGAAATGGCAAAAGGGACATGTTTAAACTCCCACAGGGTTTGTATTCATTCACAGAGTACAAGATCAATATGGGGAGGCAACCTTGTGATTCCTTATGGCCCAATAAGCTCATTATTTTCTGGAGACAGGTTCAAAATAGTGAAACTCAAGAGGTTTATCAATCATAGAATCAATAAGGTTGGAAAAGACCTTAAAGATCATCAAGTCCAACCTGTCACCCAACACCTCATGATCTGTGTATTGTTGTTTTGCAGTGATCCAGTGCTGGGAGGGCAAGTAACCAGGGATGCTGAATGTTGGATAAATATAATCTTACTACTAGAACTAAATTATCATTTGTTTTAAGGAAAAAAAATAAAAGAAGAAGGATGTGATTCTTAAAATATTTACAGTCTACAAATAGTGTCCACAATAGCTTTTATTTAAGTTTCTGATATGCCAGCACAGATTCATACAATTGTTTTGGTTGGAAAAGACTTTAAAGATCATTGAGTACAACCATTCTCTAGTTCTACCAAGCCTGGGGTTAAAACATATCCCTGAGCACCACAACCCTGCCTCTTTTAAACACCTTTGGGTATGAAGATTCAACCATATCCCTGAGAAGCCTGTTCCAGTCTTTGAAAACTGTTTCAGTCAAGAATTTTCTTCTAGTATCCAACCTAAACCTACCCTGGTGAAACTAGAGGCCTTTTCCTCTCATCCCGTCACTCATTACTTAGGAGAAGAAACTGACCTCCACTTCACTTCAGCCTTCTTTCAGGTAGTTCATAGAATCAATAAGGTTGGAAAAGACCTCAAAGATCATCAAGTCCAACCTGTCACCCAACACCTCATGACTAACCAAACCATGGCACCAAGTGCCACGTCCAATCCCCTCTTGAACACCTCCAGGGACGGCAACTCCACCACCTCTCCGGGAAGCCCATTCCAACGGCTCACAACTCTGTGAAGAACTTTCTCCTCACCTCAAGCCTAGGTGCTCTCTAGTTGTAGAGAGCATCCAAAGATGTAGTATCTCAGTGTGAAGACAGTTAGGCAATTTGTGGACCAATGTATTTCACTGAATGGGTGACATTTTAGAATACATCCAGATGCATCGAGGATTAGCTTATTGTTGACAAAGTAGACAATAATGTTATGCTTGTAATTAGATTCTAATAGATTCCTTATTTTCATTTAGGACAAGAGGAAATGGCCTTAAGTTGTACCAGCTGCACTCAAGTTGTTCCTTTCTTTACTCAGCCTCCTTTCTACAGACTAAACAACCCCAGGTCCCTCAGCTGCTCCTCAGCAGCCTTGTTCTCCAGACCCTTCACCATCTTCTTTGCCTTTCTCTGGATGCACTCCAATACCTCAATCTCTTTCTTGCAGTGACAGCCCCAAAACTGTACCTAATAATCAAGGTGTGGCCTCACAGTGCTGAGTTACAGAGGGACATGAGGTGCCCCCATGGCACTATTTAGTCAATAAGCAAATTATCAGGCAACCCAAATATTTTGCCAGATCTTTAATCACAAAAGAATTGTCAAATTGTTGATACTTGACTGTGCCACACCACATGCCCAAAAGGCTGGAAATCATGGCACTTAATGCACCATGATTCATCATAAATTATGACATGACAATAAAGGCTGGGAAGGAGTTTTGGCTTTGGTATCTTTACTAGCTACAAGAAAGTCAGCTGTGTCAGCAAGGGATTTAAAATATGTAAATCCACAGAAAATGGACAGAACACTTTTTAGTATCTATAAGCTTGCCACAGAGTGAGGTAGATGAGAAGGAAAGCACAGAATTGGAGAATCATTTAGGTTGGAAAGACATTCAGGATCACTGAATCCAACCATTACCCTATTCTACCAAGTCCACCACCGAGCCATAAGCCCAAGCACCATATCTGCATAGCTTTTAAACTCTCAGTCACCTCCCTGGGCAGCCTGTTCCAATGCCTGACAATCCTTTCATTGAAATCTTTTTCCCCAGTGTCCACCCAAAACCTCCCCTGGTGCAGCTTGAGGCCATTCCTTCTTGTTCTATCACTAGTTACCTGGGAGGAGAGACCAATACCTACCACACTACAAACTCCCCTTAGGTAGTTGTCAAAGAGCTGTGGAGAACACCCTGCCTTTCAGCATAGCTGTACACCATCTTTCACAATCCCTCTTAATATGATCACCTTTACCACTTAACTATTCTAAGCAGCAGCAAAAAGGCTCAAGCACTCTTGAAAAAGATTTAGTATTGAATAAAAGTGACATAATACAGGTTATTTGGTTACACCCACACTCCAGTTTTTCTGAAACATAAAGATCACCAGATAAGTGAAGAATACTCCAGGGACTCTTTGTTGTAGCACTGAATAACCTGCAGATACTCTATAAACACAAGTCTACAAGACTGTTGTGCACCATTCATACCTGCCTCCACAGAAGAACATTTGGGAGTGTTCAGGCATTTGAGCAATTTGAAAGTAGCACAGCTGCCATGTCTTCTGGTTTAAGTGTAGTTGAGGGAACTGTTGGTTATTGCTGAAGTAGATATACCACTTCATGTAGAAATATCTCATTTTGATCCCTGCTTCTCTGTGTGTTGAGATTCTTCTGTCTCATCTTTCCCCTGTCTCCTCCACAAGGCTCCAGAGAGACCTTACAGCAGGCTTCCTGTACCTGAAGGGGGCCTACTGGACAGCAGGGAGGGACTTTTTACAAATGCTTGTAGTGACAGGATGACAGGGAACAGCTTTAAGCTTGAGGGAGGTAGATTTAGAGTAGATATTAGGAAGAAATTCTTTACAGTGAGGATGGTGAGACATTGGAACAGGTTGTCCAGGGAGGTCATGGATGTCCCCTCCTGGAGGTGTTCAAGGCCAGGTTTGATGACCCCTGAGCAACCCGGTCTAGTGGAAGATGTTTCTGTCTGTGTCAGGGGGGTTGGAACTAGGTGATGTTCCAACTTAAACCATTCTCTGAATCTCTGAATCTGAAATATTACATCCCTTGTCAACAAGCAGGCATGACTTCTAAACTACTGTCTCCAGTCTGTGCATAAGAAACCTCAAGAGGGCTACCTTGCTGGCCAGTCTTTAATCACTGAGATAAGTTGAAATACCTGAGCAAGTAAAATTAGCCTATGAGTGGCCACCACTTACTTCATTCTGTTTCTTTTCTCATTCCAATCACAACAACTTAACCTATATACTTGTAGATGGTATGAGAGGACAACAAAAAAGGCATGGCGCTGCACTGAAGCTTGGCACTCTGACATAAATCTTAGTCTTATGATTGCAGCTGAGTCTTGAAAAGTCCAGGATATGAAAGTGAAAAGAGCTGAGTGTCTTTAAGTGGCTCAGTGTTCCATCCCCTCTTGCATCAGAGATATACACCAGAGGGTCTGTAAAGAAAAGGATACAGGCTAAGTCTGTACTCAGGAGTCCATACTGGGACCAGTGATTTTAATACCTTTATCAATGACATAGACAGTGGGACTGAGTGCACCCTCAGCAAGTTTGCAGATGACACCAAGCTGAGTGGTGCAGCTGACAAGCCAGAGGAACAGGATGTCATACTGAGGGATGAAGACTAGCTTGAAAGGTATGTGAATTTCATGAGGTTCAACAAGGCCAAGTTGCACTTGGGGTGGGGCAATGCTTAGTATCAGTGCAGGCTGGGGGATGATGAAATTGAGAGCAGAAGAGGACATGTAGGTACTGGTGGGCAAAAAGTTGTACCTGAGTCAGCAATGCGTGCTGGCAGTCCAGAAGGCCAACTGTATCCTGGGCTGCATTAAAAGAACTGTGGGCAGCAGGTGAAGAGAGGTGATTCTGCCACTCTGCTCTGCTCTGGTGTGACCTCATCTGGAGTCCTGTGTGCAGTTCTGGAGTCCTCAATACAGGAAAGTCAGGGACCTGTGGGTCCAAAGGAAGCCACAAAGATGATCAGAGGGCTGGAGCACCTGCCCTATGGGGACAGTCTGAGACGGTTGGGACTGTTCAGCCTAGAGAAGACTCCAGAGAGACCTTATAGCAGCCTTCCAATACCTGAAGGGGGCCTACAAGAATGCTGGGGAGAGAGTTCTCCCTAGTATCAGATGACAGAATGAGAGGAAGTGGCCTGAAATTGTGGCAGGGGAGGTTTAGGTTGGGTATTAGGAAAAAGTTCTTTCCTGCAAGAGTGGTTAGTCATTGGAACAGGCAGCCCAGGGACATGGTGGAGTCACCGTCTCTGGAGGTGTTCAAGAAATGTGTGGACACGGTACTTTGGGACATAGTTTAATGGCCATGGTGGTGTTAGGCTGGTGATTGGACTCAATGATCTTAGGGGTCTTTTCTAAACAAAACAGTTTTATGATTCTATAACTCTTTAAAAGGGCTTGTAGTGAGGGGGCAATGGTTTTAAACTGGAGCAGGGTATATTCAGGTTGGACATAAGGAGAAAGTTCTTCACAGTAAGGGTGGTGAAATACTGGAACAGAATGCCCAGAGAGATGTTTGAGATCACATGCCTGGAGTTATTCAAGGTCAAACCTGATGGGGCCCTGAGCAACCTGATCTAGTTAAAGGTGTCCCTGCTCACTGCAGGAGAGGGTTGGACAAGATGACCTAAAAAGGCCTCTTCCAGTGCAAAACATTCTATGATTCTATAAGTGAACCTTTACTAAAACTATCAAGGGCATCCATCAAGAAGCTGACACAGATGCTTTTGTCCTATGACTATGACTATGTTGTTCTTTCTCATGTTTGGATACAAAAGGGCCTGAAGCTGCAACTTTATGAACAATACAGTTCATGTTTGTTACTTTGAACCAAGTCTTTCAGAAAACAAGAAGCTGATGGCAAGAACAGGCCTGAGGAAACATACTCTCAATCATGTTAAGGTTATATGCAGTTATTCAACAGAATCATACAACCATAGAACTTGTGTTGGAAGGGACCTTAAAGATTGTCTAGTTCCAATCCCCCTGCCATAAGCATTGACACCTTCCACCAGACCAGGTTGCTCAAAGCCTCACAGAGCCTGGTCTTAAACACTTCCAGAGATGTAGCATCTACACAGTTTCAGTGTCTCACCACACTTAATGTAAATAACTTCTTCCTAATGTCTAATCTAAATCTACCCTGCTCTGGTTTAAAACCATTGTCCCTCATCCTATCACTACATGCCCTTATGAATAGTTCCTCCCCAGACTTCCTGCTGGTCTCGTTCAGGTGCTGGTAGACTTCTCTAAGGTCTCCCTGAGCCTTCTGTTCTCCAGCCTGTACAGACCAAACTCCCTCAGCCTTTCCTTGTAGGAGAGGTGCTCCAGCCCTCTGGTTGTCTTTGTGACCCTATTCTGGACCTTGTCCAACAGATCCATGTCCTTCTTATGCTGGGTGCTCTGGAGCTGGACACAGTACTCCAGGTGGGGTTTCACCAGAACAGAGTGGAGGGGCAGAATCTACTCCCTTGACCTGCTGGCCATGCATCTTTGGATACAGCCCTGGACATGGCTGGCTTTTCAGGCTGGCAGCTCACATCGCCAGCTCAAGTGCCTCATCTACCAGCAACCCCAAGTCCTTCCCTGCCGCACTGCTCTCTATCCACTTGTCACCGAGCCTGTATCTGTGCCAGTGTTAGTGCCTGCATTTTTTCCAGCATTAAGGTTGGAAAAACCCTCAAGTCCAATAATGATCTCAACACCACCATGCCCACTAAACCATGTCCTGAAGTGAATGATGTTTCCATTCTTTGGTTTTTTTGTGTGAAGACTTCCAAATTTCTGACACAGGCTGGAGCTGGCATAAAGAGTGTGCTGACACCTGATCATCTCTTGGTACAGTACCTTCTGAGCTGTAGGAAACACAGCTTCTCAGTTGCTGGACAACAGGAAGGAGCCCATTTTTTAACAGATGCACTACAATACCTTTCATCTGAAGATCGCCATGTAATCTGGAATCACTAAAGGAGCATCATATTAAAGCCTTGTGGTTATTTCCTCAGAGCTCAGTATGAGTTAAGCACCTGATTGATTTGCATCTTTGGGAATTTTCCTCAGAATAGACACAGAGGACACAGAGGACACAGATTCAAGCTGCATCAGGGGAGGTTTAGGCTGATTATTAGGAAGAAGTTCTTCACAGAAAGAGTGATTTGCCATTGGAATGGGCTGCCCAGGGAGGTGGTGGAGTCACCATCACTGGAAGTGTTTAAAATAAGACTGGATGGGGTGTTTGGTGCCACAGTTTAGTTGATTAGATAGTGTTGGATGATAGTTTGGACTCAATGATCTCAAAGGTCTTTTCCAACCTGGTTACTTCTATTCTATTCTATTCTATTCTATTCTATTCTATTCTATTCTATTCTATTCTATTCTATTCCATTCCATTCCATTCCATTCCATTCCATTCCATTCCATTCCATTCCATTCTAATAGTTAAATGAAGAATTTAACTCTTCTGAGAGTTAATGTTGAACCTTCCTTGCACAGCTTGCCATTAGAAAATGAAATCTGACAAGCTCTGTCAGAACAATTTCTTGTTTTCCTGTGAGAGGAAGGGGAGAGTTAAGAAGAAAATACTCTACAGGGGAGAGTACCTTACAGGAACACAAATGAAAGTCCTTAGATGGGCTCAGGATCCTGTAGCTCACACTGAAACTGTCGGCTGCTGTAGATTCTTGTCTGAGAGCTCAGATGCCTAAAAGGCATTTAGGTAGCAAATTCTTTACAAAAGTCATCTGCCCTATGAATTTGAAAGCTTATGGAAGAGTATGATTCATAGAACAAATTAGTACTGAGAAGAGTGGTAACATTTCCTCCGTTCTCTAAACTGGTTCACATAAGCAAGTAATTTTGTGTTGCTGGTGTTGAGTTCATAAAGTGTTCTCCCCCTTCAACTACACCTGACCTCATTTGACAAGAATGGCAATTAGTCAGCTTTTCCATAGTTTCTATACCAATAGAGAGTTTCCTAGTTTAAAGAGACTGCTGGCCGTGCCTCAAAGTTATGGACAATGTCACTCTTAAACTGTTCCAAACTTCATTTGCCAGTCACATGGTGAAGGAAGGACAGACAGTTCCTGCTGTGTGCTCTTTGTTATACATGAAACATTTTTTTTGTTCCATTTTTGGATGAATCACTTTAAAGAAAATCAGCAGGGAATCAATTTCAACATCGTGTATGATGGCTTTGAAGTCTGCCTTCTGCTCGGCATCACAGCAGCGAACTGAATGTTTACACGCCTCCCTGGCTTGCACTTTGTGATGCTGAGTGCATGCATCTATGCATGTCTGTGAATGTATATTGGCCACTACTGTCAGGATTTGTCCTGCAGTCAGGATTTGTCTTGATTATTGTATTGTAAAAGCATAGTTCATTACAACGAGTTTTGCAGTAAACTCTGTGTCAGCACGAAGACAGATTTTACCTGTATTACTTCTTATTTTCCTTATATCCACTAAATGCTATTTCATGGTATAAACAAAAGGCTTCCCTGGAGTTTGAATTATGATAGAAAATTCTTTAAAAACGGCACTGTTTGCAGAGATTGCAATTCCTACACAAAGTAATCTGGAAATAGAACAGAATGAAGAAAGAATAGAAGCAGAGGAGTCCATCTGATGTCCTATCCCACATAGCCTGCATTAATGTGACAGTCTGAAAAGAAAAGCAAGAATCAAGAGGACATGGATACAACCATATGGGGTCATTCACACACAGCATACACCAGATTTGTTTCTTATGGAAGCATACAGATAAAGAAAACCAGAATGAGCCTCCCCTTTTATCTATTATCATTAGCTTGTTAGGGTCAGCTGCAGGTTATGACTAGAGTGAGCCTCAAGGAGGAAACTCAAAAGGAATACAAACAGTATTCAGTGAATGCCACTTGTGGTTCCACAGAAGGTGTTGCAAGGACTAAAAGGGAAAAAGTACTTTCATTATCATACTCAAAGCTGAACAATCACTTGTTTTTTTAATTGCTAGGTTGTAGACACACATATATATTTACTTACATCAGTCAGTATAACTGTATATTAAAAGAAGGTAATTATTTAAAAGCAAGGCTCCTCTAGGGGATCAAGCAGTTTTCTCCATCTTTCTGCAGAGGTTTGACATGGGTGGGGTGAGTGTCAGCCCATATCCTCAATGCCTCTTCCACTGCGCAGGTGCCATAGCCTGGTTGAGGAACTAGACTGCACCTTTCCTCCAGCAGTGGTGAGGTTACTCTTCTGGAGTGCTCAGTCCTGGGCTGATACCATCTGACTCATCCTCAGCTGCCCCACAGGGGCTTTGGACTTTCACATCCTTTCCACACCCCTTGCAAAATTTCTGTAGGTTTTACTGTAACATTTCCCACAGAAGCCAGTATGGTGCTCCCACTTGGAAGTAACAGCTAATCAGTTAAAGTAGAAGTGCTCACAATTAAACAACGGTGTTATTTTTCTAATATCCATTCCTAGTGCAAAAGAGAAAGCAGTTCAGGGAAAGAAAGAAAACACATGCACATATAAACTGCTAGCACCACGTCGGATAAAATTCACATACAATACAATAAATCCAGGTGGGAAGAGACCTTCAAGATCATCGTGTCCAACATATCAACCAATCCAATCCACCCAAACAACTAGATCATGGCACCCAGTACCCCATCAAGTCTCCTCCTGAACACCTCCAATGATGGTGACTCCACCACCTCCCTGGGCAGCCCATTCCAATGGGCAATCACTCTCTCTGTAAAGATCTTTCTCCTAACATCCAGTCTAAACCTCACACATCCCTCATGAGCAAGTTTGCAATAGAGTGGCAGTCATGCAAAAATTTACATGAAGCCAGAAAAAAGAAGATGAAACGGAGGTGAAGCCAGAACAAAGGAAACATAAATAACATGTTTAGAGTTGCAGAAAAACCTAACAGCTAAGACAAAACCAAAACACATGGGCATGGGCTAAATCAGGGCTGGTTAGGCCACACCTTGAGTCCTGTGTCCCGTTCCGGGCCCCTCAGTTTAGGAAAGATGTTGAGGTGCTGGATTAGGAAAGATGTTGAGTTGCTGGAACATGTCCAGAGAAGGGCAACAAAGCTGGTGAGGGGTTTGGAGCACAAGCCCTATGAGGAGAGGCTGAGGGAGCTGGGGTTACTTAGCCTGGAGAAGAGGAGGCTCAGAGGAGACCTTATTGCTGTCTGCAACTACCTGAAGGGAGGTTGTAGACAGGCAGAGGTTGGTCTCTTCTCCCAGGCAGCCAGCACAAGAGGACACAGTCTCAGGCTGCACCAGGGGAGGTTCAGACTGTATGTTGGGAAGAAATTCTTCATAGAAGGAGTAGTTTGCCATTGGAGTGGGCTGCCCAGGGAGGTGGTGGAGTTACAGTCACAGGAGGTGTTTAAGTAGGGACTGGATGGGCTGCCCTGGTGCCATGGTTTAGCTGATTAGGTAGTGTTGGGTGATAGGTTGGACTCAATGATCTCGGAAGTCTCTTCCAACCTGGTTTATTCTATTCTGTGTTATTCTATGATAAATAATCTGTAATTGCACATTTTTAATACTAAAGCACGTGCTTAACTACCCTGCTAAATGGGCTTTAGCCCTCAATGCACAGCAATGGACACAAATACACATCATCAGCCTCTCCACATTGCCACTGGCATCCTGGTGCATCATCTGGCTTTCAACTTCTGGCTTGCAAAATCTTTTTCTTTCTTTCTTTTTTTTTTCCCATTCCATTATTCCCTAGCACTCCCTTCTTAAACTGATCTGCAGGATGACTCTACAATAAACACCCCACCAATCTGAAACTGAGTCACTCTGCCTCTCAATGCCAAAACCAAATCTCTGCCTGAACATACCGCTGCAAGCCGCCTTCTCCTCACTTTCATCACCTCTGAGCAGTTTGTCATCTACATTCACTGTGTCATATCTAAAATTAGAAGGCAAGATCCTTGAGGCATGGGGAATGTATTTCCCCCTTTTTCATAAAGGGCCTACAACCCTTCTGAACAGTGGGTTAAAAATCAATTTTCAATAAAGAATTGGAACTCAAATTATAAATCCAATTAATACAACAGACACCATAAAATAGAGAACAAAACCCAGCTCTGATCATTCTTTTCCTGGTTAGATCCTGTGTCAGTTCTTTCCACTAAACTCTGTGAACTCTTCAAATAAAAGATAATTAAAACAAACAAACAAAAAAAATCCCACTTCTTTCTGTATAAACTCAGGATTTAAGTTTAATCTGTTGATGTCAGTGTTGCCATCCCCTCTAAGGTAGTTTCTTCCAGTTGTTTGCCTTACATGCACAGAATATAATGCTTCATTTGTTATTAAAAGAAGAAATTGAAAGAAGCCTATCAGGGTAAGAAACTGCTAGTCATAAAACACACTGGAGAGACGTGACTCTTACTGCAGAGCACTCTAATTAGCAATACTGACAGATATTTGATGATCCTTTTGGAGAGTAGAACACACACAAATCAAACAAGGGACCTGGGGGGTACTGGTTGATAGTAGGCTGAACATGAGCCAGCAGTGTGTCCAGGTGGCCAAGAAGGCCACTGCATCCTGGACTGGATCAGGAACAGTGTGGCCAGCAGGAGCAGGGAAGTCATTCTGCCCCTGTACTCAGCACTGGTTAGGCCACACCTTGAGTCCTTTGTCCAGTTCTGGGCCCCTCAGTCTAGAAAAGATGTTGAGTTGCTGGAACGTGTCCAGAGAAGGGCAACAAAGCTGGGGAGGGGTTTGGAGCACAAGCCCTATGAGGAGATGCTGAAGGAGCTGGGGTTGCTTAGCCTGGAGAAGAGGCTCAGGGGAGACTTTCTTGCTCTCTCCAACTCCCTGAAGGGAGTTTGTAGTGAGGTGGGGGTTGGTCTCTTCTCCCAGGCAACCTATGACAGAACACGAGGACACAGTCTCAAGCTGCACCAGGGGAGGTTTAGGCTGGATGTTAGGAAGAAATTCTTCCCAGAAAGAGTGATTGGCCATTGGAATGTGCTGCCCAGAGAGGTGGTGGAGTCACCATCACTGGAGGTGATTAAGAAGAGCCTGGATGGGGCACTTAGTGCCATGGTTTAGTCGATTAGAGGGTGTTGGGTGATGGGTTGGACTTGATGATCTTGAAGTTCTTTTCTAACCTGGTTAATTCTGTATACATAACTATCAGGGTACTTGTGTAAGCGGAACTCTTCTTTGAGTAAGATTTCAAATACTCCAGTCATCTAACACTGCTTTTAAATTAATGCATCCATATATGCAGAAATGAGGACATAATTTATGGAGGCAACCTTGGGATGGAATAATTTAGCTAAAATCAAGGCAGCCACCTCCTCCTGAAACATTCTGCTACGTTAGGAGCATATTTTCAAACTATGTCACACATAGCATATTAATGACTGTAATCTAGTTGAGAATAGGAGTTACCAGAGTGCTGTTAGGACATGAAAGGTAATGTAATTCAGGAAGATGAGCTGAAACTAACCAGCATAATTCACATTATGAGCTATCACTCACTGTTCAGCTTGCTTTTGAATACCTCAATACCTTTGCACAAAGCTTCTCTAGCAACAGGTTTTGTATTTGAGCCCAAATATTTTGCGTCCATCAGTTAAGGAATCTTTTCAGTCTCTGAAAGACGGGTGTTGTTTGCTGAATGTCTTTTTTATTTCCACTGCTACAGCTGGAATTTACCTATTAAAAAAAACCCCAATTGTCCTTAGGATGTAACCACATAGTTTCTGAATAAGTGAGGAGAAAAGGCAGAAAATAATGTTTTATGTTGGAAACAGTGACTCAATCTTTTAACTATAGAGGCGTGAACTGTTACCTCTGTAATTACCACTCAACCTCAATCATTCCTAATTAAAGTTTTCCTCTGGTGGTATGTACTTAAGGCTAATCCTTACTGCTTATCCTACAATACACAATTACAATGAACTCAGTGTAAGTTAAATGATGTAGTTGTGTCTGGTTGCGTAGGGCAATTTGATGGAGCTTGGTAAATAATCAAACCAACCTCTCCCCAAAAGCTATGATAAATAGCAACTTGATACTTTCTCCTTGCTCACTCAGTATCACAGCATAAAAATGCATCAGTCATCCATCAAACCATGAATCCATTCACGTAAGAAAATCTGTAACTTCCCTGAACAAGAATCTTCTGCATCCTAGATCAATCCCAAAGTGTTTTTCTGTCTTCTAGAAGAAAGTTCTCTTATATAAAAGAATTGTTTCAAAATCAGTTAGTAACATGAACAGTATGAATACTGTGTCCAGTTCTGGTGTCCCCAGGGCTGTTGGAGCATGTCCAGAGGGGGGTCACAAGGATGATCCAAGGGCTGGAGCACCTCTGCTGTGAGGATAGGCTTGAGGGAGCTGGGTTGTTCAGCCTAGAGAAAACTGGGAGGACCTTATAGCTGCCTTCCATATCTGAAGGGAGCCTACAAGAAAGCTGGAGGGGAACTTTCATAAGGGTGTCTAGTGACAGGACTAGGGGGAATGGTTTTAAGATGAGGGAGAGGAGATTTAGACTAGATTTTAGGAAGAAGTTCTTCAGTATGAGGATGGTGAGACTCTGGAAGAGGTTGCCCAGAGTGGTTGTGGATGCCCCCTCCCTGGAGGTGTTTAAGGCCAGATTGGATGGGGGCTTGGGAAACCAAATCTTGTTGAGAGGCATCCCTGTCCTCGGCAGGGAGGTTGGAGTAGATGATTTCTGAGGTCCTTTCCAACCTGAGACATTCTACAATTCTATGATTCTATGACTGAAGCAAAAAACCCAAATGTTTCATATTTAGTGATTAAATTCTTCACTTCTGAGATTTTTTAAAACAAAATTCCTCCAATTAGCATTACAATTACAGAATCATCAACCAGGTTGGAAAAGACCTCAGAGATCATCAAGTCCTAACACCTAACACCTCCTGACAACTAAACCATGGCTCCAGGTGCCACATCCAAGCCTTTCTTGAACACCTCCAGGGACAGTAACTCCACCACCTCCCTGGGCAGCACATCCAATGGCCAATTACTCTTTCTGTGAGTGAAGAACTTTCTCCTCACCTCCTGCCTAAACTTCACCTGGCACAGCTTGAGACTGTGTCCTCTTGTTCTGGTGCTGGTTGCCTGGGAGAAGAGACCAACCCCCACCTGGCTACAACCTCCCAATAAAGGCAAATATTTCCAGGTAGTTAGAAGTGGCAATATCTATTATAATCACTCCCACATTTCCATCACTAATGACTTCTTTTTTGTTCAGTTACTTGATATTCTGCCAAATATTTATCACCTGGGCTGAAATTTCCCTGCCTCAAAATGAACTTTTCAACTAAATTGATTCAGTCATTTCCAAGATCAAAGGCTTACATGGTGTGATTTGCCCTTGATTGTGCACAATTGTGCAATCACATTCAATTTACCATTGAGGACCTTTGACTCATTCAGGGTACAAGGATGGCCAGTGCTTCTTAGGGGAGAAGCTGTTTCATTTTATCCCCTTTATTATTCACTGCATGTCTTCAGACATCATTTACTGAACACTGGGACTGGAAATAGAATATTTGAGTCTTAGAGAACTCTGAGAGATTTTACAGAGTGCCTTGATATAACAGCTGAGTGCTTCTTCAGAGTTAATCTTCTGAACTGCAGTGAGTGAAGACATTGTTACTCTCGTTTTAATGATGCACAGGGATTAAGATTAAAATACAAATCTATAATCTACTAATTGTATGTTCAAATTAAGATGTTTGCAGAGCATTTCTTCAAAGGATCAGCAGTACATACAGCTGCACATTCAAGATTCCATTCCCACTGGCTTTTCTTGCAGCTCCCTGTATCAGTTACATCCACGTATCTTGCTGGCACCGTGATGCAGCTGCCAGATTTCTAGTGCACAGATGCAAACTGGGACAAACCAGCTAGCAAGGGGTAACTCTCCTAGTCCAGGCTCCTATTCTGAATCTCCCAGAAGGACCTGCTACAGAAGGCATGGCTGTGAAGTATGTGCAAGATAAACACACATATATATATATATATATATACAATTCCATTGCACTGGACTGCAAGGACCAGTTTAGAACCATACACTACACATACATTTCCACATCAATTAATTAACTGCAATCAATACTTTAATTAACAGATTTAACACACTCATTTTAGTACAGTTATAATGCACACACGTATGCCTGTACATACACACATTTATATATCATGTTAATAATGATAAGCTGTGATTATGTGCAATGTACAATGAGATTAAATACATCATACATGCATTAATCCATTCAGGTGAAAGTTTAATGAATCTAATTTTACAAAGTTTTACTGCCTTGTGGATGATTAACAAGATGAAACTTCAAATACTACAGCTGGGGTGCATTGAGTACAGCATAGCTAGGCAGAGAGATCCCACAGCTAGTGAGAGATGGTTCTCCCACTCTGCAGTGTGTTGAATAGAACTATCTAGTTTGGAAAAGACCTTTGAGATCATCGAGTCCAACCTATCATCCAACACCATCTAATCAACTAAACCATGGCACTAAGTGCCCCATCCAGTCTCTTCCTAAACACCTCCAGGCATGGTGACTCCACCACCTCCCTGTGCAGCACATTCCAATGGCCAATCACTCTTTCCATGAAGCACTTCTTCCTTACATCCAGCCTAAACCTCCCGTGGTGCAGCTTGAGACTGTGACCTCTTGTCCTGGTGCTGGTAGCCTGGGAGAAGAGACCAACCCCCTCCTGGCTACAACCTCCCTTCTGGTAGTTGTAGACAGCAATAAGGTCTCCCCTGAGCCTCCTCTTCTCCAGGCTAAGCAACTCCAGCTCCCTCAGCCTCTCCTCATAGGGCTTGTGCTCCAAACCCCTCCCCAGCTTTGTTGCCCTTCTCTGGACACATTCCATTGGTGCAGCCTTACTTTGAGTACTGTGTGGCCTTTTAGACATCTGAACATATGGACATCAAACTATTAGAGTGTGTCCAGATGGTAAAGGTCAGATGGTAAAAAGTCTCAAGGGCAGAGCAGTGGCTGAGGTAACTTGGTTTGTTCAGCTTGGAGAAGAAAAGGCTGGAGGGTGATCTCATCACTGTCTACATTTCTTCAAGATGGGCAGTGGAGGGAGAGCTACTGATCTCTCTCTGGTGACCAGTGTCAGGATGTGAGAAAATGGAATGAAGCTGCATAGTGGATGATCAGACTGGACGTTAAGAAAGGATCCTTCACTGAGAGTCTGTTCAATCGCAGGCACCCCAGGGAAGTGGCCAGGGCATCAAACCTGTCAGAGTTCAAGGAGTGTCTGGACAACATTTTTTAGTCACATGGCTTGGTTTTAGGCAGTCCTGTAAGGAGCAAAGAGTTGGACTCAACAACCCTTACAGATCCCTTCCAGCTTGAGATACTCTGTGATTCTATGCTTCTGTGACTTGTTGCAGAATCCACCATAGACACAATTCTACACAGGTAGAGGAGGTGTTGTAACTTGCATATTAGATGTTCTTTAACTTGCATTATGGCACAGAATTCTTTCTGCTGCTTTGCTTGAGGGAATGATACAGATCTCTTAATGTCAGTTACACATGCACCTCCCTCCTCCTTAGGAAAAAGAGCATTATTCAAGCCCCAAAAGTTCTCATGTAAAATTGCATGACACTAGAAAACCCTTATCAGTCAAAAAATATGCCTAATAGGAAACAGAAAGTCAAGCTGCTGAGAGAAATTCCTTCTGAGATGAGAGGAAAGTTGTTAGCAGTTTGCTTTGAGGGATTAAAATGAGGTAATGGAGTTTGAAAAGTCTTATATATCAAAGATTTGTTGCAACAAGTTATTTGAGCCTGGAGATGGGAGTAGGTTAAAAAAAAATATCTAACAAAGGATAAGTAGGAAATCTAAATTTTTAGCTTTGGTAAACTTCCCCCTCTCAGGGTTTAAATTCTTCCTTTTTTTCTTTTCTTTTTTTTTTCCAGCCTGATCAAATAACTCCAGCTCTGCATGGGAGTGGAACAATGCTGTCACCTGCTGGCTAAATTTCCTAGTAGTGGTCAATCTAATCAAAGTAGATAAACGTTTCATCAAGCACTCTCAGAAAGTATGACCTAAAAAAGCTGAAGAAATTGTAGAGATTCATGAACAATTTCATGCCAAAACCTCAGCTGTGATGTCATTAATTAAAGTGAGTGGCAAGAGTACCATGGCAGTGGGTCAGGAAACCAGTAGCTAATTACTTAGTTATGGACAGAGCAAAATGTTGGCCCTATGGGTTTTGACCAGTGACTGATTCTGCTGCTTTTCCTTTGAACTAACCTTCCCATTGAGATGGAGGAGTTACAGTAGGGATAACAAAATACAGATAAACACAGATATACACAGTAGTTTTCAGGGTAAATATGGCAGATTTTGGCTTCCAATGGCTAAACAAAACAAGGAGAAGGGAAAAAATAGAAATTAAACACTAGTGATGTTTTGCCTAGTACTGAACCAGTTTATACACACAAGTTACCATTCTGTTGCAGAATGCAATCCCAAAGGAAGATGCCTTCCTTTGGCACATACTTAGATTTAGGCAGCAGCTCTGTGAAATCAGAGTGGATTCTGATGTCTGATTAGTTTCAAGTTACTTCAGGCAGGTAAGAAAATGTATCAGTATGAAAACTGATGCTTGGGGGTCTCCATGCTCAAAAAGTTGACCAGATGTAGTGGTCTAAGAGAGTCCTGCCATCTTCTGAATTTCTCACTCCAAGGTAGATTCACTCTATGTCTCCTCATATTCCTGTCAATTCTCTACAAGAGCAAAACTTGTCCCATGCTGTAGAGAGCCAACCATGAGCCCTATGAGTGCAGAGCTATTTGAGATAAGGTTTTGCCATTTACTGCTGCTCCTCCGTTCTGTAACACAGCTTCAGAATAGACTAGGAGGAGCTTGTGACATTTCAGAAGAAGGACATAGAACTGTTGGAGAGAGTCCAGAGGAGGGGCTCAATGATGATCCAACAGCTGGAGCACTTCTGCTATGTGGACAAGCTGAGGGAAGTGGGGCTGTTCAGCCTAGAGAAGAGAAGATTACAGGGGAAACCTTCTAGCTGCCTTCCAGTAACTGAAGGGAGTCTACAGGAAAGCTGGAGAGGGGCTTCTCATAAGGGTCAGCCTCAGAATACAATAGAATAAACCAGGTTGGAAGTGACAGGACCAGGCAGAATGGTTTTAAGCTCAGGTTTAGATTGGATGTTAGGAAGAAGTTCTTCAGTACGAGGGTGGTGAGACTCTGGCATAGGTTGCCCAGTGTGACTGTGGATGCCTCCTCCCTGGAGGTGTTTATGGCCAGACTGGATGAGGCCTTGGGCAACCAACTCTAGCTGAGTGATGTCCCTGCCCATGCCAGGGAGATTGTAGTAGATAATCTCTGAAGTCGCTTCCAACCTGAGCCATTCTATGATTCATCCTGATAAGAACTTAAATAATTGAAGTCAAATGAAGTGTGCAGAAGATAAACATATTACATGTTGCTTAGCCATAAACTGTACCCAGTAAGGAAATTTAAAGTATGTGTTATCCATTTGCTTGCATTTTGGTAGGAAAAGGCGTTTATGATCATCAAGTCTAACCATTATCTCTCTCTACCAAGTTTGGTGCTAAAGATGTTCTCTTAATGGAAATACTTCCTCTGCAGGCTGTGGAAGGATGACCAAACAGTGTTATTCTATTAGAGCTCCTTATAGTAACACAGTATAGGTGGCAAAGCTATTAATAATGAAAGAAACCCCAAAAGTCATTTCCACACAGCCTCATCACTTTGATTCCTTTTCCCCACCACCTACGAGACTGCAGTGTGTGTTCTGCCTTAGGCTCTCATTACTGTCCCTCTGCTCTTTTCATGCCTTTTTTATTCTTTGATCTTACCCAAGCTGGAAGGGAGCAAAAAAATCAAGGAGAAAACATGAGAAGAGAACACTCTACTTGTCAGTTGTTTTCAGACACTGAATTCACATGGGCTTTGAAGACACAAGGGTCAGCAAACCACACAGACACTTTTTCAGAATGGAAATTTTAACCTCATCTTGAATGTAGATGATGAAAGATATTTATACCACAGTATTTTCTATCTTTTCTTTAAAAAGCAAGAAAAAAAAAGAGAGTGAGAAAATGCATCTTAAAAGACATTGTGAAAATGAAAGGAAGCGTGAGGCCTCTTTTGCTTTAAGTAGTGGCTCAGTTACCCTGGCAGGGAACGCTCTCAGCTTAGAGTGATTACCTGTGCAATTGAAAAGCAAACCACCAAAAAAAATTGGTTTTGGCTTTGCAAAATGCACAACCAAGCACAGCTCATTGGGTTCTCTTCTTCCTTTTGTGCTGAAGCATCAGGGCTTCATCTAGTGTTCACCAAGAAAATTACAGTTAAGAAGAATAAATTTTAAGGCAATAAAATCAGGGCCAGAAAATGTCCTTTTGACTGCTGTCAGGAACAACGTCCCTTATTCTGTGTCAAGTTTGCACTGGTGGTTATGTCCATGATTCACATTACCCATTCTCCTTAGTTTCTAGATCATATGCATCTAACCTAAACTGTCTTGAGTGTTGTTGAAGTTCAGAGAATCATAGAATGGCTTATATTGGAAGGGACCTCAGAAATCACCTACTCCAACCTCCCTGCCATGGGCACAGAAGCCTCTCAACAAGGCTTGGTTTCCTAAGACTTCATCCAGTCTGGCCTTAAATACCTCCAGGGAAGGGGCATCCACAACCACTCTGGGAAACCTGTTTCCTCATACTGAAGAGCTTCTTCCCAAGATCCAGTCTAAACCTACTGTCCCTCAGCTCAAAACCATTCCCCATAGCCCTGCCACCAGACACCATTGTGAAAAGTTCCTCTCCAGCTTTTCTGTAGGCTCCCTTCAAGTATTGGAAGGCAGATATAAAGGCCCTCCAAAGTATTTTCTTCTCTAGGCTGAACAACTCCAGCTCCCTCATTCTATCCTCACAGCAGAGGTGCTCCAGGCCTTGGATCATTCTTGTGGCCTTCCACTAGACTCACTCCAACAGTTCTGTGTCCTTCTTATGATGGGGACGCCAGAACTGGATACAGTGCTTAAGGTGGAATCTCACCAGGGCAGTGTAAAGGGGCAGAATTATCTCTCTTGACCTGCTGGCCACACTCCTCTTGATGTAGTCCAAGACATGGTTTGCATTCTGGGCTGCATGAGTGCACTGCCATCTCTTGTTTCATGGTTTTCTTAAATTGCTTCTAAATCACTGTTACATTTATCATGCATAAACCTATTCAGACCTACAAGACAGTTGCATTTGGTATTAGGTCTCCAGTTCACTACAGGTAGCAACTCAAGTGTCTTGATCTATAACTTGTCCAATGATCTCAAGATACATCACAGACCTTCTGTAAAGAGGAATAGGAAAAGTGATTGCCATCAAATTAGTTCAAGAGAGCTGAGCCAATTTAAGAATAGTGTAGTAATTTCCTCCTGATTATGCTAACATCCAGCTCAAGGCCAGTGAAGTAACCAAGCAGAATCTCTTCCTGAGCTGGGTTAGGCTACTCCTAAGATGATACAAAATGTACTCAGTGCTATTTACAAATGAAAAATATAAACTGTGGTTAAATAAACTTCTTTGGGAAGGGCTGACAATGTGTGGCAAACAAGATAAGATTCTTGTCTCTTCCTATAAGCTGCTGATCATGAAAATCTCTGAAGATGCTTAGTGTCTTTTCAAAACAGGCCCAGAAGATTATTTTCCACCTAGTTCCAGATTTAAAGAAAGAAAGGTGATCATAGAATCATAGAAGCAATAAGGCTGGAAGAGACTTCAAAGATCATCAAGTCCAACCTGCCACCCAAGACCTCATGACTACTAAACCGTGGCTCCAAGTGCCACATCCAATCCCCCCTTGAACACCTGCAGGGATGTGAATACACTAATAGCTTCTTAGGAAAAGAATGATTATGTATGAGTTGTAAGCATATGTTCTCTGATTTTTACAGGCTTATTGATGCCATGGTATGCATCAAAGGCCTCAGAATTTATTGAATACTGGAATATGAAGCTCTGTTTAAGGGTAAGGATGTCAAAGAAGTTACAGTTTCAGGCATCCTCAGTTCCTGAGTAATTTCTTCCTTGAAAATGTGAACTGATGCTAGAATTACCAATACACCCAGAAACAGCTTCTCCAAATGCTTTTATTGTAATTAGATGCTGCTATTCCACTAGTATTCAGAATGTTTTATTTTCTACCCTGGTTTCACTTCTAATGCTAGCAAGAATTCTCAGCAGCATCCACAGGAGGTAAAATATGTTTCTAACTACCATTGAGTATATCTTAGGTTAGCTTAGTAATCTTTTTCTTCGAAGCAAGGCTATTGCTATTCTAGATGATCAGTTTATATTGCTGCACTGTCACTGGAAAATGTGGAAGGGGATCAGAGATGCCCTAGTCCCAGGAACCTTGAGATCTCAAACAATGATTAAATATTTCTTAGAACAATCCACAGCCAAGGATTCTATCTCTAATCCTCTCCACCCATTTCTTCCATATCAATCTAGTTTGACACCAAACATTTCAAATTACCTTTGAAGTCTAGTCTCTAGTCTCAAGTCACAGACACTTCACTTATCTGACTTGAGCTATCAAGCAGACTAGTCCAAAGAAATAAGACTTTAACAGTGATTGTCAGACATCAGTGATGGGCAGCAGGTTAGTGAAATTCATAGATGTAACTAGAAGATCTAGAAACAGCTTTCCTGTTCCATGAATTTATGAGATTCAAAAAATACCTTCTTACATTCTGGAGTGAGGAAAGAGTGAAAGGAGAAACTAGTCTCATGTCACCAAAAATATATGCACTGGAAATGTAAAGTAAGTTTGAAGATTTTGCCTGCAGGAAATCTTAATCTCACAATTCAGAGGTTTTTTTATGAGTATTGTGGTCACTTCTGAAAATGAGACTTTAACTCCAAAGGAACAATACACAGAATCACAGAACTAACCAGGCTGGAAAAGACCTTTGAGATCATCAAGTCCAGCCTATCACCCAAGACCATCTACTCAACTAAACCATGGCACCAAGTGCCTCATCCAGTCTTATTTTAAACACTTCCAAGGACAGTGATTCCACCACCTCCCTGGGCAGCCCATTCCAATGGCCAATCACTCTTTCTGTGAAGAATTTCTTCCTATCATCCAGCCTAAACCTCCCCTGGCACAGTTTGAGACTGTGTCCTCGTGGAATAGAACAGAATTGAATTGAATTGAATTGAATTGAATTGAATTGAATTGAATTGAATTGAATTGAATTGAATTGACCAGGTTGGGAAAGACCTTTGAGATCATCGAGTCCAACCTATCACCCAACACTATCTAATCAACTAAACCATGGCATCGAGCACCCCATCCAGTCTCTTCCTAAACACCTCCAGTGATGGTGACTCCACCACCTCCCTGGGCAGCCCATTCCAATGGCAAATCACTCTGTCTGTGAAGAACTTCCTCCTAACATCCAGCCTAAACTTCCCCTGGTGCAGCTTGAGACTGTGTTCTCGTGTTCTGTCACAGGTTGGCTGGGAGAAGAGACCAACCCCCACCTGGCTACAACCTCCCTTCAGGTAGTTGCAGACAGCAATAAGGTCTCCCCTGAGCCTCCTCTTCTCCAGGCTAAGCAACCCCAGCTACCTCAGCCTCTCCTCACAGGGCTTGTACTCCAAACCCCTCACCAGCTTTGTTGCTCTATGCATGCATTGTAGAGTTTTCTTAGAAGTTCTTGCAGGGAGGGTATTGGGGATTGCTCTTGTCACACTACCCAGCAGTCTCTTCCAGTTGAAGTTATCTCCCTATATGGAAAATGATAATATATCTTCCTGACTTTCATTAGAAAAAAAGCAAAATATGAAGAGCTTGCTAAGCCTCAACCTGCAGGCAGCCATATTTCTTCTGGATCAGACTCTTCATGACTAATTTACTGTCTGCTGCATCACCACCAACTTTGCTTTCCCCATTTTTGAATGCATTTTATATCGATGAAGTAAGATTGTGACTCAAACCAAAGAAGGATCGGATCATGAACTGCTTTAACCTTAACACTTGCCATGTTCTGTGTTGTGACTTGCAGGGCTAAGCAACCTTCTTCTTTTTAAAAATGGTTTCAACATATTTGTATCCATAAACCTGTGGAGGAAGACTGCATTATGAATCATGACTGAATTAATCATTTTCCTTGATCATTTTTCTATTTATGATCGACTTGCTACTTCAGTCAAAATGTGAGTCATATCTGGTGTTCTTACTGGCAAAAAAAAATGAGATCTCTAACTGATAAGCATCATTTAATATCTCCCCATACACCCCAGTCTTGCAAAGGGCACTGTGCAGAGGCTTCAAAGATATCTGAGCATGCTGAGTCTTGTTGCAGAACTGGGGCACTGATCTGTCAGACCTTGATTCTACTTTTGCTTACTTCAAATGGAGCAGAACTGCTTTGATGCATCAAAAAGTCCTGGCAAAGAGCCTATTTTTTAACATAGTTTCATGTCTTTGGTAAAGACATTATATTGTTAAGTAGTAGCTCCTATAATGGGCATGTACAACTCTCTCACTCTAGCTGGTAAGCTACTGAATTCTGATTCTGTGCACTTCTTTTGTCACACTCACAAACGTGCCCACAGCAGAGTTTTACTTTGCATCAGAAGTGGTTTTTGGAAGCTAATATCAGGGCAGCCTCCTCTTGCTGCACTTTGTTTCCATCATGGAGCAGTCTCACAGCCTGCAAATTGAATTCCTTTGGATGAAACTAAAAAGGAAATAATAGTGAAGCTAAAGCAGCAGGAATACTCCAAGAGTCTAGCCACGTGCTCCAGCTGCTAAGGGAATTTCAGTCACCGGGGATGGACTACAGCTGGTCTGAAGCCAGTCAAAATTCTCCAAATCTGTATAAATACTCCACACTTGACCCTCAGCACCAACTGCTTCATACTACGTGAAAGCTCCAGCTGTGTAGCATTTGATTTTGGATGTTTTAAACCTAAGTGTCCTTGTAAGAGATTATTCTACGTTTCTTTGAGATAACAGGGAGCAAGGCAGAGAGAGAGAGAGAGTAAAAGGAGTGGGAGAGAGCGCATAGGGGTGGAGAGACTGCAGAGGGGAAGAGGAAAATGGGGAGAGAGGGAGGGGAACTAGGAGAGGGAAAAGTGGCAAATCTAAAACAGTGCAGGAGAGAGAAGAGGAACTAGAAGAGGATATAGGAGGAGAACAGGTTGAGACAGAGGAAGATAGGATGGAGGGGAGGAAAGAAGGGGAGAGAAAGAAGGGGAGAGAAAGATATATTCTAAGAGAATTAATTATACCTGCAGATAAACCACTTGCTACAGTAATAAGACATTAACCTATTTACATTGGGATGGCAGAACTGAATAACCTATAATCAAAGGTTTACAATTGCAGGTTCTGTGTGTGACACCATGTATTGTCTTCCCTTAGCTTTAATTTGCACTAATATCCTTTTGAATCATCAAGGGTTTTTTGCTCGTGGGGTTATTTCTGTTTGGTTGGGTTTGGTGTATTTTTGATGTCATTTGTTGCTCCTCCAATCCTGCTAAACAGCAATGCCAGAAGAAACATTCATTTTAATAGAAAACAGCTAAGACCTTATAACTTTTTATAGGTGTTCAAGAGGGATTTGGACGTGGCACTTGGTGCCATGGTTTAGTAGTCATGAGGTGTTGGGTGACAGGTTGGACTTGAGGATCTTTGAGGTCTTTTCCAACCTTGTTGATTCTATGATTCTATATGTCAATTTCCCAGACCACTCTTCCCTTCTTTCATATCCCCAGCAGGTCAGTGGACAGAGCAGTTGCCTCACCTCAGCAAGTTATATCCCTTGTCCTCCTCAGAACTGAGTCAGCACAGGAATGGACAGAGGAAGGGAACACTTTGGTCACACTATCACGTCTGACTTTTTTATTATAAACAAACAAACAAAAAGCCACCAAATCCAAACCAAACCAAACAAAAATAAAACAAAAACTAAACTACTTCAATTAAAACCCATTAATTTCTACCACAGCATTGCATCATTTTCACACTAAAAACAGTAATCTGCTTTCTAGGTGACCTCTTTCCTCAATCTATGTGCTACAGCCACACTGAAACACATTGACTCCCATGAAGAATCAAAAATTCTCCTTTTGCTGTTGAGAAAGATGATGCATTGTAGGTTCATCCTAGTTTGAGCTAGAAGACAAGTAATTCTGTTCAACTCAATCTCTGGTCAGTACCAGCACTTTCTGCAGCTCAGGACAGGTTTGCACACAGTGCCTGCTGCTAGCAGTGACAACACCGATAGGGAGAGTTAGTACCAAGGGCAGGGCTGCAGACCCGTGGCACTGCTACATCTTGTGTGCCACCTTGGGCTTCAGAAAGGAAAAGGCTGCAGCTGCAGGGAGGAGGGGACAGGAGAGGTGACCCTAAACTGACCAACAATTGATTCCTTCCTATGGATTTCATCACCAGGGTCAAGGTTCTTCTTCAGTGAATGGCATCAGAGGAGGATTCTGTCCACTCTGCCTTCAATCCTAATCTGTGTGTTTCTGCATCCAGTTCCAGCATCCAGCTCCTGAATCTGGTTTCCATCTGCTGCTGAATGCAGTTTGGGACTTCCCCAGTTCCTGCCCACATCATCAGTGCTGACAGTGACTAATCGCCATCAGGAGGCTGGGTTCAACATTGGTTTGCTTCAGCCTCTCTCTCTTATTCCCTTTCTCTTCCCTTTGGGAAGGCAGAGGGATTCATAAAGAGCATCTGTCAGTCATGTAGTGGCCAGCCTAGCCCTGACCCTTGACCAAGATTGCTTCTATCTTTTTGTCTCAAAAGAACATGTGCCAGCCACGTTTGAGTAATTACCAATCTATAGTGGATGTGACCACATAGTCTTAACAGAAGACCCAACCTCAGATGTAAGCTGCAAAGAGGCAGGCAACTCCTGAAAGAGACCATAAAGCAAGACACTTCTGGACAGACAAAACGTATTTTCCTAATGGAAAACCATCTGGAATTATTTTTCCCCCCCATGATTCCTAAAGTCAACTAAATATATATTTAAAATTACATGGCAGCATATGAATATTGCATATTCTGTACCATTAGACATTAAGAAATACTCAAGCACATTTCCACGTATTCAGAACAACCTAATAAAATAGAAGAGGCAAAAGAACAGCTGGAAAAATTGCATAAGGTCTGAACTTGCACTAAATCACTGTTGTTGGCTTGCTTTATTTGGAATAAGCATGTGTGACAAAGAGCACAACCTCACAGTGCTGTACAAATGACAGCAGTAACAATCCTCTAGAAGCCTCAGGGCATGAGCTTTATTTGCAGAAATAATTGCTCCTTCCTGTCAAAGTCTGGCTCACGTTGACTGCATACTCCTACAGTAAGATCAAGATTCAACCTCTTGAGCCAACGCTTTCAGTGCTGTGAGTCACAGATCACATTAGAGACAAGGACAACAGCAATCACATGACTAAACCCAGTACATCAGATCTGGGCCACAGATACCAGGTTGTGCTGTGTTGCTGTGTCTCTCAAATGGAAGCCATTAGCAAGCACAGCACACCTAGGCTGGTCGGTGCCAGTAGGCTCACGGATCTGCTTAAAGCTAATGGAAGCATTTACACTGCACTTGATCTTTGCCATGTGTAAAGGAGTGCTCTTCAACAGTAGTGTGCCTCTGAAGAAAATCAGACTCACCATGCTTGGTGGTCAAGATCTTCACAACCCAGTTTGCTGCTAGAACACATATTGGCAACCATTCCGTTTTAATGAGAGAGGAAACATGGCAGAAAAAAATGAACATGACATTTTATTGCATTCATACTCTCTCTAAACAGAAAGGGGAAAAAACAACCCAATATTTTTCTAAAGGTACTGGGTATTCCTCAGTTCCATCACTCTTGATAGAGTTAGGTAGTGGTTGGAATCTTGAAGGTCTTTTCCCTCTTGGACTGGGGAGCCCAGAATTCGACATAATGTTCCAGAATGCTTCTGAGGATGCTCAGATACTGCAGTCAAAGAGGAAAGTTATTGCACAATAAGTTGAGAAAAGCTTCTTCATTCTGGGCACTTTTGTCAGAGCTCTCAGACAAGAGTTTGACATAATTCCAGAGTCTTTTCAGCTGTATCTTCTTGGAAAGTCAACTAGAGATTATAGAATCTGACCTCTAAGATCACGCAGTCCAACTGTCAGCCCAACACCACTATACCCATTAAGCCATGTCTCAAAGTGCTGCATCCCAAAGTGTTTTGAACACCTCCAGGATGATGACTCCACCACCTCCCTGGCCAGCCTGTTCCAATGCCTGACCACTCTTGAAGGAAAGAATATTTTCCTCATATGCAACCTAAACTTCCCCTGGTGCAATTTGAGGCCATAACAAGAAGATTCTTTGGTTCTGTCATCCTTTTTCTCCAAACAGTTGTTTTAGCAACTAAATCCAATGCCTGGCTCAAACACTTAATCTTGGTTGAAGCCATATGATGAATTTCATTGGGGTTTTTTTCCTGCAGTGTTCCAACACTTAAATAGCACAGACACAATGATGCATGTAGATTCCCATTATGTCAGGAAACCACATGAAATTACAGGTATCAGGCTATATTAGGTTGGTAATACTGAGATGGTGATTTGGATTATTAACACATGATTAAAACAGTAGGAAAGAAAAAAACCCCAAACCAACACTTTTCAGTGCTTTTACTAATATTCTTTCTTGAGATCAATGGCAAAGATCCTTAGAAACCTGAAGTCTAAATTTTAAAATTCTATCTATTTTTTATGGCACATTTAGAGCATCCCAATATCAGCTACTGTTTATCCACACTCTAGAAAGAAGCAGAGGTCAGAAAACATAAGAGATAATTCAAAGTACTCATCTCCAATAAAAGCACCTTGTGATGGGTTATGCCCATCCTGAAAGCAGGGGAGGAGTGGGGGGTAGGGCTTGTGAGAGCCTTGCTCTCCCTGGAGGGAGTTTTCCCCCTGGGCAACTGAGTTAGTCTGTTCTACTCCCCCTCCCTGTCCAGCAAGTGTATAAAAAGGAAGACACTGCAGCCATTTAGCTCTTTTACTTCTGCCTCACGGGGACAAAAGAGAGTTGCTGCTGGCTTCCTGCTTCTCTGCCACGTGGTCAGGCCTGGTCCTCCTCTCTGCTACATCCTGCAGTCAGAGGACTGGTTTTGTATACATATTTTTCCCCATCCATCTTTTGTTCCTTACCCTTGTGAACCCTTCCTGTTATTGTTATGTATGTATATATATTTTGTTTATAGAAAATTTTTTTTACCTCTCTACCTCCAAACCAACTCAAAATTATTTCTTGGTGGATTTGTCCCCTTCCCTTTTTTTCTCTCTATTGGGAAAGAGAAGGGGGGAATAGAAAGAGAAGGAGGGGATGGGGGAGGGATTCTCAGTCTTGCCCCCATCTGAGCTCTTAGATCCCAGTTAAGGCTCAAACCACCACACACCTACAATGGCTGAATAAGCAAATGACTTCCTGATCTTTGTTCAAGAACACCAAGAAATCATTTGTAGATATGAATTTACCGTGTGATCTAGCCAACAGTGCTAGGGAAGCACCTTTATCAAGTTGCAGTGGCCCCCAGAGCCATCAAGCAGAGTACAGACAAGACAAATATAGTATCTGATGCAGTCTCTGAAAACTGATAATCAAATGCTCTACAGCAGGCAGATATGAAATGGATCATCCTATGTCAGGATCAAAAATGCTTAGTCAAACACATGTTTTTCATCAATGAATAGAGTCTACAACCTCCTAGGAAAATCTGTTCCTTGTGTCTAAAAACTAACAAAACACATGTATTTTAAGCTAGATGCCAGAGGATTAATGAAGCTGCTTTCCTGCTAAATGATGTCTGTTTCCAAAGCCTTCTAAGAAAAGGATAATCCTTGTCCACAAGTCCAATAAACTGCGTGCAGAAAGAATTCGTGTGCATGCATTTCTAGAGCTCAGCATACTCTGCCATATATCCACCATAGTGGTATTCAAACCATTTTACATCAAGCCTTGTGTTAGCTTCAAATGCTATCAGCACAGCTTTCTCAGAATGAACATACATAAGGCCACTATTTTTATCTTCTTTACTTCATTTGTAATGCATTGACATGCCCCTGTGTCTGCAGTGATTAGAACAACAATTTAGGAGATTGGAAATTGTTACTGCACAGAAAAATCAATGCAATAAATAAAGTTATATCACCTGGATAGAGGATCTTCTGCTTACATTTCAATTTTTTTGGTATGGTTTCAAAGTTTGGGTAGTCATTATCTAAAGTTATCTAAGGTTATGTTCTTCTCACAGCAATTCTGCCAACTGCTTTCTTCGTGCTTCGTGCTAATAAAATCACTGTGAGTCTCGTCCCTAAAAGAAGTTTGCAATCTATGCAATAAAAATGCCTCTAACAGACATATAAAATGTGTGTTTTGGGAAAACAGGTGTGTTTAAATCTTGCAAAGTTAGTATTCTAAAATATTTCTAACAGCTTTAGTTAGATTACTCTCCATTTTTCACACAGTTTGATGTAAAAGTGCTACGGGATTAGAAACAGCTAAACTGTAAAGTCTATTAATAAAGCTTAAGGTGATTACAACAACATGTGAATATGGGGAAGGTGATGTGTAAATATGGATGATTTACACTAAAGTTGCACTTGTAATAGTTATTATCAAATCCTACAATGGCTTAGGTTGGAAGGGACCTCAGAGATGATCTACTCCAACCCTCCTGCCATGGACAGCAACACATCTCAGCAAGACTTGGTTGCCCATGGTTCATCCAGTCCATCTTTAAACACATTCAGGGACAGTGCAACTATTCCAAAGTCTCACCACTCCCACACTGAAGTACTTCTTCCTAAATTCCAGTCTAAATCTCGTCTCCCTCATCTTAAAACCATTCTCCCCTACTCCTATCACTAGACACCCTTATGAAAAGTCCCTCTCCAGCTTTTCTGTAGGCTCCCTTCAGGTATTGCAAGGCAGCTATAAGGTCATCCTGGAAACTTCTCTTGTCCAGGCTGACCAATCCCAGCTCCCTCAGCCTGTCCTCACAGTAGAAATGCTTGAACCCTTCAATCATCCTTGTGGCCTCCTTTTGGACTCCAACAGTTCTATGTCCTTCTTATGATGGGGACACCTGAACTGGAGGCAGTATTCAAGGTGGAGTCACACAAGAGCAGAGTAAAGGTGCAGAATCTTCTCTTCTTGTTTTCAGTGATCAAGGATTAAATCAATGAATAGAAATCATGCTTAGTATTTTTAATCCTAACTAGCACCTGGCCTGTTATACTGGGAAATGAAATGCAAAGTCAGGTGCCTAGATTCTGGACACAACTGGAAGTCACAGAATGGGACTCACAAAGCCTAGTACACTGAGTGCAAACTCAGCTGAACTGACTTCTTTCAGCTGCCCCACCTTCTCACATGCACCATACACAATCTTCAAGATTTCTTATAAAATCTGTGTTGAAGTTTTAACTACCTACCTAGCTCAAGGAAACAGCCTGAAGACAGAAACTGCAGTGCTTTTCATTTCATTCCTTTTTGACACCTGGCACCCCGGAGCTTTGCGTACCCCAATGAAGTGTGATACATGTGCTTTAAAATCTTTCTTCTGCCTTTTATGTATCTTTGTTGACAAATATGTGAGAGCTACAGGGCTTCTAAAAATTGTTTTCATACTGAAGCAATTCAGCATTGTATATAATAATCACACACTAGGTATTTCCATTGTTGACTTGCAGATGAGCTGAAAATGTGAGGAATTACACCTAAAAGTGATACTTAGGAACCTAGTCCCTTTGAAGACAGAAGGCCTTAGCTTTGTCTAATGTAAAGCACAGCTGAATTACTACATAAGTTTCTAAAGTCTCCTAATTCACACATCATTTAAACTTGCTAAATCCCTACAAATAAAATCATCCAGATAAGCTGCTAATTATGAATGAAGATCTTCTTGGTTATACTTATTGTGAGGACAATACCTTGCAGAATATTGTGCCAACTAGCATTCTCCCAAACAAATCCAAGCTACCATTTGGCAGATAGGAAGTATTCCCAATGGAGAGTTTGCATGTAGCCAGCCTGCTTTGCAATTTCTTCAAAGATGGGCATGGGCTTAATGTCAGAAAACAGTCTACACAACTTTAATTTGCAGAACTGTAGCTGCTGAATGTAAATGAGTTACATGGATTAACTGTAGATTGAGTTACAGGATTAGCTTCATGGCATTGTGGCCATGCCTTTAATATATGCCGAGCACAATGCTGCAACAGGCCTTTGTTGTAGGGCAGCTGTTGTAAGCTCTGGCAGTGCTCCCAGACCTTCGGTTCACATTCCCTTCTCTTCATTGCACCACACCTTTTGTTCTTAATTCTTGTACTATGCACTATCTGAAAAGATTTATCCTTCAAGGAGTGGCTAGCAGTTGAATTTTCCACAACAGAATTAAGTTTACAAGGATAATTGTATCTCAATGGTGCAGGTGTATGGTGGAGTTGGCTAAGGGTCAACATGTATAAGCTGATTAACTAAAGCACTGTGAGAAATTCATAGATTCATAGAATGCTTTAGGTTGGAAGGGACCTTAAAGATCCAACATCTCTGTCATGCACAGGGACATCTTCCACTAGACCAGATTGCTCAAGGCCTCATCCAACCTGGCCGTGAGCACCTTCAGGGAGTGGTCATCCGCAGCTTGGCTGGGCAACCTGTTCCAGTGTCTCACCACCCTCACTGTAAAAAAAAAATCAGTAAACATAATAAGGCACAAAAATGCAGTCTCCCCAAAATGAAGCAACTGTGAGCTGATGTGCACTCCCAGAGCTGATGTGCACTCCCAGTGCCTGTGACTTCAGTTCTGCCATGGCCAGCTGAGAGGAAAAAAAGTGATGAATTTTCTAGTTTTGCTGATGTCACCAAAATTTCCTGCAGGCAAAGATGATGCTCTGCATAAAACCCAGATTCTTATAAGACAAAGCCACCCTAACTTGGAAGAATCTTTATTATGTGTTTGGGTTGTTGGGGTTTTTTTCCCTTCAGGTTTGGGTATTTGATTTACGATGTTGCGCTGGAATGCTGCTATTTGCTTTGCATCATAATCGCTAACATTTAGACATCTGTTGCCCATATGCATTGCAGTAGTGCCCGAAAGACAGTTGTGTGTCTGTTCTCTAGGGAGACAAATGGTCAAGGCTCGTGTCTGTATTTATCAGCAGAATTCTAGACAAAAGTAGCAATCCTCAATCTTGGCCAAAATCTACTATAAAGCGGCGATTTCAAGCACAGAGTTTGAGATGAGAAAATCACTTGGTTATTGTAGAAGTTAACTCCATGTCCATGTCTGTTGAAGCTTGTGTATCAATAAGGTTTTTTTCCTACAGTTTTTTAGATCTCTTTAAAAAAAAAAAGAAAAAATATTTTGTGAGGAGCTTTTTGATGTTAAAATTTACTCAAATTATATCAGGATCCTTTAAATCCTTCACAGGCTATATCGCAGTGCTAAGAAGAATGAGCAACAAAATGATGTAGTCAGTGTTCATTTAAAGTAATTACATATTTAAATCAGCACACATAAATGGCATTTCTACTTCTAATATATCTAGTGATTTAATTAGGTGCCTAATACAAGGTGCTTAACTGAACACAGTAGGAAATAGAATGTGTATTTTAAAATGGGAGTTCTGGAAAGCAGGTGCCCTATCCACTACAATACCTAAATAAATCACAGAGGAGTAAATTGGTGTTTTCATATTCCAGCACTGTGAGGTGAATAAATAAACCTTTCAGGCGTGGTGTTGTGAATACAATCCATCCACAGATTAAAGCTGTGGTTCTGAGGAATGCTTCTGCATGAAGCATGAGGGTTTGATGAGAGTCAGGGTCAATCTGATGGTTTTACACACAGCAGAGTGTCCCACAGGGGTGCTGCCAGCTTCCTAATATGGCAGGGGCAGGCATGCAGGGAGGAGGCATTCCTGGGGCAGGGGTCCAAGGAGCTGGGTAGCCTGGATGCCTTAGCCCTGACAGAAATCCCTATCAGGATCACAAGAAGGCAGCCGTGATCAAGCAGGTTCTGCAGCTGAGGGCAGACCGAATCAACATGCTGCCCTGGAGCAACAGCAGAGCAACCTTATTCAACAGGAGCAAATCCAGAAGTCCACAGGGGAATGCTGACAGATCTGGCAGGCATGTGATGGAGATGCCATGCCCTGAGTCAGAGGCAACATTCCAGGCAGCTGCTTTTCTTTGCTGTCTGGTCTGATGCCGCATTCTGGGCGAGGTTTCTTCTCCCCTGCTAATGCTTTCTCCTCACATTCATCCTTTCTTCTGCCTGCAAGTTTTATGATATTTGAAATAAAGTGGAAGGAGGGTTTCAGTAAAAAGCAACTAATAAAAAGAAAATTATAATAAAGGGACAGAGTGGCTGGAAAGTTACCTGGCAGAAAAGGACTTGGGGGTGTTGATCACAGCAGCTGAATATATGCCAGCAATGTGCCAACAGTCTCCAGGCCTGGATCAGGAATAGTGTGACCAGCAGGACCAAGGAAGCGATTGTGCCCCTGTACTTTGCATGGTAATACTTTGACTCCTGGGTTCACTCTGGGGCCTTCAGTACAAGAAAGACATTGAGGTGCTGGAGCAGGTTCAAAGAAAGGCAACAAATCTGGAGAAGGGTCTGGAGCACAGATCTGGTGGGGAGCAACTGAGGGAACTGGGGTTATATAGTCTAGAGAAAAGGAGGCTGAGGGGAGAGCTTTGTGCTCTCTACAACTCCCTGCAAGGAAGTTGGATCAAGGTGGATGTTGCTCTCTTCTCCCATATAATCAGCCATAGCATGAGAGGAGAGGAGAGGTTTAATTTTTGCCTGTTTGTCACCCTCCAGATCTATTATAATAGGAAATAAATCAGTATTCCCCAGACTGAATCTGTTTTGCCCATGATACTTGGTAAATGACATCCTTGTTTTTATGTCAACCCACAAAATTTTTCACCTTATTTTGTTCTATTGAGGAGGAGGAGGAATGAGAGAGCCTCTGGATGGGTGTCTGGCAGCTGCCCAAGGTTAACCACCACATTTGGAAATAAAGTTTTGACAGAAACTCAGAGGCAAGGAAAAGAGCATCTCAGAAACGGAATATCCAGTATTGCTTAAGTTCCTTCCTTGTTCAAACCTCTTTCCCATAAAACTTTCTATCATGTCTCTTTTCTGATTTAATTTGCACCACAGACATGGAACTGTTTGGTGGTTTAATCCAGCTATTTGTTTCATGGAGGTTTACATGAAGCATATGTGTTCAATAACAGCCTTGTGGATGTTTATTTGTGTGGAACCACAGATGGCTCGGTGGTAATCGTGTGACTCAGTGTGTTAACATGGACCACTGACTGCATGAGAGCTCTGTGTTTACAGGAATCTTTCTTTACATGTAGAAGAACAAACTCCACTGTCTTACCAACTAAAAGTAGATGCTTTCAGCTCTGTCAATGATCAGGGCTGGGCTGGCCATTAGACAAAAGGCAGACACAGTCTGTGAACCCCTCTGCCTTCCCAAAGGGAAAGAGAAATGGAATAAGGGAGAGAAACTGATGGAGTGGGATAGAAAATTAAAACTAATGAAAATACATCAATAGAATGAAAAATATACAAATAGATGCAAACCAATATTGAACCTAGCCTCCTGATGGCAATCTTCACTGTCACCACTGATGCTGTGGGCAGGCACTGGAGAAGTCCCAGACTGAACTCAGTGGCAGATGGGAACCAAGTTCAGGAGCTGAATTCTGAAACTGGATTCAGGAACACACACACCAGGATTAAAGGCATAACAGAGTCTTCCTTGAACTCCAGCCATTGAAGAAGATGCCTGACTCTGGTGATCCCTAAGCTTTATCCCAAAGATGCTGCCCACGGGATGGAATCCCTGGTTGATTACTTTAGGCTCACCTGTCCTGGCCCCTCCTCCCCTCAGCTGCAGCCTTTTCCTTCCTGCACCCCAAGGTGGCACATACGATGTAGCAGCGCCCTTTGTCTGCAGCCCAACCCTTGGTGCTAGCAGTATTGTCACTGCTAGGAGCAGGCACTGTGTGCAAACCTGCCCTGAGCCGCAGGAAGTGATGGCCCTGAGCAGAGACTGAGGTGGGAACTCACAGCACTGAGCAGAATTAGTGCTGGTCTGGCTCATACCAGGATATACTCAAAGAACTGAACTTTTCATATTAACAATATTGAATACTTACACAATTAAAATACAGAACATTCTTCAGTAAGTCATGGCTATATTGATGTCATAAAAAATTCCTACTGCAACTGCTTCTACTAACAAACATAATCTAGAAGAGAACTTCATTGACCCATTTACATGGCCTTTAAAACAAAAACCAAACAAAAAGTAACAATGGGAGTTTCAAGTGACCTGGCTTCAACCACTCGATCACATCTGCTGTTATATGGTCTAGAGAAAGCAAACAGAAGACAATGGTCTTAGAGCAATTAAAAGTCTTCTTAATTAATATAACTAACCTTATGAGAAAAAGTATTTTTTTGATGTTTTTGTGGGGTTTGAATTTCATGATAGATATATATATATATCATGCTTATCCCTGCTGCCCAGGGACCCTCCCTGGCTGCCCAGGGAGGTGGTGGAGTCCCCATCCCTGGAGGTGTTCAAGAGGGGATTGGACGTGGCACTTGGTGCCATGGTTTAGTAGTCATGAGGTGTTGGGTGACAGGTTGGATTTTATGATCTTTGAGGTCTTTTCCAACCTTATTGATCCCATGATTCTATGATCCTAGTCCCTACATATCTGTAGAACTAAATTTTCTTGCTGTCATATGAGACATAAGAAAATACGTAAAAAGCATAAGGAAATCAGAGTAACTATTAGAGGTGAAAGAGTATATGCAAGCTGCTGCCAAATACACATGAAGAACAAGCTGAGTGATAAGAGTGAGGTGTTTTTACCTAGCATTGCAACAAAAGGAAGAGAATTTTGGAGTGGAAAAGTAGAAGAAATAGTTTGATGCTCGGTAAAGGCTATTCCATGAGAAACCTGTTCATCCGTCTGCAGTTTTATATATGCACGGACTGTAGTGAGAACATGAGAGAAAGATTGCTTCAGAAGCTAAAAAATCCTGCAAGGCAAGCAAACATTTCCCTGCTTGTATCATGTGGACAGCCAGGTAATGTGAAAAACATGCCGCCTGCCCTAGTTATTTTTGGAAGCCTCTTGGCTTGTTCACACACTAAAGGTACCTTGAAGGAGCAGAAAAATACGACATTGACATAAGAATAGATTCTCCAAATCTGATGGATCACAATACTATGAGCAAGATTCCTGAATACTTGTCAGTTCAAGCCTGCCAGGCCTGTGAGTCTGGGCATTTCTAAACCATGTTAAGGCAGTTTCAACTAGTTGAGACAATTCAATACACACCTTGATCTAGGCTTAGCATTGATGAGTAAGCATATTTATGCTTTCTTTGATTAAATTATATATAAAGGAGACAAGATGAGCTTTCAGTCCAGGTAAGGCATAGGAAAGTTGTCTTTATTATCTTATTCAGTTTAGTTACAGAACTGAACCAGCAAGGCTCATCAGCAAGCTGACATGGAATCTGTCTAGGAATGCACTGCATCATATAAGACAAAATGTTGATTTTTCCAGAGAGGCCAGGACACAACTGTTTCACTGTCCTTGGGCTGGAAAGCTAAGCATACAGAAATGTCAGCTTTTTCTTTCTCCATTTTTGTGTTTGGTTGGTTGGGGTTTTTTTTTCAGTCCAGTCTGTCCTGTCACTTTAGGTGTTCAAGAAGGGATTAGATGTGGCCCTTGAAGCCGTGGTTTAGTAGACATGAGGTGTTGGATGGCAGGTTGGACTTGATGATCTTTGAGGTCTTTTCCAATCCTGTTGATTCTATGATTGATCTACAAAATATCTTATAAGCAGAGGCTATCATATGGCAGCTATAATCCCCAGCTCCTGCACTCCATGGAAACTGGGAGCGTAAGGAAAGGAGGATGAAGATGCTCACTGTCATGAGCCAGGATGCTCACCATTTTCTTGAGAAACTTCCAAAAATGAGCAGAGAAAACCTTATGCAGCCCTAATGCTAACACATAGGCTTGCAGAATTTACTGTTCACTTTACAAAGCTCCAATTTACATTTTGGGAAAGTGATCATTACACTTTCCATTCCCAGCAGATGCTTCCTCAAAACCAGAAAATATCTTTTTCTTCCCCCTCCTCCCAGCTGGAAAACAAACAAACCCCAAACAAACGACAACAAAAAGCCAAACAAAGAAGCAGAAAAACCACCTACAATCATGAAATATCAAAAGCTAGTCATTATCAGATCAAAACAAAGGAGAAAGAAGACACAGTACTGAAAACATTGCCAAAATAACTGTTCCAACTGTTTTGGTTGGAAAAGACCTTTAAGATCATGAAGTCCAACCACTCTCTAACTCTACCAAGTCCTGTGCTAAACCATGTCCCTCAGAACCACATCTCTTCCTCTTTGAAACACCTCCATGGATGGGGATTCAACCACCTGCCTGGGCAGTCGATCACTGTGTGTGAGAACACAAATGGTTCCACAAGTCAAATAGCAAAAACATTTATGAGGAGAGGCTCTCCCCTATCTCCTCTATGAGGAGAGGCTGAGGGAGCTGGGGTTGCTTAGCCTGAAGAAGAGGAGGCTCAGAGGAGACCTTATTGCTGTCTACAACTACCAGAAGGGAGGTTGTAGACAGGTAGGGTTTGGTCTCTTCTTCCAGGCAACCACCAACAGAACAAGAGGACACAGTCTCAAGCTGCACCAGGGGAGGTTTAGGCTGGATGTTAGGAAGAAGTTCTTCACAGAAACAGTGATTGGCCATTGGAATGTGCTGCCCGGGGAGGTGGTGGAGTCACCATCACTGGAGGTGTTTAGGAAGAGACTGGATGGAGTGCTTGGTGCCATGGTTTAGTTGATTAGATAGTGTTGGATGATAGGTTGGACTCGATGACCTCAAAGGTCTCTTCCAACCTGGTTAATTTTATTCTATTCTATTCTATTCTATTCTATTCTACGGGTTAAAAGGTTTCAAACTGAAGGGCACTGGTAACAAAATCTGATCTCAGTCCACCTATCATTATCAGTACTTGTGAGAGGTGCTAAGTTACTGAAGTAATATTCTACTCCTCTGTTTGTTTTAACTATGTTGGAGAAAAAAATTTACTTTAAAAAGAAAATTATTGTGTTTATTCCAGGGATTTGATCTCAGAACTGTATACATCAGAAATCATGGTGACTGACACTTCCATACTAGTGAATTGTATACTGTGCATATGTGAGCTTGAATCTACAGTTTGGTACTTGGGAACCTCATGAACAATTTGAGGTTCGGTCTGATCAGACCAGTGGGGTTTGTAACATGTTCCAGGTACAGCCTGGTTACTTGCTGCTCTTGGTTCTGTCACTGTTTCCTTCTTATGAAAAGAAACAAAGAATTATCCTGCATCCATATGACCCTTTCAATTGACAAATAGAATTGTTGGGTGGGAAAGAAGTTTTGGTCCAAGAATGGCAGGCTTTAAACTGGCTGAGCTCACGATTCTGTGAAATATACAAAAATCTGAAGAATTATTTCCAGTATGCCAGAAATTCTTTATAAGTTCAAATAAATATGTTTTTTAACCCAAAGAAAGCCTCCCCCCCAAAAAAAAAATTCTTCACAGTGAAAGCATTTTTAATAGATAAGATGTATAATTTATCCACAGACAATGGAAAATGACGTTAGAGTCGGCAAAGCTTTACCAGAAATCAGTGTATTTCCTCTGTCAAATTCCTACCTCTTTTAGAAGCAAAATGAGCCAGAGCATATGCAATCTGTCCTGCTGTCCTTCAGGTCGTACCATCAGAATGACAAATAGTTTTCTTCTGGGCTGGAAGCTAGCAAGGACAATTGGCTATGTTTGTACTGCTAGCGGAATATCACTGGAAGGTCGAAGCAAGAGGGAAACCACTGAAATATTATAACTACTGGGCTTGTGTGACCTAATGTGAAAAGAGAAACAGATCACCAGAAGTGATGAAAGGCTAAGTTCAGCTTGGCAAGTGCCAGTTTTTAAACACATAGTTAAGTATTAGCTTTGCAGCCTAAGTTAGCTGCTCTGCATTTTTGTCCTTAAGTGCACTTTCCCGACAGTCCCCTTTGTCATCTCCTATTCTGACAGGATCAGTAGAGTATATCAATTACTTGGTTTCCAGAAAAAGAAGGAAACTAATGTACATCTGGGAGCATAGAGATTTGCTGTTGTTGTTGTTGTTGTTGCTGGAGAAGAAATTTTCTGTGTAAGTTTAATGTAAACTGAATTTCAGCTCTTGTAAGGAAGCGTAATTCAAGTGATACATGGGGAATTGTGTCGGTGACGGAGACTGGAGTCAATACAGATGACCAATATGATCTAGTATTGTTCCTTTATTGTTCCAGTATTGCACGGCTACAGTGCGAGCATAATGAGTATAGCACAGCAAAGTAAAGTGAAGTAAGAGGGAAAGAAGAAGAAGTGAGTATTAAGGGAACTTCTACAACTTATATAAACTCAGGGAGCATCGTTGGCATAGCTTCATTGGCTCCCCACGAGTGACCACACGTGGCACTATTATAGATTATTGGTCAAACTACTAATACCACACAAGGTTGTTGATGCAGGTGCATGTCCTGTTATTCCCAGATAACTTTCTGTGTTTATAGCTACCAGTGCCCTGCTTTAGTTACATGCTGCAGGCACAGCACTGTTTTGCTACACTGCTAGCTGCTTCTGCACTTATGCTGAGCATGGCCTACCGCCATGTCAGGCTCTAAGCCTATACTGCCAGATTGCTCACACTGCTCGTCGCTGGCATTACCACTGAATTGTTTCATTTTGTTCTTAAAATCAGAATCATAGAATAGCATCCAATCTGGCCTTAAACACATTCAGCATCCACAACCTCTATGGGAAACCTGGAGTCTCATCATCCTAATACAGAAGAACTTCTTCCTAAGATCCAGTCTAAATCTACTCTCCCTCATCTTAAGACCATTCCACCTAGTCTCCCTAGACACACTATAAAAAAGATCCTTTCCAGCTTCTAAGGAGTCATTCCATTATAATTTATTTGCATGCAGCTGTAATCAGTGGCCCAAAGCAGCTTGTTTCACACTTGTTTTGCCTAGTGACAATATATTTCCCAGGGCAATCATGATTACATTGTATGGGGCAACATTATTTACAGTATATTGTTTAGGGCAACAAAGCTAGTGAGGGGTTTGGAGCACAAGCCCTGTGAGGAGAGGCTAGGGAGCTGGTGTTGCATAGCCTGGAGAAGAGGAGGCTCAGGGGAGACCTTCTTGCTGTCTACAACTACCTGAAGGGAGGTTATAGCCAGGTAGGGTTTGATCTCTTCTCCCAGGCAACCAGCACCAGAACAAGAGGACACAGTCTCAAGCTGCACCACGGAAGGTTTAGGCTGGATGTTAGGAAGAAGTTCTTCACAGAAAGAGTGATTGGTCATTGGAATGTGCTGCCCAGGGAGGTGGTGGAGTCACCATCACTGGAGGTGTTTAGGAGGAGACTTGATAGGGTGCTTTGTGCCATGGTTTAGTTGATTAGATGGTGTTGGATGATGGGTTGGACTTGATGATCTCAAAGGTCTCTTCCAACCTGGTTTATTCTATTCTATTCTATTCTATTCTATTCTATTCTATTCTATTCTATTCTATTCTATTCTATTCTATTCATCAGAAGTCAATGCAGTCATTAAACACAGAGCTGCAAATCCAATAAAGTTAGACTCTAGCACTATTACTTCATTAGTACTAGCACAAAACCAGCAATTTTCAAAGAGAAAAGATATTCTGACCCCCCCCCCCCCGGTGAGAATGCTTTATGGATCTTGGAACAATGCAAGGGAGGGAGAACAAACCTTTTTTAAAACAGATTTTCATCTTATGCCAAGTATCAGCATACTGGGAAAGTTCCAATAATCACCTCAGTGTGCAGACAAAAAAGGTTGTTCTCAGTGTACCCATCATCTTACTCTGCATTTAGCAAGATGTCAAAGAGTGAAAAGATAAATGAGTTTTCCTATGAACAAATTGATGCTTGTGGTCAGCAGATCAAAAAAGTCCCTGAGCAACACTGTATCTTCATCTTCTGACCTCAGGTTATCTGTGGCAACTTGGACTGAGCGTTAGAAAGTGTTAATGACAAAGAATTTGTTTGTTCTTCAGCATGTGGCTGAGTTGGCACTGAGAGCAGATCAGTGAAAACCTCATCTCAGTTTTGTCACCTTTTTCAGAGAGCATATCTCCTCAGCACCTCCTTCATGTCAAACATGAGCAGCATCCCACCCAAGGAAAGCACACTAAAAAAAAAAGGTAATGTAATAAACAGCCAACTCCCAGAGTATCAGGTTGGGGTTGGTTTCTATGATCACTCCCTAGCTGTGAAAGTTCTCTGATCTCTACGTGCCATCTCTAAGCATTGGCTAGTAGCAGGAATAGGATCCTAAGCTATATATAACTTTGATCCAGCGTGGAACAGTTGTTATGATGCATGTGTATATATAGACACATACACACACATGCATAAATGTACAAGAAAAGCATTTAAGAGCAGGTTAAGAATGGGGTTAACCACAAGGTTAAGAATAAGGGTAGTATGAGGGTGGTGAGACTCTGGAATATGTTACCCAGAGTGGTCATGGATGCCTCCTCCCTGGAGGTGTTCAAGGCCAGATTGGATGAGGCCTTGGGCAACCAAGTCTAGGTGAGATGCATCCCTGCCTGTGGCAGGGGGCTTGGAGCAGATGACCTCTGAGGTGCCTTCCAACATAGGCCATTCTATGAGCTTTAATAACACTCAGGACAGTTTGGGCTAGGTGCATGTGATTGAGAGGCTAAGGTGCTGAGTCAGCATATTTTGTAAGATGGGTAATATTGTGACTCATGAATGTAGCACCCCAGTCTGAACTTCACAGAGAATGAGACACTGTGCCTGACAGCAGGGCCATTCTGTGATATACACACATAACATAGGCTCACAGAATCTATAGGATATCTTAGGCAAATATTTTCTGCTTCTCTGGTAAATATAACCATCCCAAATATGTTTGTAAGCTCAAATCTGTAAAAAGATGGAGCTGGTTTCTTGAGGAATAAGTGCTATAATTTAGATATTTTTTTTTTTTTGTCTCAGACTGAATTCTAATTTCAAAAATGATCCTTTAAAAAAATCTCAGAGAACCACAAGCAGCCAATTGCCTCAGAATTTCAGCTATTTCCTTCTTGGCATATAATTAACTGCCATAGTCCACTGGAATTCTTGAACTAGGAGGAAGTTTGCTTCATATTCACCATAACCATTCCTAGAAGTCACTCCACTTCCACAAAACCCCCAGTAAACCCAGAGGCAGAGCTCCATCAGAAACTTGTCTGCCAGGCATGACTTAGTGTTTTCTTGACAACTGACCTACATGTTGGGTAAACTGAGCTGGGGCCCTTTGAGTTTGAGAACCAGTGCTGCCAGGCTTTCCTCAAGTACACATTCCTTTCATCAAAAATGTTCTAACCTCTTCAAATGCATTTTTCAGCTGGTTTTGATTCAAATCATCTCCCAGTCCATTGTGCCCTGGGATAGTCTAGTCTCAGTTATTAAGGGCAACAACTGTCACTAACTTTCAAACTGAGCAGTGTCTACACAGGTACCCTGGAACATGCAACTGTCTCTGTCTGACCTTGCTGCCTGGCAGTCATTTGTCCCTACACAGGAGTTTGCCATCTGCCCTCCATGCTTGCTGGTTGTCTCTCTGCATGTCCATCCTTCTCTTCCTGCATGACTATCCTTCTCTTCCTGCATGACTATCCTTCTCTTCCTGCATGTCCATCCTTCTCTCCCATTTTCCCAGCACAGCACATTCATTTTCCTTTATTTCACTATGTTTCTCCTGCTATGAAATAAGCTAAGCTAAAGTAGTCAGGCATTGTATTATTAGATTAACTTGATTTTTAGCTAAGGTGCATTGTGGTTATGACATGTTATATTAAGCTCTTATCTCTTTCTCTCAACCCTGAGTTAGGGAAGCAGGCAGGTTAGCTCTTACTCTAAACCCTTAGAGCACTTTAAGGTGTACATGTACAAAAATAGCCACTGGAAGTCTAAAGGTATCCATTTCACACACTGAGTAATGATGCAAAAAGGTATCCTGCATATTATTTGAGTGAACTATGGAAGATAATAGATAAGTAGGTGACACTTTGAAAGAAACTAAACTTTGAGCTTTCCATAAGATGGTTTTTAAAATAGATCAGCAGAAGAGATTAAATGTAAATAATAATAATAAAGCATATTGCATGAGTCATAAAATTCATTAAATAGAATCATAGAAGGGTTTGGGGTGGAAAGGACCTGTAAAGGTCATCTATTCTAACCCCCATGAAGTAATGTTATCCCTGGTAACTATAGTTGTCCTAGTATGAGGCCAGACAGAGCCTCTATTGCCCCTGAAAGGGGCACAAGAATGACACTCACACAAATGGATTGCAAAGTGATGGGAAGTTTAAATGGAAAAGCAGTCAGTGTTGTACAGAAACTACCAAGCATAGTGGCAAAGAGATCCCAAAGTCTACAGAGTCCCTTCCAGCACACCCAAAGGCCTCCTAACACATCCCTTCTCCCCACCTCAGGGTACACCAAACACCCCCAGGGCTCTTTCTTCCTCCTCTCCCCCACACCCCCCCACTACTAGGATAGTCTCAGGATGGCCAAGTCTGAGACTGCCCTCCTTCCCTTGCCTTCTCCTCCCAGAATTATACACTTTAAAGAAGGTAATGCTTTCTGTATAATCAAATACAATTTGCAATGTAAAGAAAAAACATTCAGAATTAAAGGTGATCTTGCCATTCCTCTAAGTCTTCAGAAAGACTACATCACATTTCTGAAATAAATGCCCAGGGAGTTCTGCAGTATAGCCAAGGTACCTTTAGTAACACTCAGTTTACAGAAATTTTAACCTTGTTTCTTAAATTTTCATACAAAAATCCCAATTCAATATTGGACAATGGAATCAACCTTAGTATAAAGAATTTAGTTGTCAAGAGCGTCAGTAAAGGAGCCCAGGGATTTTTATCTCTTAGCTTTTCATAGAATCATAGAATCAATAAGGTTGGAAAAGACCTCAAAGATCATCAAGTCCAACCTGTCACCCAACACCTCATGAATACTAAACCATGGCACCAAGTGCCACATCCAATCCCCTCTAGAACACCTCCAGGGATTGTGACTCCACCACCTCCCTCCCTGGGCAGCCCATTCCAATGGCTAACACCTCTCTCAGTGAAGAACTTTCTCCTCACCTCAAGCCTAAACTTCCCCTGGCACGGCTTGGGACTGTGTCCTCTTGTTCTGCTGCTGGTAGCCTGGGACAAGAGACCAACCCCCACCTGGCTGCAACCACCCTTCAGGTAGTTGTAGACATTAATAAGATCTCCCCTGAGCCTCCTCTTCTCCAGGCTAAACAGCCCCAGCTCCCTCAGCCTCTCCTCATAGGGCTTGTCCTTGAGGACTCTCACCAGCCTCGTTGTCCTTCTCTGGATATGTTCAAGAGTCTCAATATCCTTCTTAAATTGAGGAGCCCAGAACTGGACACAGGACTCAAGGTGTGGCCTAACTAGTGCAGAGTACAGGGTCACAATGATTTCCCTGCTCCTGCTGGCCACACTATTCCTGATGTAGGCCAGGATGCCATTGGCCTTCCTGGCCACCTGGGCACACTGCTGGCTCATGTTCAGCCAGCTGTCAATCAGTACCCCTAGGTCCCTTTCTGTCTGGCTGCTCTCTGGCCACTCTGACCCCAGCTCTTAAAATCACAATGTTTGAAAAAAACAGATTGTGTCTCTCTTTCCACTTATGGCCAAATTCCTAATGCTTTTAGTCATCTCAGGTGTCTGCAAGCAGGCTAAGTGAAGCTTCATTACACCAATGTCAGATTTCTTTGCACCTTAATGTGCATGCCCCAAATATGATGTTCAGTTTACAACTAAAACATACCAAGTTTAAAAACCTATGAGCATTAAGAGACATCTGATTTTATGGGATCACAGAATTATAGAATCCTTTTGGTTGGAAATGACCTTTAAGACCGTCAAGTCTAAGTATTATCTAACTCTACAAAGCCTGATGCCAAACCATGTCACTCAGCACCACATCTCTGCCTCTTTGAAACACCTCCAGGATTCCAATCTTTTTTTTTCATTGATTTTCAAATGTTGATGAGAACATGGCCATGTGGATGTGTGACAACATCTGAATGGATTTAAGCTTCCTAATACCTTGTTTATGTGACAAAACTTCCACTGCCATAGCCAGTCTGGTATAGCTGTGTCAGTGGAGATCTCCAGCGTATGCACAGGACATGCCATGAAAAGCGATATGCCAGTGTAGAAACATTGCTCTGTGACAAGCAAATTTCTGCTTCTGCCAACATAGATCATAGTATCACAGTATCATAGTATCAGTCAGGGTTGGAAGGGACCACAAGGATCATCTAGTTCCAACCCCACTGCCATGGGCAGGGACACCTTGCACTAGATCAGGCTGGCCAGAGCCTCATCCAGCCTGGGCTTAAACACCTCCAGGGATGGGGCCCCAACCACCTCCCTGGATAACCCATTCCAGGGCTTCACCACTCTCATGGTGAAGAACCTCCTTGTCATGTCCAGCCTGAATCTCCCTACCTCCAGCTTCATTCCATTCCCCCTAGTCCTATCACTACCTGATAGCCTGAGAAGTGCCTTCTCGTAGTTCCCCTTCAGATCCTGGAAGGCCACAATGAGGTCACCTCGGAGCCTTCTCTTCTCCAGACTGAACAGCTTCAACTCCCTCAGTCTGTCCTCATAGGAGAGGTGCTCCAGCCCTCTGATCATCCTCGTGGCCCTTCTCTGGACATGTTCCAGTACCTCCATATCCCTCTTGTAATAGGGGCTCTAGAACTGGAGGCAGTACTCCAGGTGGAGTCTCACCAGAGCTGAGTAGAGGGGGAGAATCACCTCCCTTGACCTGCTGGCCACACTTCTCCTGATGCAGCCCAGGATCTGATTGGCTTTCCGGGCTGCAAGTGCACATTGAGAGCTCATGTTGAGCTTCTCGTCCACCAGCACCCCCAAGTCTCTCTCCTCCAGGCTGCTCCCCAGCCAGTCACTGCCCAGCCTGTATTTGTGCCTGGGATTGCCTTGACCCAGATGCAGGACCCTGCACTTGGTCTTGTTGAAGCTCATGAGGTTGGTTTGTGCCCACCTCTCCAGCCTGTCAAGGTCCCTCTGGATGGCATCCCTTCCCTCCAGCGTGTCTGCTGCACCACACAGCTTGGTGTCATCAGCAAACTTGCTGAGGGTGCACTCAATGCCACTGTCCATGGCACCCACAAAGATGTTGAACAAGACTGGTCCCAGGACTGATCCCTGAGGGACTCCGCTTGTCACTGGCCTCTACTGGGACATGGACCTGTTGACAGCCACTCTTTGGGTGCAGGCACAGGTATTGCTGGTAGAGCTGTGACATCCATATTTCACAACTAAGTAATATAAAGTGCTCCTTCACAGAGTTTGCTCCTTGCTTCTAGTGAAAATAAGCAGTGAAGACTATTCTCTCATAATCCTTACTAAAATTCAAATCCTGGCCCCAGGACTTCCAATGGTAATAACACTGTTTCCCTACAAACAACTGCCTTTTTCAGGCACCAGAAATTCTTAGTCATTCAAATTACTTGGATTTGAGCAATTTCAGCACTCAGGCTAATGAGAGGAAAATAAGCTTTATTCTTCCTTGGGAAGAAAATGTTGGGGAAAAAAAAAAAAAGAAAACCATCAACAAACCCTGCCTAAATTAATTGCTATTTCTTTGCTCAGTTCTAATGCAAATTTGATGAGAACTGCCTATTGCAAGACACTTTTATAATAGCCTGACTCAAGTTTTCCTAACAAACTGCTTGCCACTGTCGTTTCAAGCACTTGTTCTAACACATACTTAGAGGTCACTCAGAGTTTGTGCTGTACTGCATTGTGGAACATCGCAGCGTCACAGCAGTACCAGCTTTTTGGAGTTGCATGATGGCATACTGGCACAGCTCCACAGAAGTCAGTGGAGCTGTTCTAATTTACACCACTCAAAGACCTAGCTTGCAAGGCTTAAATTGAAATCAGATTTCACTTATGACTCTAGTCGGGCAGAAAGAGTAACGAAAACCTGACAACTACACTGGATTACTTTTCAGACCAAGAGTATCGCTGCCAGGTTAGCACATAGGTAATTTATTTCAGTGGCAACAAAAAAAAAACTATTTGGAACCAAGATTAGGGGTTTTTTTCTAAGCATAATTAACATTCTTTTAAGAATAATTCAGTTCTCAGTTCCCAGGAGAACAGAATGGGGGGTGGAAATAAACATTTGTACTTGTTTCTTCTGTATCTTTCACACTTCTCTTTCCATTGTATTCCCACAGATCACTGGAGTCAGCTCAGATGAAATACAATAAGCTGGAAGAGGGCAGATTTAGACTAGATGTTAGGAAGGAATTCTTTACAGTAAGGGTGGTGAGACACTGCAACAGGTTGCCCAGGGCTGGTCATGGATGCCCCCTCCCTGGAGGTATTCAAGACCAGATTGGATGAGGTCTTGAGCAACCTGGTCTAGAGGAAGATGTTCCTGCCTGTGGCAGGGGGATTGGAACTAGATGCTCTTTAAGGTCCCTCACAACCCAAATCATTCCATGAATCTGTGAATATGAGGGACATAATACATGCCAGAAACCAACCACCTGTGAAAACAGAAGCACGGTGTAAAGATTTGCTTGCATCTTGAGCTTTCATTCATCAAGTTCCCCAAGTTCAATGTCAATGTGAATGAGGGAAAGGCTGTGGATGTTTTTTACGTGGACTTCAGTGAAGCACTTGGTGCTGTCTCCTACAGCATCCTCCTGGTGAAACAATAAAAAAAAGGCAATCCAAATCCTGGCCAGCCCCAGAGAGTGGTGGTGGGTGGAGTTAAGTCCAGTCGGTGGCTAATCACAAGTGGTCTTCCCCAGCGCTCAGTACTGAAATCAATGGTTTGGACAAGGGGAATGAATGAACCCTCAGTAAGTTTGCAGATGATGCTAAGATGGAGGGGTGGTGATGGTCTGCTTGAAAGTAGCAAGGTTCTACAGATGGACCTGGGCAGCCAGGATCAATGGACCGATGCTAGTGTATGAGGTTCAACAAGGCCAGGTGCTGAGTCCCACACTTGGGGCGCAACAACCCCATGAATGGTCTAGGCTTCAGGTGTCATGGGTGGAAAGCTGCCCAGTAGAGATATCATTCCTAATTAGATAATGACTACAGGCATGTGTAATACAGAATGTTTAAAGCTGCTTTTTAATGAAAACCAAAACAAAACAGGGACCATTTTAGTAATGCAAACCATCAATGGTTTTGCCTGGGTTCATAGGACTCCCTCCACACAACATTTTTCACCTTACCATTGTAGTTATTCCACCAAGAGGGTGTTTGGGGTTATTTTTGTTGGTGGTGGGTGGGTGGATGGTTTGATTTGAGTTGGGTTTGGGGGTTTGTGTTTTGGGGGTTATTTTGTTTTCTAGAAAGCCTTCAAAGAAATTCTGGTTTAAAAAAGGAGCATTAAATACATTTGATGTCTATAAGCATTTCATCACTGCATGGACTTACTGGTAGGAGTTTTGAATCTTTAAAATGGAGTTGCATTAATTGGAGTAAGCAACTTCTTTTTTTTTCCCTAATGGTGCAGATACAGCTGTCAAAAAAAGCTCAAAGTTCCTAGGATATGGATTATCTTGGAATGCATTGTAGGAGGATTAAGATGAAATGAGTAACCACGAAATTGAATGAGCCACAAGTGATTTTTACATATGTCAGGATTTCCCCCATTGTTCAGGCTAAGGTGCATTTATTTGTGAAATTAGTTTTCTGTAAGATCTGACTAAGAATTCAGTTTAAATTTCCCCATCACATTCACAGTGTTCTCCACCTTAGTCCTTTTAAGTATTTTGGGGGTTTTTTGACACGTTGTTTGATTTTCCAACTATGAAGCAGAAACACTTTGTCTTTTTCCTTATATAAAAGCTGATGTAATAATAGGACTTCAGAAGAGCAGCAGAAAGAACATCAGCACCATAAACTTGAGGGACTAAATGGTCCTTTTAAGCATCATGGCATGTCAATCTTTCTCTGCAACCTTATCGTCCTTTTAAGTAAAGATAGTTAAAGGATAAGGACAGATGAAGGCTAGAACAAGCTTAATTTACTGTCATGCTTTGTCAGACTGTGGTTGTATAAATCTGTTGCAGAACCTAGTTCTAGACCTTAGATGATTTTGAATTTTAACATGTTAGTGTCATGGAGTTTGTACTAAAGCCTCCATAGACTACAGGATAAGACAGACAAACTTCCCAGCTGACAGTACAGCTGATTTTCATCTGGTTGTCTCTTTGTTGATACTTTAATCAGTCAGGAGTCATTATTGTAATTATAGATGAGAAATATATAGAATAGAATAGAATAGAATAGAATAGAATAGAATAGAATAGAATAGAATAGAATAGAATAGAATAGAATAGAATGCAGAATAGAATTGAAGAATGAAGAATGGAATTGCATTGAATTGAATTGAATTGAATTGAATTGAAGTGACCAGGTTGGAAGAGACCTCTGAGATCATCGAGTTCAACCTATCATCCAACCATCTAATCAACTAAACCATGGCAACAAGAACCCCATCAAGTCTCTTCCTAAACACCTCCAGTGGTGGTGACTCCACCACCTCCCTGGGCAGCCCATTCCAATTGCCAACCACTCTTTCTATGAAGAACTTCCTCCTAACATGCAGCCTAAACCTCCCCTGGCGCAGCTTGAGACTGTGTCCTCTTGTTCTGTTGGTGGTTGCCTGGGAGAAAGAGACCAACCCCATATAAACATGAGAAAGTATTTACTACATTTGGGGTTATATCTTTTCCAGATATTGTGCTGGTATAATGCAAAGTCACTGCCTTGCAAGACATTGAAAATAATGTGAACACAACTTGGTGACTCTGTGTACCTACTTGGTGAGGACTGTTTGCAAAAAATAAACAAGAAAATAAATGAAACAGTGACAAACCTCAGTAATTTTTAAAATGTTGCTGTGAATTCGATGTTGTTATCAGGTGATCTCTAAAAGAACATCACATTTCAGAGACACAATCATAGAATCGCTCCAGATGGGAAAGACATTTAAAATCATTGAGCCAAACCAATATCTCACTGTACCAAGTCTGATGCTAAACCACGTCCCTCAGCTCCACATTTCTGCCTCTTTGTAACACCTCCAGGGATGGGGATACAACTGTCTCCCTGCAGAGCCTGTTGCAGTCTTTAGAACTGTTTCAGTCAAATGTGTCTTCTAACATCCAATCTAAACCTTCCTCGGTGCAGCCTGAGGCCTTTTCCTCTCACCCTCTCACTTGTTACTGGGGAGAGGACACTCACCAGTCTCCACCCTCTTTTCATGAGTTGCAGAGAGCTTCCTTTTCTCCAGACTAAATATCCACAGCTCCCCCAGCCAATGCTCACAAGATATGTTCTCTAGACCTCTCACCAGCTTTGTTGCCCTTCTCTAGACCACTCCAGCATTTCAATGTCTTTCTTGTAGTGAGAGACAGAAAACTGAACCCAGTGCTCCAAGTATGGCCTCACCAATGCTGAGTACAGAAGGAGAATCACTTTCCTGGTCCTACTGGCTACTCTAATTGCTGATCCAGGCCAGGATGCTGGTGGCCTTCTTGACCACCTGAGCATGCTGCTGGGTCATGTCCAGCCAGCTGCCAATCAACACTCTCAGGTCTTTCTCTACTACATAGCTTTCCAGCCACTCTGCTCCAAGCCTTCCATCTTCATTGGCTTGTGACCCAAGAACCAGCATTGTTGAAGCAGATGTAGGATGCTGTAAAGAAATGGATAAACATCTCCTGCTTTACTATGTTTGCCTACAATATGCTTCATAGGGCCAATTACTAAAATAAACTATCCACTCCTTCAGCCCATCTGTGTCTTAGCTCAGGTTTTTTTCTTCCCCTGCCAGCAGCCAAATCATAAGCTAATTGTCATGCTAAGAGAAACCCACAGGCACTGCTGGTTGCCTCTGTCTGTGTTTGTTTATAATTTAAGCTGCATGAAATAAACTGAAGCCTGCACTTGCCAAAGCTAAGTGAATACTCTTTTTTAATATGCAGATGTTTATTCTTTGTTTTCTGTCAAGTTTTACAGAAGAAGTTGGTTTTTATAGTTCACATTTCTCCTTCTTGTAGTTCACAAGATGTCACAGACAGTACCTGCTTCACATCTTTGGAACACATGAAGAGGAATTTGGTGCCAAATCTAAAAATCCATTTAAAGTGAAAACCATCATTATATTTTTTCTTTCTTTTTTGTTTCTTTAAACTTTTAAACATCCAAATCAAACTTCACCGTGAGGGTTGGTGAGACACTGGAACAGATTGACCAGGAAGGTGGTAGAAGACCCATCCCTGGAGGATTTTAAAGCCAGGCTGGATAAGTCTCTGAGCAACCTGATCTAGTGTGAGGAGTCCCTGCCCATGGCAGGGGGGTTGAAACTAGATGATCCTTGAGGTCCCTTCCAACCCTAACAATTGTGTGATTCTATGATTTCTGAGAATGACTGTGTGACTCTCCAGGCAGAATAGAGTAGAGTAGAGTAGAGTAGAGTAGAGTAGAATAGAATAGAATAGAATAGAATAGGACTGGACTGGATTGGATTGAATTGAATTAGATTGGATTGGATTGGATTGGATTGACCAGGTTGGAAGAGACCTTTGAGATCATCAAGAAGTCCAACCTATCACCCAACACCATCTAATCAACTAAACCATGGCACCCAGTACCCCATCAAGTCCCCTCCTGAATACCTCCAATGATGGCGACTCCACCACCTCCCTGGGCAGCCCATTCCAATGACCAATCTCTCTTTCTGTGAAGAACGTTCTCCTAACATCCAGCCTAAACCTCCCCTGGCGCAGCTTGAGACTGTGTCCTCTTGTTCTGTTGGTGGTTGCCTGGGAGAAGAGACCAACCCCCACCTGGCTGCAACCGCCCTTCAGGTACTTGTAGACATCAATAAGAACTTTCCTGAGCCTCCTCTTCTCCAGGCTAAGCAACCCCAGCTCCCTCAGCCTCTCCTCACAGGGCTTATGCTCCAAACCCCTCCTCAGCTTTGTTGCCCTTCTCTGGACACATTCCAACAAGTCAACATTTTCCTAAACTGAGGGACCCAGAACTGGACACAGGACTCAAGGTGTCAATAGTCAAATAGTCAAGCTCATGCCCAAATTTTGCAGTTGCATTGTTTGTGTCATTCTATATTGGACATTTAAAAAGCATAATTGTTATGTTTGCTTCAGGAAATGGAATGCTATGAGGACAATCCAAATTCTTCCAGACAAAATTTGAATGTATTTTCTGCTGTAAGGGAAGAACACAGAGGAGGAACCAAATAAAACCCATATGCTTGTCTTCTCAGAGAACATTGTGTCAAAAGTAACTTTTGAACACAAAAAGGATGGCTATTGTAGTTAAAGCAATTGTGTTTTATCTCTCTGATTTTTTTGGTTGGTTGTGCTCTTGCTTTTGTTTTGTTTTGTTTTCTCTCTCTCTTTTCTATATATGCTGTATTTACAGTTTTTAACTCTCTAGCTCAAGAGGCCAACAGCCTCCTTTTCTGCAGAACAAACCCCAGTTCTCTCAGCTGTTCCTCATAAGACTTGTGTTCAAGGTCCTTCACTACCTTAGCTGATTTTCTTTGGCTACGCTCCAGCACCTCAATGTCCTTCTTGGATTTCGTGGCCCAGTATCCAAGGTGTGGACCCACCAGTTCTGAGTAGAGGGGAGCAATCACATCCCCAGAGCAGCTGTTCACACTATTCCTGATACAAACCAGGATGCTATTGGCCTTCCTCTCTACCCAAGCACACATCTCTTCTCCAGGCTGAACAGCCCCAACTCTGTTAGACTCATTGGGGAGGTGCTCCAGCTCTCTGGTCATCTTCATGGCCCTCCTCTCATGGCCCTCCTCTCATGGCCCTCTCCAACAATTCTATGTAATTCTTGTGTTTGAGGCCCCACAGCTGGACACAGTACTAGAGGTGAGGTCTCACCAGAGTAGAGGTGCAAAATCACCTCCCTTGACCTGCTGGCCATGCATCTTTTAATGCATCTCTCAGGAAATGGTTGGCTTTTTGGGCTGCCAACACACATCACCAGCTCACATCAGACACCTCCTCAACCAGCACCCCAGGAGCTCTTCTCTGCAGAGCTGATCTCCATCCACTCTTTGCCCAGTCTGGATTTGCACTTGGGATTTCATTTACCAAGGTGTAGGACTTTGTCCTGTTGAGCTTCATGAGGTTAGCATGGTCCCACCTCTCCAGGCTATCAAGGTCCCTCTAGATGACATCCCTTCCCTCCAGCATGTTGACTACCCTACACAGCTTAGTGTCATAGGCAAATGAATAAGGATAACAGTTCAAGTCATTTGACCTTATGTTTTCTGGAAGAGTTGATCAACTTTATGTAAAATGTCAACCTTTAATTGCTAATCAATAGTAACTGAAATCTGGCAGCGCCAGAACAAGTTCTAGCCCTTAGAGTGCATTTCACTCCAGCATCCAGATGATTGATAAAAAGAGTGAAGAGAACTGCCTGTAGAACTGGTCCCTGTGGAACACCACTGACACCTGGTCACCAGCCAGACAGAGCCCTCTTCACTACAACCCTCTGGGCCCTTCCAACCAGCCAGTTCTACACCCAGCGCACCGGCTACCTACTCATTGCACAGCTGGACAACAATTCCAGAAGGCTGCTGAATCCAAGACAGAAACAATTTAATTCTGGGCTACTTAAATCTATTCACATCATTAAAGGAGTGGGTAGCATGCATCCTTGAAATAGCCAAACTGGCACTTTGTCAGTGCAAAGCACCTAAGCAATACTCAGCTCTGCAAAAGACAAGCAGTCACACTAAACAGAAAGACAGTCCTTGAAAGTAGAATTGTCTAGCAGAAGACTCCTTCTGCAAGCTTCTCCCTTTGTACTGAGTGTGATGCTGATGGTCTGGGAGACACCTGAAGCCAATTCAGGTCAGCTGTTCTGGCTGATTCAGAGCTGCTGACGGCCTGCAGCCCGTGGCTGGCTGTGCATTCTGGCCCAGCAACACCAGAACAGCATCTTTAAAAAATGAAGTTGTAAAACGTCAGCAAAAAGTCAAGAGCCAGTTTTCAGGCTGCAGCTGCATTCAAAAGAGAAGGAATTAATCAAATTTCTTCATGAGCTGTTCCATGTCTCCATTTGTACCAAAGGCAGCAGTTACTGCTGGTGGTGTGGCCATACCATCCCTTGCTATTCATGCTGGTGAAACTCATTCCAGCACACAGCCTTCCCACAAGGACACTTACACCATTTGAAGCACCATGTAATATTTTAGTTTGTGGTTTAGAAGGACAAGAGAGAGCCTTTGTGGGCCTCATGAAAGATGATTAATTCCATCCTGGATGTGTAAATAGATTTTGGAACCGAAAGCATCTGCATTTTACACAAAACTAGTGACAGTGTTTCTTGCTAACTGGGTGGAAATGTATAGCTGGTATTGGCAGGTAAACATGGAAGTTATAATGAAAACTTGGTATATTTGCAAAAGAGAGAAATAATTCCAAATGCAGTAGTAGAAGTTCCACCTTGGTAGCACCCAGCATCAATTAATAAGTATTCCCCATCCCAATCTGCAGATGGTGAGGGGACTCGAACATCTCTCTTATGAGGAATGACTGAGAGACTTGGGTCCTGTTAGTCAGGAAAAGAGAAAGTACTTAAAGGGTGGGTGTCAGGAGGATGGGACCAGGCTTTTTTCAGTGTCACCCAGTGACAGGACAAGGGATAATGGGCCCAAACCTGAACATAAGAAGTTATATCTAAACATGAGGACAAACTTCTTTAATTTGTCTACAACCTCAAGGGAGGTTGTAGATAGGCGGAGGTTGGTCTCTTCTCCCAGGCAACCAGCACCAAAACAAGAGGACACAGTCTCAAGCTGTGCCAGGGGAGGTTTAGGCTGGAGGTTAGGAAGGAGTTCTACACAGAGAGAGTGATTGCCCATTGGAATGGGCTGCCCAGGGAGGTGGTGGAGTCACCATCATTGGGGGTGTTCAGGAGGAGACTTGATGGGGTGCTTGGTTGCATGGTTTAGTTGATTAGGTAGGTTGGATAACAGGTTGGACACAATGATCTTGAAGGTCTCTTCCACCCTGGTCTATTCTATTCTATTCTATTCTAATTTACAGTTCACAGAACACTGGAAAAAGCTGCCCAGAGAGGTGGTGGAGTCTCCATCTCTGGAGACATTCTAAACTCTTCTGGACATATTCCTGTGTGACCTTCTCTGGGTGAACCTTGGCAGGGAAACTGACCTTGATGATCTCCAGGGGTCCTTTCCAACCCCTACCATTCTGGGATTCCATGACCCACAAGCTAAAGGAAAACTTTTCTCAATGAGTAGTGTATCCATAAGGGAGGAAAAAGACCTACAGTAAATCTGCACAGACCATAGGATGTTTTTACTGAGTGCATTTTTGACAGATTGAAGATACCAAGTAAATGAATTAGAGCACCTGATCACATAGTCCTTTCACTGCATTGTAATTCCTTTAGTGTAGTCACCGAAATTCAAACAGAAAATACATTGCATGATAATATTTTAGGATGCAAGATGTCATGACTCTGCAGGAAATCACAAACTATGAAGTATAAAATCAGGGTAAAATACTGTAATAATCTTTTCCTTAACCAACATTTTCTTTCAGATATGATGAAGGGCAACAAAGTTGGTGAGGGGTTTGGAGCACAAGCCCTATGAGGAGAGGCTGAGGGAGCTGGGGTTGCTTAGCCTGGAGAAGAGGAGACTCAGGGGTGACCTTCTTGCTCTCTACAACTACCTGAAGGGAGGTTGTAGCCAGGCAGAGGTTGGTCTCTTCTCCCAGGCAGCCAGTACCAGAACAAGAGGACACAGTCTCAGGCTGCGCCAGGGCAGGTTTAGACTGGATTAGGAAGAAGTTCTATACAGAGAGAGTGATTGCCATTGGAATGGGCTGCCCTTGGAGGTGGTGGAGTCACCTTCATTGGAGGTGCTCAAGAAGAGGCTTGATGGGGTGCTTGGTGCCATGGTTTAATTGTTTAGTTGTTTAGCTGGGTTGTATTGTATTGTATTGTATTGAGGTGGGTTGGATTGGTTGATAGGTTGGACGTGATGATCTTGAAGGTCTCTTCCAACCTGGTGTATTGTATTATTATTGTATTATTATAGATGTTTGTATTATTAAGAGAAGGGTGGCTTAGAAATAGAGAATGCAATGATTTTTTTCAGGGGGTTTTATGCCCTTACGTTAGCAAAAAATAAAAAGAATGGCAAGATTAACCTTATTGCAGTACCAAAGTGTCAGTAGCACTGTCTGTGTTCCTCATATTTATAACCCCTGGACTGTAAAAGCCAATCTTAGCAATAAATTCCTTGCCTTAAACCAGACAAATTTCTCCAAGATCTTGGCTTCGACTGGCTTTCAGCTGCACAGCGTTAACTCAGGAACAATGTACCACTAGCTTACCACAGGGACAGGCAGTTCTGACGGTGAAGCACATCATGTTCCAGTTCTCATGTGAAACAATGTATCAGATTTTGTTGAGATGTTCTTATTTGATGGGAAATGGAATACATAGGAAATGGGAAGAGTCACAGAATCACAGAATGCACCAAGTTCGAAGGGACCCTCGAAGGTCATCTGGCTCAACCCCCTGCAGTCAGCAGGGACATCTCCAACTAGGTCAAGTTGCTCAGGGCCACATCAAGTTTGACTTTGACAGGGCTTCAATCACATCTTTGGGCAACCTGTTCTGGTATTTCACCACCCTCATCATGAAGAACTTCCTCCCTGTGTCTAAACTAAAACTACCCTGCTCCAGTTTCAAAGCACTGGAGCACCTCTCCTATAAGGACAAATTGAGAGGGCTGGGGTTACAATACAATACAATACAACACACCAGGTTGGAAGAGACCTTCAAGATCATCGCGTCCAACCTATCAACCAATCCAACCCACCTAAATACAATACAATACAATACAATACAATACAATACAATACATACAACGTTCAGCTTGGAGAAGAGAAGGCTCCAAGGAGACCTTATTGTGGCCTTCCAGTATCTGAAGGGAGCCTACAAGAAAGTTGGTGAGGTAGTGTCAAGTAGTGACAGGGCTAGGTGGAATGGATCCAAGCTAGAGGAGGGTAGATTAAGACTAGACATTAGGAAGAAGTTTGTATTTCAAACATGACAGAAGACAAAATCTGGGTTGTTAAACCCTGCCCTTTGCACTTGTTCTGCAACCTGTCCAAGCAAAGCAAACCATAAGCTTTCATAAGCTCCGTGTTAATGTAATGACTTCAGCAGTGATAGTCTTGGTCCTAAGCTTTGTGCTGAAATGTGTCAGGTATTTTATGGTGATAAACTACTAGCTGGTGCAATACATGTCTGCTCAAACTCTTCTATCATTTCTGAACAAGTGGTCCAAGTGGTGATAGGATAAGGGGCGAGAGTTTTAAACTAGAGCAGGGTAGATTTAAATGAGACGTTAGGAAGAAGTTCTTTACTGTGATGGTGGTGAGACATAGGAATGGGTTGCCCAGAGAAGTTGTGGACACATCATCCCTGGAAGTGTTTAACACTGGGCTGTATAAGACTTTAAGCAACCTGGTCTAGTGGGAGATATCCCTGTCCACAGCAGGGGAATTGGAAATAGACGATCTGTAAGGTCCCTGTAGGGTGCTACAACTCTAAAATTAATCTTGCATCAGATGCATCACTGATCACTGTTTCAAGGAGTAGGTTAAATAGTGCATCTGCACAATAAAATCTTGCAGTTCAGTATTCAAGCACATGTTTTAGTAGTTCTTAGCCTGAGGTTTATGGCTGACTCTAGAGGGTACATCATCTCTCCACAGTAGCTGAAAACTTGGCCTCAAGAACTACCCTGCTGGTCTTTTGACAATTTCATGCTGTCATTCTGTTACACAAATTGTTTATCTGAACTTATTTTGTCAGTACAGGGATGTAAGGAAGCTGTGGATTTGTCAAATTCCAATTTTGTTCCAAACAATTAGCTAATCCTAATGGAGACCTGATGAGATAAGTGTGGCACTCTTTTCTCATAAAAGGAACTCAACCACACTAACAGACAGGTTGTACATAACACCTTGCTCCTTTTCACATGGCAAGGAAGGCATCAGCAGTGACACCATTCACTAAACCCACCTTAACTCCCAAGGGCTGCAGTTCTCTCAGTGCCTGTACAGAGCAGGACAGCTTGAAACACTTTCCTTACCACCCTTCAAAAGCTGTCACTGCCTTTTGCTACACTCCAGTCCTTTGGCAATGAGGATATTTTAGTTTCAGCTCTTTCTCTTAGAACTCTTGTGTCTCGTGTTCGTGCGTCATCGTGTTCTATAATTACTCTGCTACACTTTTGATTTGAAACTGATCTCCAATACATCCCTTATGAAGATTAGATCCCACAATGAAATCTTCCAAGCTTCTTTATAATGAGTATAGAATTAACA